>VZSC01014408.1:0-14499 GCA_013398225.1 Steatornis caripensis
GCAAAATGCTTCAGTAAATCAACCCATGATAATTCCAAATTTGTTTGAAATGCCAAAATGCATCTGTTTCAATAATTAGAAATCCTATTTTTGTTTTGTTTCCCAAGTCTGACACTATACTGAAACATGACC
Source organism: Steatornis caripensis (assembly GCA_013398225.1). Taxonomy (NCBI): domain Eukaryota; kingdom Metazoa; phylum Chordata; class Aves; order Caprimulgiformes; family Steatornithidae; genus Steatornis; species Steatornis caripensis. The sequence goes on from VZSC01014408.1 coordinate 133, forward strand.
ACTAAATTGCTTCTGTTGCTTTTGCCTTTTTTTGTGGTTTACCATTTACACAGTAAATTACTTAATCCCTTTTCCTACTTAACTATGGTTAAAGCAGCTAATGCTGTGTAATGTGTATCACTAGCTAAAATGATGTATACAACTTAATTATTATCTGAACAGAAGGAATGGTGTATGAAGAGGGGAAGATCAATATGCTTTCTGAAAAGTAGATTTTCAACAGTTTTTGCTTTCTTCGTTAGAATTTTTTCCTTACCTTAAGGCATTGGATGCATTGAACAGTTAAGATTTAAACTCAAAATACCTTCCTGTGAGGACAGGGTTTGGACTATTCTCTCTGTTTCAACTCTGGATAAGTCTTGATGATTCTGTCAGTTTATGTAGCTGTATTATTACTGGAGAAACTAGGTTTGCATTACTTTCTGCTCATGCCAGTGCAGTCAAAATTATCTGGAGAATTTTGTGGTTCACAGAAGGATTAGTATTTCACAGTTGGAAAATATCCTCTGAAAGCTGTAGTCATCATTATTCTTCCATTTAATGTGTGGAAAGAATGTGGGTTCTTATTATTTTGAGAGAATTTCTAGGGCCCCTTCTTAAAATCAAGATATGGAAACATCAGTGCAAGTGGATTGCAGTATTTGTAGCAATGCTTATAAAAGGAAAAATCTCTTCCATTGTGGCAGAAATGTTGCTGTCTGTTCACTGCCACAAAACAAAGTCCTTGGAAAATGATGGATAATTTTATAGCTGCTTATGGAGTATGAAGTAAATACCTTATCTGCGTATTGTGAGTGTCAGGGCCACTTAGCAATTTGCTAGTAGAGCACATCTTTCTTAAATGTATTTCTGTCAGAAATAGCATAGCTTCTGTATTTGTTTTGTGTGTCAATTCACTTTTAATATGGTATCATATTTACCAAAAATTTTATTTCAGTGACATCTAAATGTGCCAGATTTAAATCAGAAGAAACACCATTTGTCAAATGTGTACCTATTTTCCGTTTTCCGTTTCATGTCCTCTCCTTTCTTTTTTCAATTTTTCTCTTCATTCCAGCCTTTTTTGCTTCTGATACTCAGTAATATGGTGCTATCTCACAGATATCACTGTTGCATGGAAGGGCTCAGGAATTGCATGGAAAATGAGAGTACTGGGCCTACTGATCTTCATATGCTCAGAGCACACCTTAACTCTTGGGATTCCTTGCTGTTAGTTGTTCTGACTCATTCTACACACGGTGTATTTTTATTCCTGTGCCCGTGCTAACCTGTTTTCTTTGTTTGGAATATATTTTGTTGAAGCTTGGTTTGAATGTCACATCTATTTCTTCTTGTTTCAGAAGAGTGAAATTCTCTCTGGCTATCTCTGGTGAATAGTCATGTCTGAAGAATGTGTAACAGTGCTAACAAAATTAGGCAGCATTTTGTAAACTTTGTCTCAGTTGACGACTAAATAAGCTTTTGTGGAAGTTTTTCAAGATCATGTTTATATTTATTGCTGTGCCCGCACAGTAAGCTTTCCTTGACTTATTCCTGTCTTCCTAGCTCCCTTTGTCATCCATGCTGGTATTATGCCTGGGTTTGGGTGCTTTACATGCATGTGCTTGTGCAGGTAAGATACAAAGCCTCATTTACACTTCAGGATGAGTTCTGACCCAGCCACTTTGCAGAGAAGAGGATGTGCAGTCAGCCTCATGTTAGGTAATCCTTTAGTGTAAACCCGCATTTCTTAATCTTCTGGCCCTTTTGTCCACTCATTTCCTATGACCCAAGAGCTGTCTGCCTTTGTGTTGAACACCGTTCAGTTCCTGCAGTACATGGCTTACTATATGCAGGGGGCCATAAAGGATGCCCAGTGTGATACTGTTAGTATTATACTCGGTAACTGTTAAAAGTTAAGGAGCACTAAAACTTCAGCTGTTGTTGCCTGCAGCCACTAGATAACCAGGGTCTGGTGGCCTGTGGATCAAATACTATTAGAAGCCGGCTATTTATTTCAAGCACACTGGTTATACCTGTCACAGGTAGGCCACTATTACAGTGGAGGCTTGTGGGAGATTGAATGTGTTAATCTTGATGTGACTACCCTCCAAAACGTTATCTGTAGGTGTTTTTGAGGCTGAACTAGCTAGCTTTCCATTTGCGGTAGCTCAGCAAGTTCAGACAGGTATGCTGTTTTTTTCTCTGATTTCCTTCACTAGAATAACCTGTTACACTTAGAAAATTCAGTGACTACAGCACACATGAAATGTCTCCTCCAAGAGGTACCATTGCCTTCTGAGGCAGAAGAAGCTTCTGTGGAATTGCCCTTGGCCTCTCATTCTTTATCTGTGTCTTGGGGCAGCAGGTATGTAGTCAAAGCAGGAGCGCTTTGTCTGTGTGTACTGACTCCATGACACAATGGTGACCTGATAATACAGGAGCAAAGAAAGAAGTTGCGCCATTTGTGTGTGTTGCAGACTATGAATGCTCTAACAGGGAATCGGGAGGGAATGACAGATTGCCTGACAGACAGTGGTGACTGTTTTCAGGGCGATTCTCGTTCGTCACCTTTTTAGCATGGAAAATGTTCTGTAGAAATCCTATTGCAAAACTAACATAATTGCAGTGTAAGTATAATTACAGGAAGATGTTTATGAGACTTCTGACATCGTACGTCATCCCCATATGATACTATGGGGATACTCGCAGTCTCAGGCACTGTTTTCTTGGGTGGGAATCCACTGGTACCTTATGGACAGGTTTTTATTTACATAAAGAAAGGCCGTGTCACTTGCACTTGTTTTTAACCGCGGGCTTTGTCCAGTTGAATAATGCCACGTGTCCAGGAACTTAAAAATAATTTCTATTAAAAGGTTAAATTTAGCTGTGGTGGCCTTAATCACAATGGAGTATCCCCACTGGTAGCCAGTGATATTTTAATAACTGTAGTTATTGTTCTGCAGCTTGAAAACTGGAAAATTCTGGGATTGTGCTATTATCTTTAATGTATTTTGCTGTTTTCCTTGGTATCCAAAGCTGACGTAGTGATTAGGAAAGGCTGTACTACTACTTAATGTTGAGATGATTTTGAGAATGTAGGTGAGTGTACTGATTTGAGGCTTTGGGGTTACAGCCTGCTAGGCTTAGATAATTGAAATAAGCAGTGTCTGAGCTACTTCCATTTCTTTGAGTGCATTAGTTTTCAATTCTGACTTATCGCCAATTCTGTTGACTACACGATAAGTATGTACAATAAATGCAGATGTATAGGCGTAGTCATCTGTCTAGTCATGTTTGTCAGCAAAACCTCTTCTGGGATGGAACAACATTTTAAGTATAGACTAGATGAGCAATTAGAGATTTTAGGTTTGGTAGAAATTTGCTAGTAAAATAGATGTCAGGTGATTTTTCTAAGCTGTGTTCTGAAATGCTCTTCATGGACTCTCATTTCATAAAATGAAGTGTCATATTATTTCAAGTGAATATGTTTCTGTAACAAAAAATGTTTTGGGAACTTAACACTTCTCCAGTGGAGAAAATACGCAGATTGGTGGTGGCTTAAAAAAATTCTCAGTGAGAGGACATGTGTCTGAGTGAATGATTAGCAGTACCTTTTTCCTCCCTCCTTAGATGCCTGTGGGCTTTTATTCTCTTGGATAGTTTCATATTTCAGCCAGCCAGCATTTGTTTCTGAATCTTCCAGGCATTTTTGTTATCAGTTTATCAAGTTCAAGCTTAAGAATTGTTAGAGCTTATTCCCACTGTTGGAAAGAGGGTTTTTTTATCACATCCCTCCTAAAAAACCCTCCACAAACCCAACTGTCACTTCTTTGTTTGGAAGCTGCCTTTTAATTTCCAGTCAAACTTTACACACAACTTTCACATCTGTTCATAAACCAAACTTTTACTGTTACTTGGTATTGATTCCTTCTTACTCCAGTGTACTTTAGAGAACAACCACACCTTTTTTGCCACATTTAAATTTCTTTGATTCCTAGGTTTCCTAGATTTTTTCTAGACCAAGATGAGTTAGCTTTGTCTCATCAAAAACGGTCTTTGGTGATCATTGATATAGTCCTGCTGTGTGCCTGGTTTAGTTTGAGTTGGTATTTTTTGAATAAGGAGAACCAGAATGATACATGTTTTTTTAGTTCCCACCTGTGGCTTGTGTAATGATATCAGTACGGTGCTTTCTCTACAGGCAGCATCTCATCCTCTGGCTCTCTCCCAGCTAATGAACTGTCAGTTTATAGCCACAACTGTTGCTGTTAGCCCTTAAAAGTGCTTCAGCTTGTGCTCTGTATGGTTAAATTTTACTGCTGCTTTTTACTATAGTTTTCAAGGTGTTCCAGTACACTCTCCCAGTCTTCTTTTGGTGCCCAACTTTGTGTTGTCATCAAAACTTACTGCTACTCTGTAAAACAGTTCCATAGTTACTCGTGAAGGTTGGTGTGGGTGATCCTCATTTTGCCCAGGCCCTAGCCCTGTTTAGTGCACTGCTGTACACATAGCTGTGTTTTGCTGGCCAGTCTGGACGCTTGCCATGCTGAGTGTCCACCAGACACATCGCAGCTTCCGGGTTTTCATTATCAGGCAGTTCTCCTCAAAAAAGCGAATTTGTTGTTCTACTCCGGGTTTCATTTGGTTTGCTGTAGTAAAATGCAGGACCGTAGGCTGTGTTTCTCTTCTTGCTCTGGTTCAGAAGGCAGGGTAACAGACTTGACATTTTCTGTTCGTGGAACAGGAACACCACACCATCCCCCCCACCCCCCCAGAATAGTTCATGCAGCACTCTTAATCATGTTTTGGAGACTGATACAAAAATAACACATCATGCTATAGTGCAGTGTGTGGTCCAGCTGCTGATCTGATGTTGGACCTAGCTCATGGTTCTGTTACTCTTTATTAAATTATATCCTAAAGCTTGCTTTCTTGTGTTGACTCACTCTAATCTCTAGTGTGAAGATTCTCAAGGTAAAACTGTTCTTATGGTCAGATTTTAATTGTCTTTTGTTATGAGAGTTGCATATTAACTAAGAACATGATGAGCTCACTTAGTTGCAAGGACACAGTGTGAGACAGTTTTCAATGGAAGTCTTTCGTCACTATGGATGCGGAAAAATGCTTTCGCAAGATGAAGACAATAGAAAGCTTTTAATAACTAAAATAAGTAATATAAACAGCAGAAGAGCAGAGGAGTTTATTAAAATGCTGGTACTCTTCAGGTAAAAAGAGAGATCTCACGCGTGGCAGCCTTGAGAACAAAAATGTAAAGATGAAACTACAAGTAGTGTTTAGAGATCTTTTCATATGTCTTGCAGAAGAAACTGTTTTTCTGTTGTGTTGTATGCTTTCTTTCCCTTTCCACGTATCTAGGTTATGGCAATTTAAGCTATATTAAAGATTGAGCAAATGACACATTGCATAAGAGGATGCTACTTATTATATTATGTATGGGTGACCTAACAGCTTATGCTGTGGCTTGCTTTTCCTTCATGAAAGAGGAACCATTTTTATTAATACAAGCTTTTTCTTCTAGAATAATCCCGAATAATTCCCACCACAGCTGCTTAGGTCATTTTGCTTTGGACACAATTAGGAATGAAGCTGTACAGGAAACTTAAAACCTCGATTTTTTTTTAACTTGACACTGTGTAGCACTAAATACGACGATCTGATTCAAAAGTTTTCCTTTATGGTGCCTACAGTAAAACTTGTATTATTTGGCTTTGCAGATAAATAGATTGTTTTTTCTTGTTTTGAAAATGTTTGTTACAGATTTATGCATCAATGTTAGTAGATAGCTTTTTTGTTCCAACAAGTAAGTCGTCTTATCTGTAACAGTTGGTGCATTGTTAACTTCTAATACCTTATTAAGCGATTACTAACAGTCACAGAAACTGAAGATTGAAATTCCAAGTGCTTTGCTTTCCCAAGAAGAAAAAAGCCAGCATAGTCTTGTAACAAAACATTTTTATTTAGTTTGTATTAACATAGAGTGAAGAGGTAGAAAAAAATGGATTTCTAAATGGAGCAATATTTAGGAAATAGCCTATACTCAGTAAAATAAAATACTGCATATATCTTGAAATAGGGAGGGCAAGGGCTTGTGAATTTTTAAGTATAAGGCTACCAACTGAACTGTCGTGTGGACAGCAAGAAGTCCTAAGAGTGAAGGATAGATTTGCATGGGATGGTGGCAAAGCCTGCCAGAGAAAGAACATAGCTTTTTCTGTAGTATAATCATATATATGAAAATCAGTTACTACATGAAAAATTTTTTGTTATTTATTTAATCTTCTCTGTTGCTTCTTCAGACTTAGTAGTAGTTTAACTGTTGAGGGAGGGAGGAATCTGTTTATATACGTAACAAGAGTTAAAAACAGAAGTCTGAGATACAAGTTTACTTTCCATCAGTACAGGTAAGGTTAGGCACGCCAAGAGAGTCATTTACTCTTCTAGAATGTTTTTGTTTGTTCATGCCACCTTTAAATGAAGATTGTTACAGTTAGGAGTGATCATGTGCTATGGAGAGAGAAGTAATGATTGTGGAAAAAAAATTTGATGTAGTCTTTTTTTTTATTCTATATAAATGAGTTGAGATGTGTAAGATTCCTGGTGTTCTTAAATACCTCACCTCAAGAGTGAAGTATTTTTGCTGATTGGTATGTGTCTTTTGTGGAAGTAAGACTGTTGGTGTCAAAGAAAGTGGTTGCCTAGTCACTGTTCATCCTAGAACTACTTGGTTTCTGTCTCTTTAGTTTATAGACTTAGATAGGATATGGTATGAAAATCCTATTGTTACATTGCTTGGTTTATGCCTTTGGTGATGTGCAGTGGAAAGCTGTCTATGATGATTTGATTTGTGGAAATGGCGTTACATAGTGAAGTTGTTCTGATGACCTCTAGTCCACTAAGAAATGAGAATTTTATATTGTGTCATTGACTGGCTTTACAGTAATACTCAGTGAAGAATGATATCAGATTTAATTTTGTCCAGTGGTATACAGATCTGTAGTGGGAGATACAAGTGATGCTGATAAAGTGTGAGGACCTTCGGAAGACTGAAGTGCTTTATCTGTGCTTGAGGCTGCTTGTGTTTTGGGCTTTTCTTTGTTGTTTTCTCTGTGTTTATGGTAACATAACAAATACAAGGACCTTATGGAAGCATGAACTAACAGGTCCTTCCATCTGTGTATGGTAGGTCTTTATTCTTGATGTGTCATGTAGAAAGACCCACATTTTATGAACTTCGAATATGTTTGATACCATGCCTAATGTGCTTCAGAACCTTCAAAACCTTAAGAAGAAACAGAGTCACTGAGCAGACAGGATTTGCGTGACAGCATAGTGCTTAGTTCAGCAAAGTCTGACAGCCTGCTGAATTTATAAGATTAGCTGTGTTTGTATGAAAAACTGTGGCCAAACAACAGTTCCCCCAGACACAATCTCTTCCTGTTTTCTGCTGGAGTTCTTGTCTGCTTATGCTTGAAGGTTGGATATTGAAGGTCCTCTGACCTTGAAAGTTGATCCTCTTGAATCCTATAGAACCTGAGCTAGGGAACCTTTAGATCCTGCTGAGGTTTGCTTGCTCAGCATGTATAGTTTTTTTCCTGTTTTGTTTTGACTTTTCACGTGTCTTTAGTTGGCTGTTTGGTTTTGTATTGGAAACATATGTGACAGGCTGAGCTGACCAAGTGATTTTTTGCTTTAAATGCCAGGCAGATCTGGTTATTATAGGCACTCTCTTAACAGAAACTGGGTATGTAGTGTTGATTCTCGGCTCTGTCTGGTAGTGGGAGAAACATAGGAAAATACATTTAGCCAGGTGTAAGTGATGATGAAATCGGTGAGTTTTTTCCTATGGCAAAAAAGGCATCACGTGTTTGCCCCAGTCACAGTAATTACTAAAGCTCAGAAATAGTATTGATGTTTAAATGATCCATAGAAAACACCTGTCAAAGCTTACTTTGGGTACTGTGTAATTCTAACCATACTGAAGGACCTTTTAGTGCTTTTTTTTCTGTTCCGTTTCTCTGAAGGGAAGAAGCAGCAACAGAGAGCTTGTGTGTGAAAGTGCCTTTATGTTATCATATTTGGCCTACAAGATGCAGTGCTGACCTGTAATCTTGATGCATTGATATTGAATGTCCATCTCAGGATAGTTAAAGAGAAAGCTTCAATGTTTCTAGAGGGCTTGAGCAGGAAAAGGAAAGTGTCTGGAGAGGATGTGAGTTTCAAAGTGTCCCAAAATGGACATCTGCTAGTCAATTTTTGAATTTTGGGGCTTGGACAGGTAGTAATAATAGTATCTTTAAACCAGCCTCACATAACCTTAGATTGATCTTATTCACATCACTGGAACTGATTGTTGTAATCAGTTAACTTGGAAAAGTTGTGATGTGTTCTCATATTTCAGTACAGGAGAATGGAAAAAAAATAATGAAAGTAATAGATTTGACAGTTATTTATTCCTATTAATTGCTGTGACTTGAAGGAAAAGTGTTTAATATGGGCTTTCTCACTTATTTATTAATTCTAAGGAATCGCCAAGGTGATTTCTTTTCTTAGCCTAGCCTTGCTCTGTAACCTAGAGAATTTTTGAGCTAAGGTGATGGGACAATCCAATAAATTTCATCATTTTTCTGAATTTAATGTGAGCTCCCTGGAGCAGAACTTCTCAAATCAATATGTTTTAGTGCTACTTATTTTTGAAGGAAATGGCACCAACCAATAATGACAAGCTAGCAATAAAAGAGGAATAGCCTTTTTGGAGAGATTTCAAAAGAATAAGAATGTTCTTAGATCTTTCGGTGTGTGATCATTTCAGAGACACTGGAACTACTTAACTAATGTTGAAGAGACCAAAACAGAAAGCTGGCTAAATGTTGGCTCTATATGAAATGGGAGAGATGTAAGATTTTGCAACATGATCAAAGATGCTATCCGCAGTTAGATGTATAGTACTTCAAAGTAAAATACAATATCAGAAGACCTTCAGACTTTAATTTAGCAAGTTCATTAGCCTCTGCCGTATTTGAGTACCAGTACAAAAGACAAAGGTAATGGTAAGAACAGTGTAAAAGTTTTAAAAGCCCATGAATACAGGTTAAATGTGTTTTTTTTAAAAACTCAAAACAAACTGTCCGATTGTCAGTTGACTTAACTGTGATTCTGCTTAAAGGAAAGGACTTCCCAAGTGTAGTAGTTACTGATTTTTTTCCCCAGGTTTATCATGTCAAAAAAAAGTGATGGAATCAGTGCAACATCTAGTATTGGCATAGTCTTTTTCAGATGCTGAGAGGGACTGCGTTGTTTCTTATTACTCGTTACAGTATTGATAGTTCAACTGATTCAGTGGTGTGAACTGATCCACAGTATCTAGAAAGCGTAGAACTGAAAATACTGATGGAATTTTGTGAGATTAACAGGGTAGCAATATGAGGCNTTGGCATCGTCTTTTTCAGATGCTGAGAGGGACTGCGTTGTTTCTTATTACTCGTTACAGTATTGATAGTTCAACTGATTCAGTGGTGTGAACTGATCCACAGTATCTAGAAAGCGTAGAACTGAAAATACTGATGGAATTTTGTGAGATTAACAGGGTAGCAATATGAGGCTAGATTACGTGTTTTGGCTATTCTGTGTTACTATGCTAACTTGGTTTTAACAGAATACGCTGTTTGAAGCAAAATTTGGTTCCAGAGATGCAAGTCTTATCAGGGACTAGAAATACTAATTTCGGCTAATATAAGGCTGCCTTGGAAAAGATTAATGATTACTTTTCAGTAGCTGCTTTGTGATTTCAAACATTGCATGACTTCTGCTCAACATTACAATTATTTTAAAAAAAAGGTAAAAATATCTTTCTGCTGTGTCTGATGTTTTCCAGGTAATACATACGCTTGTGTACAAAGTGGGAGGATAAAAAAAATATTCTTTACAGCAAGGGAAAATATCTGTATCTTCAGAAACCCAGAATAGCAAAGGAGAAGATCCTTTGCAATTTCTTTCAACAGCAAGAGGTTGTTGCAACAATCGTTCTGCAAAACTGTATCCCCAGTGCAAGTCAATCTTTTTTGCAAAGGTTGTCTCCTTGATTTTTGTTCTTCACTAGATGGGACCTTCTCAGGTTGATGACTTTCCTGTCTTTGTGCCTGTAAATTAAGTCTGAAATTTATGGATCTCTCTAGTACTATATTTTTATAGAAATTATTTGTTTGCTTTCAGAGCATCTTGTGGAGATCTGGCTATGAAGCTTTCTTAGCTGATACTAATCTACATCTTACAAGGTGTGCAATAAGGACGTTTTGTGTGTTGATGGACCTTTTGGTGGCAGTGGCTACCATGTGGCCATTAGCTACAGAAAGCCACCAAGGTGGCTGAAGTATTGTCACAGGTGAGAATTTTAGCATTTGCCAGCAGTTTTATACTGAAGATGCAGTTTCCCTGTGTCCATATTTTCCCTGAGAAAGAGGCCTTATAAAACAAGTGTGCCTGTGCGCTGGCATTTGTCATGTGTGAGGCAATGGTGACTGTTTCTTGGATGGCAGTGTATTTGTGTGTGCCCGGGATTGCCAAACAAGTGTGAGATCACCTGTAGCCAGGTTGGGGCCAGGGTTTGGCCAGCCTCTGGAAAGTCATGGCTTTTCGATCCTGAACAGCAATGGCCACCATTGTGGCCCCAGAGGTTCAGAACTGTTTTATCTATTTCTTGTGTCCATTTGTAGTGTGGTCATAGTGTTGTTACATTTCGTGTGTCAGGCCAAATTTTCAGTAGCGCGTGCTCTCGGTCAGACAAGGTGGCAGCTGCGTGAGTACAGCAGAGGCAGAACTCGCTGGTTTTGCCAGACCTTCAAAAATACATTGTCTTTGTTTAGTGAGCTGTTCTGTCACCTCCCCACCCGGGAAGGGGAATTGGGAAAGGGAGAGGAGGGCTGAAATAAAACAGATTTAATAAAACAATAGCAAACTAATATTAATTCCAGCACTAATATAAAACACATGAAGTTATGCTCAGCACATACAGTGGTGGTGAGATGCAGGCTCTCAGCAGTGAGTGCCAGATGCCAAACCCTGCGAGCACCACAGCTCCAGTGATGGCATGACCGTCACAGCAAAGGGGAGATATGGCCTCGGGAGCAGGATGGGCGAGACCCTCTAGGGACGGTGGCCGTTAATGGAGGAGGGAAGAAGGTCTGTCCACAGCAAACTTTACAAGTTGTAGTGAGCGTGATGTTGATGGTATGGAATACTGCTGTTGGCCAGCCTGGGTCAGCTGCCCTGGCTTTCACTCCTCTGAGATTTAGCACCCGGCTTACTCAAAACTGCTAAAGAAAGACCATGGTCACTGTGGAAACGCACATACCATGGCCAGCCATGAACCAGAATAAAGTGTTACCAACTTTGTTCCCACCGAACCAGGTGCTGCAGTCTTCTCAAAAAGGCAGCTTTCCTGAATAGAAAACAGATTCTGTGATTCTATGAAACCATAGCATGTTTTTGTGGGGTTTTTTAAACATTAGGGAACTGAGTATTGTATGAACCCAATTCCTTAATCCAGATGTGTATACTTTAAAAACACTTCTGTTAGTGAAATCTGAATGCTTAGGAAAAGAAAAAAGTGTGCAGATGATCCCTTGTAAGATGAGAGGTGGAACGCACCTTTTTCATTTACTCTGATGGCTTCTTTGTCTTAGAACAGGGCTTTGCAGGTGTCTAAGAGCAAGCATCAGCTTTGTCTACCTGCACCTTTGTTTTTTGGGGAATGCGTGCTCTTGGGCACTGCCATGTCTCTCAGGACCCTCCCTGCGCAGTGCCTAGCAGCGACCGAGCACTCCCTGCCTCCTCCCCACAGCACAGCCACAGGCCTACCACCTCTCCACCCATTGCCTTGGTGCTTTTACTGCCATTTTGGGAGCCCTGCATTAAATTCCCAGCCAAGTGTTGACTTTCTTCTTGTCTTTGAGACCAGAGCCCAACAGACAAAGCCTTCCAGAAGGCTCTGAGGGGCCCTGCTGCCCGGCCTGGTGGCAGCCGTCAGGCAACCAGCCCAGGGCTGGCTACTCAGCATGGCTGCATCCCTGGAGGCTGATGCTGAGGTGGGTTTACCCTGTTGCACGGCTTCCTTTGCGCAGTGCCTTAGCATGTTACTTGTTCTCCAAAGCCCTCTGACCTGTATGGGCTTTTCCTCCTCTTTTTTATGATTTTCTTTTTAACAGCTCCTATCATCTAGAATTTTTTTTTCTCTTGTAAGTACAAGAGATAGCATTGGGGAGTTTAATGTCTTTACAGACAGCAAAGCTTTTACCAGCTTTAGGATTCTTCCCAGGGACATGCATTTTTTTCTGCTTCCTATTAAGTAGGTCTAACCTGTTTAATATGTAACCCTCTGCTTTCTGGCTTTTCACTTTCACCAGTCAGCCTTCAGTTTAATTTGCTTGGTAAATCCTGTTGTGAATATATTAGAAAAAATATAAAGTGTAGGCATTTCCCTTTCTTTGAACTGGAGGGCTTGCAAAGCTCATCAGCATGTGTAGCCCCTCTGTGTCCTTTCTTCTTTGAGGTATACCTGAGGCACACCAAGACTGTGTACCTCACGAGACATGGAGGCAAAACTCGATGTATTTGTCATTAGAGTATTCCTAACTATTGAATATTTACCAAACTAAACGCTTTATTAATCTTTACAATATTTAGAAATGCCTAGACTGTCAGAGTGGGTATGTCAATAAGGAGGTTGATATTAAGGTGAGGGATCAAAAGGGAAAAAATGCTTAGTTTATCTTGAAACCAAAATATTTATTAACAGATGGAATTTGGGTTTGTTTTGTTTTTGTCCATAAGGTTTCCAGCTAGCATCACATTTGAGAAATCCTTTCCCATCTGTCCAGTTTCATATTTGTGCAGATGTATAGTCAGAGCAGAAAAGGATTTGTAAATAATATTTCACTTACCTCGGCTAAGTGTGTCGCATTAAAGTGGAAACATTAGGAATAAGCAGATTTCTGTACCATTAAGAATGAAATTGGTATGCTGTTTCTTCCTTGTTCTGGTATCTGCATTGTAAGAAATATGTTTAAATGGTTGAGAGTGGGCAATAAAAAGCCAAAGATAGTGCCTGAGAATTAGAAGGATTACTTTACACTTGATTAAATAGAGAAACATAGAAACTAGTATTTCATGCCATGGAACCACAGGCTGCTGAGGCAGGCAGTGTACATTTCGTATAATGGATAAACTAAAGCAAGTAGAATCTCAGTTATGACACTAGTAAAATTCACGTGCCATCTTTAAATCCAGATCTGACTATTTTTAGACATATTCTATGTATTATGATACAAGATCTATAATACCTTCAGAGTTAAAATCCATCTTCATAATGTTTGAAGTTTTATAGATAACCTGTTAATATACTTGCTATTCATCTATTAAAAATGTTTTTAATGGTGAAATAGTTTCAGCTTTCAATATGAAATATTGTTTGTCCTTTAGTCTAAGCAAATAAAATTTAGTTGGTCATGCCAGCTTTTCTAGCTTATATTTTGTCGTCTTCTGTTTCTGTACTCTTGGTTGTTTTCTATGTGATAGCATAGTGTAAAATGTGCTTTTTGTCACTGAATCAGTAATATTAATATTCTTTTCATGATTAACTTGAAAGTAAAACTCATGATGGAAGAGTCTTGCAGGAAGTGGTAATTTTAATGGACTTCTCACCATAAAGTGCAAATTCTGACTTTCTGGACCACTTATCCAGTTTGTTGAAAGTCAGTTAGCAATGATTTGGGTTTTTTAACAATTTAAGTTTCCCAAAATAATTTGTTGATCAGCTTTATTTAACCTCCTGCTTCCATCACCAACTTTCCCATACTTCAAAGAGTAATTTAGAATATAATTGTTGCCTGGTATTAAATCTGCTAGAATTGAAGTATGGAGACCCTTAGAATGGTCAGCAGCGTATAACTTAAAATGATAACAACGGAGGGGAAAATTATTTGCTTGAGCATTAGTTGGAAGGCATGGGTATCAGTTAGATGATCAAAGTTTTCCAGCATGAATTACTATGTGATACCTTGTCCCTTCCATCTCCAGTGCCTAGCCTGCTTCCCTTTGCGCGCACATGTGAAGAGAAAACTCTTTCTTCTAAAACTCATACTATTTCAGCTCTCTGAGGCGGTGATACTGTGGGATTTTTTTCTGCCATGCACCCAAAGAGAAAATACAGAATATGATTGTAATGTCTGTGTCCTTTCAATAGATCTGAAGCAAGCAGCTTTGTCAGTTGGACATAATGCTGTTGTAGAGAAATAGGATTTTTATTGTTTGTTGGTCCTGAGTGAAACACTAGTTATTTCACAAGAGAAGGCTGAGAGGAGATCTGATCAA
>VZSC01014408.1:16293-35012 GCA_013398225.1 Steatornis caripensis
AGGGCGGGGAGAAGTAAAGTATTAGGAAGTAGACAGAAATAACTCCAGTAAGACATTGTACTACCGACCAGGGCACTGCCAGGGATTGGTTATCTAACTTGTAATAATAGTCCATGGGCTATCACCTAAAGTTTTATTTTTGGCACTATAATTTTGGTATCTTGCCCCGTTTTCTCTGCCTACAGGACAGCTGATCCTGCCTGTAGGATACATGTCCTAATGCATGCAGTGTGTAGTCAAAACCATTTGGAAACATGTAGATTCTACAAAACTGATAATAAACTCTTCTGCCAGAGCCAGACATGCCTCATTCATTGTGAATGGATATTTTTGATATGGCCGTAGTAGTATTTGTAGATACTTCTCTTACTTTACTGCACTTTTTTGGGGAAAAAAATGAGTCTAGAACAATGATTTCTGACTTGGTTTGGGTTTTGTCTTTGGATTTCGATGTTCTTAAAGGCTTAAGGTAAAAAATTACCTGATAGAATATATATCTTGAATACTCAGGCTTTTGTTTACAAACATAATTGTTACTGAAATTGTCCTGATGGTCAGGAAGCTCATGTTAGCTGGTTTTAGACATAGCGTAAAATTACCTCTCCTAAAATCACTGAATTATAGGCATTTGCCTGGCAGTGTATGCAACCAGTTAAACTTATCTGTGGAAGTTGTTTGGTGCAAACCTCTGCTCAGAATATGGACAGTTTTACAGTTCAGTTGAACTTTGAAGTCAGATCATATTGCTCAGTAAGTCTATAATCGTTTGAGAAGATCTACGAGTAAGGAAGTGTGAATCAAAGTACAGATTTGTTATGATCATGTATTTTCCAAGTAAGCAATATTTAGAATATATGTTACAGTATACTAAAAGTATTGGATATTCACTTGAGATTTCATTTTCATTTATTGGAAATAAATGGACACAGGGATGTGAAAATAGAGCATGACAAGCTAGTTCAAAATTCCTCATTGCTTTTCCTAACCAAGTTTTGCAGCAACTGATGATGTGCAGTTTTGTTATTTCTTGCTTGGACTGGTTCCATGAATTCCTAGTCAAAAAGGAAGAGACAGACAGGAGGGCACGCTGTTTTCTGGGAATAGATGAGTTTTATTGAGCATAAAAGCTAAATCTTGAAAAAGAAAATCTGTCTACTGGACTGTTTTCAAAAAAAATGCTAAGAAAGGAAGAAATCTATTAGAAATATTTTCTTTGCTGCTGTAATAACTCAATTTCTTAAGTATATGTATACATTTTAAAATACAACAAAATGTTGCAAAAAGAAAAAATATTAAGTGTTTTCCTGTTTTTATGATTACCTAGCTGTTTCAGTTTGTAGGTTCTTTAGCCAGCAGATTAAAATAGATAATCCTGATGATTGTGGTTTAAAGGTTTTTTTGAGACTCGTTCTGTTGAAGTAACACCTCGCAGCTATCTTCCTTCCATTTGAAGATGAATTGGTTTTTTCTAAGATAATCTGTCATACAAGCTGTCCACAAGCCTGATTGTCTCAGCTTGGTTCTTGAAGTGTCCTCGAGTACATACATGCTTTTTCAAGTTCACTAAGTGAAGGTGTTTCCTGCCGGCATGTGCTTTGTACTGGGAGCTTGCTTACGGTAGGGGTTTCCAGTATGTGGGGTATGGGAGACTGTCAACCTTCTGTAAGCTACTCTTGGCTAAAGTTGGTTTCCTTTGTGGTCCTTTTCTTTTTGTTTGTTTGTTTGTTGACAAAGGGAGGGGATGGCAGATCAGCCTTCAAAGTCTGAGAAACATTTCTTTAGGGAGTAGTTCACCAACTCATTGAACATGTGAGCTAATGCTGTGGGGTATGTTAGTCTAGGGAAAAAAAGGGAAATTTTATAGATTGATAGAGTCCTGAGAGAGAAAGTTTTATGGCAAAAAGACTATGTTATCACAAGCTGAGTTTAGGGGGTGATATAACTATTCTCCTCCATCCCTCCCCACATCAAAGAAATCACAGCAGTAAATCAAAGTCTGGAAGTAGGTGCCTTCTCCTGTCTTTTTATGTATGCTTTTAGTGCCGAGTAGAAACCTGCAACATCAANGCAGATCAGCCTTCAAAGTCTGAGAAACATTTCTTTAGGGAGTAGTTCACCAACTCATTGAACATGTGAGCTAATGCTGTGGGGTATGTTAGTCTAGGGAAAAAAAGGGAAATTTTATAGATTGATAGAGTCCTGAGAGAGAAAGTTTTATGGCAAAAAGACTATGTTATCACAAGCTGAGTTTAGGGGGTGATATAACTATTCTCCTCCATCCCTCCCCACATCAAAGAAATCACAGCAGTAAATCAAAGTCTGGAAGTAGGTGCCTTCTCCTGTCTTTTTATGTATGCTTTTAGTGCCGAGTAGAAACCTGCAACATCAAAAAGTTGTTTAACCTTTTCTGTATCACTGAGTGGCAGACATGTGGAGGTGGAGATTACACTTATCGTCTCATCCCAGACAAAGCCACATAACCTCTTTTGCCTTTATTAGAAAAAGTTATTGTGGCTCCAGAATGCGTTAATCTCAATGTACAGTACAATTCTAGACTGGCTAGAAAGATGTTTCCTTAAAAATGTCTTTGCTTTCCTGCATGAAGTACACAGAACAATTTTGATACATTAAGGTGGAATGTGGACATTTCTTCTTCCACGTATAAATAAAAGGAGGTACATGGAGCATCAAAACCTTTCAAAAAGCATGTTCCCCATGTTCTTTAACTACATTGATACCAGTCTTGTAGCATTATTTAGGACTTTGCTTGCTGAGCTATATATAAATGCTGGAGTGTGAGACTTAGATTTTCAAGTGGGAAGTAGCTACAGTTTTTACTAAAATAAAATCATTTATACTTTCTCTGCTGTTGATCAACAGATGGTCATTGGCACTGTACTCGGTATACTGGAACTTTGCTTCAGATGGGTTGGACATACCATATTGACCTTACTGTGAATTTCCTGGGTATCATTAATACTTTTATTAGTAGTATTTCACAAGTATGGAATATCTGTTCAGGATGGCCAGTCATTGTGGATGAGCTTCTAGTACCTTATAGATCACTAAATACAAGTTGAAAAATAGTGTTTTGTTTAAGCGTTCCTCACCTTTGTTATATCAGTACCCTCTGAGTTACAAATTTTTATAAATCTTGTTTTAAACTTCACCCAGTCTTCACTGGAACTATTTCAGATAGTGAAAACTGAAAGTCCATCCTTGATTTCCAGTGTCCTGTTCAGTGATTAGTTAGGTGTTGGAGTTTTTCTGAAATTAGTTACTGAAGAGTTTGGTTAAAGAACATCCTTTTCACAGTTTTGGCTACTAAGCTTTGTCGATTTTGATTTCTGGAGTTTGCTATTTAATCACGTGTATATTATAAATGCTGCACTCTCGTTTTTTTTGAATAGCAGCTGGCACTAGCTTCTAACTGACTTGTCAACTTAATTTTATTTATTTATTTTGTATTGTGACTAGTTTTTTTGAAATGTTGCTTACATTTTTCTGAGACTNATTATAAATGCTGCACTCTCTTTTTTTTGAATAGCAGCTGGCACTAGCTTCTAACTGACTTGTCAACTTAATTTTATTTATTTATTTTGTATTGTGACTAGTTTTTTTGAAATGTTGCTTACATTTTTCTGAGACT
Source organism: Steatornis caripensis (assembly GCA_013398225.1). Lineage (NCBI taxonomy): Eukaryota > Metazoa > Chordata > Aves > Caprimulgiformes > Steatornithidae > Steatornis > Steatornis caripensis. The sequence goes on from VZSC01014408.1 coordinate 19,943, forward strand.
ACGTAGAACAAAGGAAATAGCTGTAATGTAAAATAATAATTTTGTATGAATATCTAACTTTCAAAATACAATGAGTGGTAGCAAATACTGTTAGAGTTTGCTTTTTATAAATATTTGACTGGTTACTGTAGAAGTGTTTGTTCTTGAAGTAGATCTTTTGATGTTTGTAAAAGTAAGTTGTGAAATATTTATTGTACTTCATAGTGTTCTGTTGCAAATTCCTAAATCTATTCTTTTGAGAGTAAAAGTAAATACTAAAAAGCTCAATACATCAAAGGAATTGTTGAGTAATATTTAATATTTGTGGAATTCACATTTCTCAAGTGCGGTGAAAACAGAGGATTCTAAAATCTTGTGGTTATTGATGTCATAACGCTTTTTATGCATCATGAGTACGTTTACTCATGTTCCTGACATGAACACCCAAAGGTAATGAATGTCCTTTGTGCCATTTCGTAAGTTTAAAACTCTTGGTTTTCATCAGTATAGATTTTATCTGAAGTCAGATTTATGATCCTGATGCCTGATACTTTTGGAAAATTTAAAGATCTTCAGTAGTATGCATGGGAATTGAATGTGATGTTTCATTAGCAACACCAGTATATGATAGTAGGTGAAACTGTAAAGTACAATTTTTGAACTCTTACTTGAATTGGCACATGACGTTTTTCTTCAGACACTTCAGCATATGGCATTGCTTTGCAGTGTTGGAAGAAGTAATAGATTAATATTTTATATCCTTTGAGTATGCCAGAGCTATACCGGAGCACTATTGTATAATTCTGTGAGAGTTTGAAGTTTGAATGTAAGTTTTTGAAATAGGTTCAAATAAATGTTTCATTAACCTTTATAACCATCGGTAGTTAGGGCACTTTCTCATATTAAAGTGTGTATGTCTGTGTTGGTGTTCACCGAGCTGAATTTGCATAACATGAGATTTGGTACTGGTGTGCTGTAAAAAGTAAGAAGATGAAGGAAAATGCTAAGTAGCTTCTAATGATACGTAATTAATCAGTTTTTCTGAACAGCAAAGTTATTTTTGAACTATAAATACAAATTTCTTCAAGATGAAGTATAGGGATGCTGGGATTGGGATATGACTTATTAAATAGCTCTCAAAACCAATTACATAGAAAAGAAAGTGAGATACATAATTGGGAAGTTACACTGCAGAGAATGTGGCAAAATATAATTACCAATAGTAAAAATTTGGCTATTAGTATTGTCATTTTTACTAATGCCAGGGCTGCCAGGCTGTTAACAAATTACCACTACGGCAGGGAAAGCTTGTCATTTGTACCCTACCTGTTTACTTCTGTGGGTAGTTATGCAGACCGATACAGTCTGGCCTTAGTCAGCAGGAATAAGTTGCAGACTGGAGTAAGTGAATAAGATCTTAGCTGGTGTCATGTTTTGAAAAGTTTTCAAGTTAATTTTGCTGAGGGTTTAGGTTTCTCCTTATAGATGTGGGAGGCTAACAGTTAGTAACTACACTAGTTGTACTGCTTTCTGCAACGTCCATACGATAGGGTTTTTTTCCTCTCAGTTTTCTTGGCATATCTGCTTCTGATAAGGTTGCAGCCTGACCTCAAGTATGTATGGTGGCATAGCTACAGACGTACACTGGGAAGCTTATTTTTTTAATTAGTCTTTGTATAGCAAAAAAAAAAGGTATTAAATAGTAAGTCATTGAAACTGTAGTTCAGTATCAGCCAAGTGTAAATAGAAAAATATGTAAAGATATATAAATGAGTCTACAGTAAATATTTTGGTGAATCTCCTGTACAAATATGTAACCTAAGGGCTAAAGCCCCTAGGTTATTATGGGTGGAACAGTTCATGTAGCAGCATTTGGATGTTCTTTAGCTGCAGACTTAGTGGCCTGCAAGACCAGCATTTTACGAATTGTTAGACTTGTTAGAACATATGATGATACCTCAAAGTAGTCCCACCTTCTCTGTCAAAATCATTGTTTTGCTAGCTCTATATCCACTTAGGGATGAAAATCCTTTTAAACTGTAACAAGAACTGACCATCAGGACAGTCAGTAGTTATTTGCAGTGAACCTGTGTTACGGATTTGAATGTGATGACTGCATTTAACAAGGAAGAAGGAAAATGTTTTGGCAGGAAAATGGCAGTTTATTTTAAAAGTGAAAGTAGGAATAGAGAGGTCTCCTGCTTAGCTGTGTGTCAGTAGACTGCCGAGTGTAATAGTTAACTATTTTTTGTCCATAGGTAACCCGAACAATATAGAAATGGGCTAACATATAGATGAGACATTTTTAAAGCCCTTGTACTAAGTGTAAAGAAGTATATGAAAGCCTGTATCTTTTAATTGTCTGGAATCTGAGCCAAAAATTTGACTCTTCCCCTTGCTTTTCTTCATTTAGGTGTAGTCATAGCACTATTTTGGCTCAAGGGTCTGCAAGACTGCCACCATGTTGCAGGTAGGGGTAGGTATAGTGCAAACCCACAGAGTTTTGTTCAGTACTTGCTTAAAGAGCAGCAGTATTTATGAGAGTGATAGGCAAATATATTGAATGTTGGGTTCATTGTTTGCTAAAATTCTTGTAGAAGGTGTTGTCGCTCTGGCCAGTTCTGATCATGTCCACGTGAAGGCTGATGGTAATTCACTGGTCTAAATTTAAAGCCTATTTTTAGAATATGTCCCCTTCTGAATAGCCTGAAGCTCCTCTAAGAATGCCACTTAGCAATGACTTCTATTTGCATCTGATCTTGTCAGTCTTACCAATGCGTATTATCTCCATAGGCATTAACTTGTGCTTTTGAAAAGGTTGACAGCAGGTATTTTTGCTTGATTTTTCCTGATCATTTAGTATATATTTCATATATATATATATATTCATATGAAAGAGAATAAACACTATGGTGTGTCTGTGTTTTTTATTACTTACGTTTGAATGAATGAAAACAGCCTGCTGCTTGCCTCCTATCGTCCTGTTTCTTTAGAATCTGTAAAAATACTATTTTTTAAAATTTCAGTTAACTTTCTGTCCTGAAAATATTGCGCTCTCAGAATGTTTCTTGATTAATTACTGCAGATAGAAGTATTTCCTGACAACTGAGAAAGTAAAAAAGAGAAAACCCCCTTCATTCTGAAGTATCTGTGCAGCTCTCTCTTTAAAAGTGTCTATCTTTAGAAATATCTTTACAGATACTGTGAGTTTGACTGGGACTGCATGTAAATCTTGCTGATGTTTAGTTGCCTTGCAAGAAATAAAAATGCTCTTGTTGTTTTGCAGCTTTTGTTAGCACCTAAGCAAGCTGTAGATGTTCTCCACAAATGTTAATTTCAACTGTTGGTCTGGAGCTGCTTAGCTATAAACTTCATTTATAATTAATTTAAGTGCTAAGGCTGTCAAATATCATGTGTCTTATGTGACACTTTCTAGCTTCTCTTATCACTTCTATTTGCAGTATAGGTTGTTTCTCATTTGCCTTTCTAATTGCAAGTGAGACACTCTTGAAGGGATTTCCATGTAGCAGTTCTTGACTGGGGCTGGGGAGACATGCAAGGAGGCGCACTGTCTCCCTGTCCCGCTGGCAGCAAGCAGCAAGATGTGTCAGAACCAGTACAGTGGGAGGAAGGAAAACAAAATGAAGCAAAAGATTTTTTCCATCTGTCCAGTAATTCACATATTTCACAGATCTACCTTTTAACCATCATTCCATTGATACCTTGAAATTGGTTGAAGATTACATGTGTGAAAGGAATGGGAAACTTTTGTCTATATCACTCTCACTGATACTTTCTGTGGAAATAAACTGGGAAACTAAAAAAGATTCTCAAGAGAAAGCACAAGTGTCACAAAGAGCTATACCTAGTGGGACACTGCCAGCAATATTTGGAGTTTAAATTGACCATTTATGAAAGATCTGAATTTTGCTAGAATACATTGGCTTAGTTTTTATGCATTTGAAACAAAGAATTACTGTAACCCTTTTTAGAAGGAACACAGATCACTGGCTTTGTCATCCATTAAGTCAAATGACTCAACCATTCAAGTATAGAGTACATGGAATTCAGTTGAAGGTGATGCTCTAAACTGGAAATCAGAAAGGAGAATGGGACTGTCTGCAAAGTGTGATATTAGAATGTCCCTGTGCAAACTGATGTGATGTGATTGGAATATAGCTGTATTAGGACAGCTTCAGAAAACCTTTCATTCTAAGTACAGTGCTCAAGGATGCATGAACTGCAAGGCTGAGATAAATTTATATTAAGTACACATACAGAAATGCTAGGTATTTTACAGAAACTGGAATTTTTGCTGTTGTGTCAGAATGTTTGTTCTAACTGCTGTGAATTACAGAACTTCACGTGATTCCATTGTCATATTTCTGCATTTCCTCTTTCCAACTTCAAGCAATTCCACAAAACTCTGTGCAGCCTTCTGCTACGAAGCCGTTTCCCCTTCTGCCTGCATGCACAAGACCCTTGCAGGAAATGGAAAGGATGATCAGAAAACCAGGGTCCACCAAATGATATAGATACGGCTTGATCAGGAAGTTGAATTGTGGACCTAGCACCATTTTCGGTAGTTAAGATTTACCCAGTTTTTCTTCTAATCACATCCCTTACCTGAGATTAGTAAATAAAATTACCTATTTGAAGTCAAAGAGTATTTAATATATTCCTTTCTTCTTTCTCTGCATATGCTTATGTCCCATATTGTGTGATTTGTAGGCAATTGTACTGGGTTAGTTTTATTTTCAAACATTATTTATGATGAAAATCACCGTGCAAGGATGTAAAATGTATTTGCTGAAAAGAAATGCAGTAGTAAATGTTCTGTAGCAACAGTATAAGGCAACAGATCCCATGAAGGTGACATCTCCCATAGGAAATGTGTTAGTCGTAGGAGTTTCTGGGAGAGAGTTGTTCTGGTTTTTTCTGTGGTTGCCTCTGAAGTGCTGCATTTTGGTATTCCATTAAATTAATGGTTTAATGGCATATGTCAGTATGGCTTCTAGGTGCATGAAATAATTTACTTTTTGTTTACGGTACCTAATACTGAGGTAGTCCTTTTTCAGATTATGAAACCTGATAAGGAATTATTGTGATAATTAAATGTTTGAATTGTTTTATCTGTGCTATTCTATATTAATATGAAACATATGAAAACAATATTAACTTTCAGAGTTAGATTTACTCTTCATTCTGAGCTTGGCTTATTCATATGGAGGGCTGCTACAGTGCTGTGAACAAAATGTAAATCTTAAGTGCTCTATGTAGGTCTTAGTGAGTTTGCCTAACATTTACATTCTTAGTAAGATCCTTTTAAGTGGATGAGAATTTCACCCTTTATCGCCACAAAGCTATACATGTAAATTCGTGAGATTTTTTGCAAAGTGGGCTATTTCAATTCTTAATCTCTTTTACTGGATTGTAATTACAGGAAATGTAGGTTTTTTAAAATAATTATTTCTTTAGAGAGATTCTGCTTTATGATTTGTAGATCGATTCTAGATTAAAGGACAGTGAATTTGATTGGATTTGGAAAGGTTAGGTAAAAATGTACATGCTATACTATTGTTTGCATAGAGAGAGATGGCTGCACATTTACCTGCAGAACGGTGCCCAGTCAGGTGTAAAAGGGTAGGTACTCAGTACATTTGACAAATGAAGACAAAGATGAGATTATATGATCTCATGGTTTGGTAAATAGTGTATGATAAATAAAGAAGACAAGTTGCTTAAGATAGCAGAAAGGAAAATGAGTTCCTTTTTTTCACTTTAGTGGATTACAGCTTCCTGAGATATTGAAGTCGTTTCTGTCCACTGAATGAAAAATTAGAAACTGAGGGTGTTTTTCATTCAGCTGTTCTAATATATCCAGTTAGATATGAGCAAAATAGTCTACCCGTGAAAGTTTTTTTCACACTGTGCACCATTAGTTCTTCATGTGTATTTTGAGTGATAATAGGTTGTTAGTATCTGTTACCCTAAAACTCCAAAGCGATTGAGCAGCTGTGCATTCAGTGTGCCATTTTAACAAAGGTGCTAATTGCTTTGTTGAGATCAAATAGTAGTGTTTTATTGAAACACCAGGCTGTTGCCAAAGCCTGACTGTAGTAGTGCAAAGTATTTGTGTGAAAACTTGAGTTACAGCCTGGGCGAACAAGGCTATAGCTGCTGCTGAGAATTCATTGCTGTCAAATCTGTTGTTAGAGTGTACTGTCCATTTATGACTCTTTCTGACAAAGCATTTAACAAAAAAGTAGGAGAGAATATTGTTCAACAAAGTGGACTTACAGGCTGGCCAGGGCAGATTTTAGCTGGGCTTTCAGCTGTACTTAATGCATATTAACTTGTTTTAGTTGTGTGTATGCTTATGTTATTTGGAGAGAGAATATAATTTTGAACTGAACATTGTTGCTACTAATTATGCCCAAATTACTAGCTCAAGTGAGGAGTCGGGAAATGTCATTCAGTGTTTCTGTTGATTTCCAAACCACAAGTCAAATCTCTTTACTAAAAACACTTCAGAAGACTTAGTCTTTCAAGGTCAGTAACTCTTCCAGGAGCTACCACCAGCATTTTCCTGTCATCCTTTTGCTGTCACCTGTTGAATACTAAACCCCTTGTCTTTACAGCTAATATATTTTTGTTTAAATTAAAATTAGATAAAAATTAGAGTAGCATGAAGGTGACTCAAACTAGTTTCAGTTTGATTTTTGAATCTGAAAAAGAAGCTTGATGAATATTTGAACTCATACATGCATTAAGGTATAATCCTGTTAACTGACTGTACTTAGTGTTACGTAAAGATGACTTAGTCTTTGGCTGGTCTTTGCTTTCTGTATTGCTGACACTGCTTGGAAGAGTAAAAGCTAAGTAATGCTTCTTCATTGATGTGCCAATGAAACTAGGTCTCAGTACATTGAGCTTTATACTATAAATAGAAGCAGATAATGCTAAGGTTTATTTATGGTTTCTTGAATATTACTTAATGGGCTTAAGCAATAGAACTTTAAAAAAAAAAAAAGAGTGAATATAGTTCATTGACCTGGCAGCAGCATCAGATTGCTTTTTTCAGTTACCTCGGTGTCATTCTATAAATGATCTTTCATGTGCCATACCCGACATTAAAAGAATTATTGTATCAATGTGTTTGGCTTTGTAGCTTAGTGTTATCAGACATTCAGTTGGTGTGTTTTGATTTCTCTTAAGTGGCATGTGTCCTGACTTACACTGCTGTTTTCCTAAAAGCATCTTTTTCTGTTTCATGGCGAGTGAGTTTCCTTGTGGTGATACTGAATAAGGCATGCTGCTTTTTGCATTGCACTTTTACCTCACTGAAAAACATAGTCTTACTCTTCCCTGCTAAATTTTTACACTTGGGCTGTGAATGTTCTGGCATTTTGAAGTTGTTGAATTAGATTAAAGTGCACTTATTTTCTATTCTCTATTAACATATTGAAAAATAAAATATGTTCCGTGCTAACAGATAGTTAAAATTAAGTTAGGTATGATTTTGTAGTTGTGTGGTGAATTTATCAATTCATGATAAAACCAGAATAAATTAAGCTAATGGAAGAGATTGTCTTGATTTTATATCCATGCTAAAAGTAAACTTTATAGAGTCTTTCTTTAGGGATGCAAACTCCAGGCTGTGACATTAAGTTGGGTCACTTAGTGTTAACACATTACTGCAGGGCCATCAAACCTTTAAAAACTGGTAGTAATACAGGAGAAGGCTGGTTAGAGCTCTGTCTTTTGTACTTCCTGGCTTGACAGGTAATTTCAGAGGACTGTTTTAACTGAGTCATGATAAAGGTCAGTTTATACTGTGAAATTCTTAAAAATGCTTTTTTGAACTAGTAATATCCTTGTCAAGCTGTCTTAAGTTGGTTCATAATAAATGTAAGAGATAAATTGTCAGGGTGGGCCTGTGCAGAGGGAAGAAGCCGAGGGATTTCTTCTTGATATTCAAAGATTCAAGTGTTGAATTCCTGTTAGCCATCTATGCAATGTTCTCTGAACTCAGGCACTTAACTGTATCAGGAGTAATCTTTGTGTTGCTTTTTATGTCTGGAATGTCCTTCCTAATGAAAAATTAATAAACATTGTGGAATTGAATCTATTACTCAGGAATATCTCAAACTCTTGCATTTCTAGGATTATTACTTGGCACAAGTGTCACTAAATCATTTGTGTACATTGTGCATTCAAGTGCACTGACAAGGTAAAATATATTGTGTTCCAATAAAATGATAAAAGGTATCACATTTTGTTCTTGGCATAGAAGTACGATGGAATATGGAGACAACTTCATTGCTTCCTTCCAAAATATTTTGGCTTGCTGAAAGAATACTCCTTGCTCTTCAGAAGTGGGCTGAATGGCAGTTTGCTTTTTCAGTTGTGACAAGTCCAGTCAGTGACATGGGAGGGGTTGTCTGGCTGGAAAATCAGTGTAATTTTTAAACTAAGCCCCATCCTAATTTGAGGCCCACACTGGAGGGACCTGATGTGTGAGAAATGTTGTATGTGCGCTCCCACTGAGTCAGGGATAGTTTGGGAGTTTAGCATAAGCTGTGACTAGGTCATCAATGTGTCTTACAAATGGCTGTCACCTTTACTTCCTTTACAATTAGCTCACCTTGAGCTTTTTCAAACTATTGAATACTGAATAATGTATTAAAATGGCTAAGAAAAACTTTGTCTTTACCTTTATTTTTAGTTCTGTGCCTAGTTTTGTAATTTTGGCCCTCTGTAGCTTCTGAATATAATGCTTTCATTTTTCTGTAATGGGCAAGAATTAGTAATGATTTAGGGTCCTCTTTAGCTAGTCCTAGTATAAATGTCTGGGATCGTAGAAATTGCTTTTTTTTAAACCGTTTACTTCACTTTACATTTTATTTCATGACTACCCAGCTGTTCTGTGGTTAGTCTGAGTTTAATAGGTTTTCTTTCTATATTTTTGGTGTATGTCCCCCACCTGCAAGAAAGTCATGCACATCATATAGATAATTGTTCTATAAGCTTAACTGGTCCAGGTTTTCAGAGTATTGCAAGATTTTATGTGTATATTTCAACAGAAGTTTCTGTTGAAAGTTTGTTCTTCACCTATGTGTTGCACTTAACACAGTGGAATAATCATATAGAAATGAACCAATGAAGGAAATGCTAGGGTGAATATTTTTAAGTTTGAGAACTGTATTTTTAGACTCACTAGTCATGTCTGTACTAGTAAAGTAGATGGGCCTGGAACTATTGACAGCAAGACTAGCTAGAAAAGAAGGTATCATGTCTATATGGTTAAACTCTCTTTTATTGCCAAGAACTGCACAGCTACATCTGGCTGCTTTGGGGAGTGATGCTTCAGCTGTGTCAACTACCAAACTGCTCCTGGGATTTGTTTCATGTTAGTTTGCTAAGTAGCAGTCTCACAGTTCACCCTTAGAAACAGACAGTAAAGCACCAGTGCCTAGAAGCATTTTCAGGACCTATTTTAATATACTACATGGGTGTAGCTGTGAAGATGCAGAAATTGATTACATACTTAAATATTGAAATTAATTCAGACTTGACCTAATGATGATGTTAAAAGAGCTGATGCCTGGGCTTCTCTATGTAGGACAAAGTATTAGGAATGTATTTTGTACTTGAGAAATATTTTTTTTCTATGGTAGATGGGAGTTAGTAAGACTATTGACTAAGGACTGAGTATTTTGTAATCCACATCCCTAGAAAAAATATTTTTAAATAAAAAGATAATTTTGGTTTTATGTACATACTTTTCTGCAGTGGTTTGTACCTTTTTTTAGAGTGAATTGAACGCATAGAAGCACTAAGTTTGAACAAGTTGTAGGCGTGATGGAGTTTCATGATGTGAATATATGAACATTTTACTTTTAACTCACCTCCTTCTTTTTTTTCTACTTGCAAACACAGATTTCATTAATGAGCAAGGGATCTCAGTTGACAAGCTGAGGTCTTTTCCTAGCAATCTGAGTCCCTAAGCTTGTTCAAGTCTGGGGAAATAGTTATTACTAGTATTTTGGAGAACAGAGTTTCACTTTGCTGCAAGTCTCAAAAAAGAGATGTACTTGTCAGGTATATAGACATTTTAATTACCACTGATTTTTGTCAGTGGTAAAATGAGTAGCAACCACATAAACACTTGCTAAATACCTACTTTAACTGAGAAAATCTTAAGCCATTCTTCTTTTTGCAGCTACGAAACTAAAAGGTCAAAATAGAATTTTTCATGGATTCCCTTTTATTGCCTTAAGGGAAAGTGCTGTGCAATTAAGGCAGAGTTTTGACAATTGACTTAGTTTTATGTGTTGTAGTGGTCTTAAGATTATACAGAGAAGTGTGAGGGGTCACACACTGACAGCTACATATGCGTTGATCAGACACTTGATAAGTTAATTCAGTGTGTGACTCCTCTTACTGCAGAAATACTGAGTGAGGTGACGTGATGACTGTTTTTCCCCCATAGTGTGCTGGAGAAGAAAATTGGGTGGACAGTCGGACTATTTATGTTGGGCATCGTGAACCACCTCCAGGCGCTGAAGCATACATTCCACAGAGATTTCCAGATAACCGAATAGTCTCATCAAAGGTAGTAGTATTTTCTTTCCCTCATTTACATATATATGCTTAAGTTATTCTTTGTGTGTTCATTTATTTTCTTCAAGATTTTCTTCCTGTACTTCCTATATGTTTCTCCTTTATCATGACTGGCAAAGGTAAAATCAAGGTGTCTCAAATTTCTTCCACAAAAACTAATTGTACATGTTAGAGGCAATTTGGCAGGAATAGAATGACTTGTCCAATGTTTACAGTAGTACATAGTAAAGGTGTACAGTGATACTGTGCTTTTCCACAAAGAAGTAAGAAAGCAATTTTCATTTGGGGCAACCCTGGAGTAAAGAAAATCTTCCCAAGGAAAGACTACGTTCTTTGTAACCTAAAGCAATCCCTCAAAGTACTAAAAATAGTATGATCAACATAACTGTTCAGCAAATGAAGCTATCTCCACAATAACAGTGCCGTTCCCTTCAAAAGCTCATATTGACAGAACCTCATAGGAATGATGTTCTATATTATATTTGTACATGTGAATCATTCTTAAACTCTTGGTATTGTGATACATTTGTGCCTTTTAGAAACCTGCCACTTTACAGAAAGATTTACTAGTTAAGCTTCAGCAGCTTTCTGTAAGCAGTTGGATTGTTTGCACTCTCCACCTGTTCGGACTGGCTTCCTTTAGCCAAGGGTTTGTATTGCAGTGGCATGGGAAACTGAACATTTGCAGCTTACTGTATGGCTAACATACTGTATGGCTAACATACTGTATGGCTAACATACTGTATGGCTTCAAAGTTTTAATATGCTTAGATATCAATCTTCATGAGCACACACACGTTCAAACAATTATGAAATACATTCAAAAGAACAGCTGCTCTACTGGGAAAGTTTCTTTTTGAACAGTGTCTCAGATCCACAGACTTATTTTAAGAACCTTAATAGCATTGTGATGTCAAGGAACTGAGTGCTTACCTTTGTGGATTTTAACACTTGCCATCCATTAACATAATGGCAAAGCTGTGATTAAAACCCACACTTTTCTCACTGTGTCTCATTTCTTATGGGAATGTTTGTATTTTACTACCTTCCTTCACTATTTTTATTACTTTCTTTCTGTACTTCATTCAAAGACAGTATTATAACAAACAGCATGGTATCTATGCATCTTTAATGAGATAGAATGTTTGAAAGGTAATGCAGTAAATAACCCAGATGGAATACAGTCAGACTAGTACAGTGGGAAATCCTGTGCTCTACATATTTTGTATTGCCTTTTGGATTATTGAAGAGTAAATACATTTTATGCTAATCTTTGTACACCTGTGACACTTTTTCATCTCGTGCATCTCACCTAGGACATACGTAAATAAAGCCGTTGAAGCTACTGCTGATACTTTTTGAAATAAAAGCATCCTACTCAACTCTGCAAGATGTTTGACATCTTTTTTGTAATGGTAAAATTAGTGGAAGTTTCAAGTTACCATGCTTTGCAGAGTGAGTTTTCTAAGTATGACTTAAACCTGCTGAGGATCTCTGCCAGCGATTAATAAATACGTATGATTTCAGCTAGTTTGGGAAAGACTTCACTGTTTTTATTTTGCTATAAAGCATGTTCAGTTAAATGTTTTAAATGTTAAACTCTTTAGTTGTGAACTGTATCTGTAAACAGTTTTCTGTAAACAAAAGATTATTAGTGGAAATAATTTTTTAAAATATGCAATATTTCTCCAGTCTTCTGTTTATTGATTAAACTTCTCACACTTAAGTAAAATGTCATCTTTGTGAAAGCAAATACAGTGGTGATATTTCAGGAGGGGACAGAGTTCACGTAAATACTTTATAATACTGAATAGTTCCATAGACTGCTGCAAGCTCAGTTTTAATTACAGTTGTCTTTATAGGAGAACTTTCCGTGCTGTCTTGCCCGTACTGTCCCTTTCACATCAACTCTGTTACTCATGTGCTCCATTCCAAACAGCTGGGGTAAAGCACCACCCTGACTTGACTTGCATTCATTCTGGTTCTGTCAGCTAGCAAGCTAGCTCTTAACCTTTCACTCTCTCCTTGTCACTTGCTCCCTTATGGACAGTCTGGAGGGGTAACTACCACAGCTGAGGAAGCACAGAATGTAAGCTTCCTGAAAAATGATCAAATGTACAAAACTAAGATGGGAAATACATAATTGTTAGAGTAAAATAAAGGTACATGCACGCAAGCGCACTGTTACAATGTTAGCTCAACTGTGAAGGGTATTTCCTTAATCTTTCATCAATAAGACAGACAGTAACTTTCAGCTTGCTTTTATAGATCTTTAATGCTTATATAGTGTATGATTGCTCTTCAAGGGTGAGAAACTCTGAGCTTCCAAGCACAGATTTTACCAGTTTAAGACAAACTGAATTTCTAAAACAGATGGTTTAGAACCATAAGGAAACCTCATCAATTAGACTAGCTGTACGCTGCTGTGCTAATAAGTGTCCTGTCATAAAGCCCTGAAAAAAGTTGGCAGCTTGAATAACTAGAAAATTCTAAGGTTCGTATTATTGCCTTCCAAAGGTAAACTTTACTGTGCTTCACTAGAGGTTTCCTGGTGTCAGCAAGATAATAATTTGGTTCCAGTATAGAGGGATATTTCTTGTATATTGCAGTGTCACTGTGGAATGTGGGTAATGCTCTGTTATCTTATGACATATTCCTGGTCATGAAAAATGCTATCTAGTCAGACCTTGGCCAGACAAAAATGCCCTTTTGATTTGATGGGTTAATTCAATTATGATTTTAAGAATTCGTTGCAAAAAGCCTGTGTTGAAATAATAAAAGGCAAAAATTTGTCTTTTGGATTGTGCATGCAGTTTGCTTATGTTCTAGAGGTAGTGGCCTTTGTAAGGTGGATCCTTATGTTGATCTACCTTTTAGCTACTTCAGCTGCCTAGGGTTGTTAGCCTTTACAGTAGCTGCTGTGTGCTCTTGATTAAATTTATCATATGGCATTGATGCCGCATGGCATACCAGCTGGTAGAAAATCCTAATATTTCAAATAAGAAAAAGTAATAGAGTAGGCAGGGAGATTGCTTGCTTTTTTTCTTTAAAAACTATTGACATTTTGAAGTTATTTACTGATTAGTAGAACTGCTATGTCAAAAGGATAGTAAGTTAAACTATGCAGCAGTAGCAGTTAACAGAGCTTGGTGGGAAACATCTTTTTTCCCTCTTCTAAAGCAGGATAACAAAGTTTTTACTTTTTTAAAGACTGATAAATTACAAAATGCCGTTTTAATACGAAGCTTCCTTAAGGTCCAAGCTTCATATTTTTGTGCCAACAGTATACCTATCAGCATGCTAAAACAAGAGTATCTGTACACGCGTAGTAGTACGTGGATATGCCTGACCAGCTAAGAATTGCCGAAGGTCCATCTGGCACAGTATGTTGTCATCAGCAGTAGATGCCTAGGGAAGAATGCAAGAACAAGTAAGCATAGAGTGATACTTCCCCCAAATACTCTCTTAGGGTTTGCTGATCTGTGACTTAGTCATTCGTGAGCCAATAGTGATGACTTTGTATTAAATAAGTCTGTAGTGAATTTCTCCTCTGTTCATTTCTTCAATACTTTCGGAGCCTGTGTAAATTTTCAGAATACATAGTTAAGGCACAGTTAAACTGTAGAAATGTTTGCCAAAGGAAACTTTTAACTTTAATTTTCGAACTCCTGCTTGCTAATTTCAGTTCATGTTCCAAGTCCTTGAATCTGAGAACAACCGTTATCCCCTGTTTATCTTCTTGATTCTGTTAGTTGTCTTTCACCATTCCACCTATACAATACAGCAGAGAGGAAACAGGGGTCAGCAAAACTACCACCTTGGACTTGTGGAGGGCAGCCTTTGGCCTGTTTAGGAGACTGGATAATGAAGTCCCTGGAGAGGCAGTCCTGAAGGGCAGAGGAGTCCTGAAATGCTGGACACTCTTCAAGAAGAAAATCTTAAAGGCACAGGAGCAGGCCCTCCCCATGTGCTGAAAGACGAGTCAGTGGGGAAGACCACTGGCCAGGCTGAACAGAGAGCTTTGTGTGGAACTCAGGGGGGAAAAAAAGGAGAGTTTATGGTCTTTAGAAGAAGGGGCAGGCCACTCAAGGTGACTACAAAGATGTCATTAGGCTATGCAGGGAGGAAGTTAGAAGGGCCAAAGCCCAACTAGAACTTAATCTGGCTACTGCTTTAAAAGACAATTAAAAATGTTTCTATAAATACCTTAGGCATTATATACATTAGGAGGCAGGAGACCTCCATGGATGAACAAAGAGGTTGCAAAAAAGCTCAAAGGGAAGAAGGAAGTTTACAGGATGTGGAAAAAGGGACTGACCGCTTGGGAGGAATAGAGGACTATTGTCAGAGCATGCAGGGATGCAACACGGAAGGCTAAGGCCCGACTGGAATTAAATCTGGCAAGGGAGGTTAAGAACAACAGGAAGGGCTTCTATAGGTACATTGGCAGCAAAAGGAAGACTAG
>VZSC01014409.1:0-14924 GCA_013398225.1 Steatornis caripensis
CACAAGTCCTTCTCTGTTCGCAAACAACATGTCCAGCGGGGCGCCTTCCCTCGTTGGCTCCCTCACCAGCTGTGTCAGGAAGTTATCTTCCACGCGCTCCAGGAACCTCCCAGACTGTTTCCTCTCTGCTGTATTGTATTTCCAGCAGACATCTGGTAAGTTGAAGTCTCCTAAGGGACCTTCAAAGATCTTGTCCCAACTCCCCTGCTGTGGGCGGGGACACCTTTCACCAGACCAGGGTGCTCAAAGCCCCATCCAACCTGGCATTGAACACTTCCAGGGAGGGGGCATCCACAGCTTCTCTGGGCAACCTGTCCCAGCATCTCACCACCCTCTTAGCAAATAATTTCCTGCTTATACTGAATCTGAATCTGTGTTCTTTCCATTTAAAACCACTGCACCTTGTCCTGTCACTACAGGCCCTAGTAAAAAGCTTCTCTCCATCCTTCTTATAAGTCCCCTTTAGGCATTGAAAGGCTGCAATAAGGTCTCTCCAGAGCCTTCTCTTCTCAGCCTTTCTTCCTAGGAGAGGGGTTCCAGCCCTCCAATCATTTTCATGGCCCTCTCCAGATCCTCTCGAACAGGGCCATGTCTTTCTTGTGCTGGGGGCCACAGAGCTGGATGCAGCACTCTGGGGGGCTCTCATCCCGCTGGCTGGTGGTGCTGCCCTGTCCAGGCCCCGCTGTTGCCCTGTGCTCTGCCCTAGCCCTTGCCTTTGGGAGCGTGTCACCCAGCCCACGTGGCACATTCCTCTCATTCCTCTGGCTGGCTGCGGAATGGGGAACCCCACAGCCTGTTCGAGCTTCCAACAGGCCCCTCCAGAGAGCTTCAACACTGATCTCCCCCACCTCCAAAGGCAACCCCGTTCCTGACAGTGGTGCAAGCACCTGTCTCACCTGTGGGGACACCCCGCTGGGGCTCATCTAGCATCCTCCAGGGGCTGGCTGTGCAGCCGTTCCTGGACAACCCTCCTGCCTGGCTGAGCCGGCACTCCCCCTGTTTCACAGCAAGGGCAGTTGGCAGCACCACCCGCTCCACGCCAACCTCAGGGGAGCACAGCTACGTCCAGGCACAAGCCACAGATTAGTTCTCTACAAGCACAAACACTGTAGGCTCCTGCGGAGCTAGCAGGGCTCATCTCATCTTTGAGATCAGAACTGTGTGAACCCCAGATGCAAACACCAGAAGGGACTGATACGGCTGCTGTGCAGGTTCCCTTGGGCTGCCCAGGATGGAGCCTCATCCCCTCTTTGCTCACATGCTCTGACCTTCCCCAGCCTCCAGGACTAGGACTCAGGACAGACTGTGTGGTCTCACTGCACTATGGGTGGCAGACGTCTGCAGAGCTTCTTTGGGAAAGAGCAAGACAGGCCCTGCAAAATAAAAACCAAAAGGCCCAGGAAGAGAAGTCACGGATAGGAAGGTGTTTTAGGGATAGACCTTTACTTCAGCAACCAGCCAGTGCCGGTGCCACCACAGCAGAGACTTGTTTGCTGTGGTGTGCTCCAGGAGCATTGCTGGCTCTCCCAGACAGCCAGGCTGCATCCCAACGCATGACCAGGCCTTTAGCTTCTCCAGCGTGGTGAGTAATTACGCCAGCGAGTAATTTCTCACCAGGCAGATTCCCATGCTGTGATGGGGGCTGCCTGGCACCACTGTAATACTCCTAAAGCAAAGCATGAGGAGTAGCCAGCTATAGGACAGGCTGTGGCAGGATGGAGTCTATGTTCATGGAGATGGCTGGGAAACTTGTAACAAAAGTGAAGTCAAACCAAAAGGCTTTGCAGGGAGGGTTGCACCGAGCAATGCTCCTGTGCAGTCCTGGCCAGACACCAGCCTGCCCACCCAGGAGAAGACTGAAAGAGTGGGGATTTCTAGTCCTCATCAGGAGAAACCAGATGTTGAAAAGTTGAGGCTGGGAGAAGGGACCACCCTCCTCATCCTCCTTGCTGCAGCTCACCCACCCTCCTGAGCCCCAGACGTTAGGGTGCAAAGCGCTGCCGCTCTCTCCTGGCGTGCTAAAGTCAGCCTGATGTTTGCCATGCAAAGCTGTGTGGCCGTGGGGACCTGCACGAAGGTGAGCTGCTGGGACAGGCCGGCACTGCTCTCCCTGTGGCAAGGACGCTGTCTGTTCCTGTTGCACATTGGCTCTGGAAAGCTCCGCATTTAGCAAACTCCCCCAGTTGACCTAGGGATGCTCTGAAAGAGTAGGAACCGGAGGGGGAATTCAGATCCAGGCGCAGGTTTTGGTGTCCCTGTGCTCAGAGCACACAGCCTGAATTTCTATGATGGTGTCAGGCATATCTTTACAGAAAGACGTTGTTGTTTTGGGCCCATGTTTTCAAAGTGATCAGCACTCAAACAGCGCAGGTGTTTTCAGACAAAGCTTTTTGCTTCACTTCGAATGCTGTTGTTTTTAGCAATACCTGCTCAACAATTAGCATCAAATACTTCTACCCAGGAGAAAATATTTTTTTTTTTAATCAACATAAAGTTATGGTTTATTTTCTAAACAAAACTGTCTTCCTTTGTAGTTTTGAAATATCTTTCCGCTTGTAAGTTCACCTAGGTAACTTAGTGACCAAACCCACCCCTCCATAAGCAAAGGTATCAGCCTCCCGTTTGACCTGAAACGGAATTTTCCTTTTGACCAGCAACAAAAAAACCTCCCGTCCCACTGCCTACCTCGCTGCTTACCACTTCTGGATCTCCCCTGGAGAGCCTCATTGCTGCTGCTGAACCCCTCAGCCTGGCCCCCTGGAAAAGCCCTGTCCTAGTAAGTACAGAAGCAATTTCCCCAGGGTCTCAGCCTTTGATGGCTGCCTGTGCCAGCTCTCCAGGGTCTCTGCTCCCTTTCAGAATCTGGTGCAGCATGCCAGCTGGGCAGCCTCTGCACGCGGAACACCAGCCGGCCATACTTCCCTCTCCAGGGCACGGAACGGGAGGCAGGGCAACTGCCTGGCACCCTTTGTCTGGGGGAAGTAGCTGCTGCAGACACTGTCGGTCTCCAGGGCTATCACGCAGCAGCACCCTTCCCCGGGACCAAATCCACTTTCCTAAATCCAGCGTGTCTGCTGTGATTTCTCCTGTCCTTCTCCTATCAGTTCCTGGGTACAAAGGACCCAAACCAAACTTATGCTTTCCCGGTGTGCTCATCACCATCGCATCTGAGCATCAAATTCAGCTGGGACCAAAAATGCAAACTCTCTGCCCCAACCTGGATTTACACTGTCATGTCCCTGAACTGGACTGCTCCAGCCACCTGCAACCACCACATCCCGGCTGTGTTTGCTCAGCTGGGGACGAAGGGCGCAGGCATGCAACCGGCACCCAGCAAGACCCAGCACGGTGGCTGCAAGGGCAGAGTGGTGCAAGCGGCTGTACTGACCTGTTCCTCCGCACGTGCCTGCGTGGGGCCCCTTGCTCTGCTCCCCAGCACCGCTTTCCTCTCGGAGAACTCTTGGCCATGAAGTTTCAATCTCTCCAAGCTGAGTCCCCTGAGGGAACACTGCCGGTGCCGGGACACGGCGCGCACCCGTGCGTGTGCACAGGGCTGTGTACGTGTTTGCAAGGCGGGCGGGCGAGCGTGCCCAGCACCGCCACTCCCTCGCATAAGGAAAGGAACTTCTTCCAAGAGCAGCTTATCATCTTGGGAACCTCTGCTTCCCAGCAGAGCCACCGGCACGGAGGTCAATGAGTTACCCAGAGTTATGCTATAAACAGCTCGGCATGCCGGCAGACTGCTGGCTCCCGAGGGGAAGCATGAACGCCCAGGCACCACCTTCGCCCCGGCTCTGCAGTAAACAAGGGCCAACGAGGCTGCCCACGGGCACGGCGTCAGGGAGCAGCTCGGTGCTCCGCTCAGCCCGAGCATGGCCACGCTGGCCGTGGCTCCCTCCCATTGCAAGCAGCTGCTGTGCATGAGCAGCCTCTCCCAGACTCACCTGTTCCCTGCTCCCAGCCCTGGTGCTGCGTCCTTGGGGCTCAGGACCTTCTGTCGTTGCTATGCACCAAATGCCTCTGCTCAGCAAAGCCCCAGTGAGAAGCTCTACCTGCTCCACAGTTAGGGCATCCTGCGGAGGTGGCAGAGGCGCTCAGCTCTGAAACCCTCTTCTTCTCTGACAAAATGCAAATACAGACACACTGAATGAGATCTGTGGACCCAGCAGTATTTTTGCACCCTGGCTAAACTCCGCAAACAGAGCTATCAGAGAAAAATACAGGGATTGTTTTTTCTTTTGAAAACAATGACAGAGTTAGTGAATATCAGGCTTTTCTAATATTCCTGTTTCCTTCTGGGAAGGCTCGGAAGCTGACCATTCCTTGGCAGGTTCAAAACTAATCCTCATTGCTTTTCACTTTGTTATTTAAAAATGAACCTGAAAGAAAAAGGAAGTCAGCTTAAACCTGACTTCAGTGGGGGGAAAAAAGCAAACAAACAAGATGAAATGTTTAGTTTCAGGTCAAACAAACTCCATTTTCATCGTTTTGATTCTCTGATAAGGGGAAGGGGGGGATACATTTTGGCTTAAGGTGGAGCAGTGTTTTCCTTCCCTCCTCCCCTGAAAGCCCACCCAGCCTGAGCAGCTTCAGGACGCTGGCAGGACAAGCAGGGCCAGCGGGGACGTTTCCTCATTCTTGCACTCTCTGCTTTTGCTTTCAGCCTCTGCAAATGGGCACAGAGCAGCGATAAGCACCTGCCTGTGCCATGCCCCCCCCCTGCAATCCTGGGCCTTTCAGGCTGGATGCCAGTGCCTGCCTGCTCTGGTCAGGGAACAGGAGCATGGGGGAGAGAGCCCTGCCCCCACGTATCTCCACTCATACCTGTGTGTGCCCAAGACTGGGTGGTGTTGGGACAGCATCTTTCCTGGTGTGTTGGCTGGGGGCAGCTCGGGAAGGAGGGAGTTCATGCACAGCTGCAGGACACAGGGGCAGCACAACAGTTTTGCAGCAAAACCAGTGTGACAAGGCACTGAAATGCAGCCAGACAGGCCTGGCTTTAAGATATGTCTTTTTGCTGATGGCCCTCACTCAAGACTTTTCTTCCACCTCTTCTTACTTTTCGCCATCCTGTGCAGCACATGGCAGTCAAAGCTGCTGCCTGCACCGTGAATTTTGCTCCATCCTGCAACTAAAGGGTTAAGCAGGCTCCGGGGCTGAACTAAGCTGAACTCAGCGCTTGATTTTGAGAAATGCTGAGACCTGCTCCTCTCGCATTGTTTTCAGCCAGAGGCAAAGGAAGTAAGCGCTCTTGGAAAACAGACCGTGTGTGCGGGCAGCGCTGGGACCACCCTGGGCACATACAGTGACCACCCCTGCACCAGGGAGCTGCCCAGGGAGCTGCCCAGGCTGCTGCCTTGAGGTGTCTCCTCCCTGGCATTGGGGTGTGAACCCCGAGCATCCTCCCTGCTCCCGCCTGCTGCTCTCCGAACATGACCGCTGCTTCAAAGGCAGCAGCGCGGCGTCATCGCCCAGGGGAGCCTGCAGACTGCGCGGAGACAGAGCCAGGGAAGTGGAGGCCACAGATAAGGCATGGGAAGGAAGGAGCAAGGACCAGAGCCAGCCAGCTGAGCTCTAGGGTTTGAAGACTGCTGCAGCCCCTGCCTGGCACTGCGTCGCTGAAAGGAGCCTTCTAGTTCACCCCTGTGCAAACATCTTGTGTTTTTTCCCATTCAGCTTACAGGAAGGTTTGGAGGTGTCAGGGAAAGCCCCACTGTAATACTCCACATGCCTTAGAGGCACCGGTTTCACTATAGAGAGCTTAATGATAAGGTGTAGGAGAGTGGCAAGGAGTAGCAGTCACGAGCATACAGCCCCATGGTGCTGCCTCTCAAAGTCTTTTTGAGCTCTTTTGATCATTAGGTCCCTTCCTTGGCCATCCTGCCCACAGCAGTAACTGCTCCAGCACACTGCCTTGCTCGGGCACCCTTGCCCAGCTGCAGGCAGAGCTACAGCACCTTCCAGCACCACCACTGCTTTGGCAACGGTTGCAGAGGGGACAGCTACAGCATCACCCATCACAGCAGATTTTAGGCAGAGGACTACCAGGGAAAAAATCTTTCTGTGTCTAGAACAGCTTCTTCCAAGGTCACTGAGGTAGCCTGGACCTCGCATCCTCTGCGAGATCTGAGCTAACAGCTCGTGAACCTGCCGCGCGCCCTCAGGATACTCCTCAGAGCTCCCTCCGACTCCTGTCAGGTCTCTCCTGCCTGCACTACGACAAGGTTGCAGGAGTGAGGGGTGGGGTGCCAGGCTGTCCGCCCCACAGCAGCTCCATCCTGGACAAGGACGCAGGGGACACAAGGAGATGTATTGTGAGCTTCTGACATTTCCAGCTTGTCCTACATCCCCAGGCAGACCCAGACCCCTGACTCCCCTGCGATGGAGCAAAGGCTGCTCTCCACATCACATGCAGAAGAGGAGTCCTTCCCACTGCCCCTCTAATCGGTGCCTCCTCGGGAGCCATTGTGCCCCCTCTCACCCTCAACACCACTTTCTCAGCTCTCCCACTGCGATGAAGCCTGGCCCTGCCGTGCACCCAGCCAAGATGGCCACCCACCGCAGAAATCAGCCCCACAAGGATGGACTCACAGCTGGCAGCCAGATCCACACGGTCTTGACAGCAGAAGAGGGTCCCCAGGAGATGAAAAGTGTCTCTTGGCCACCTGATCTCTCTTGGCCGATGGAAGAGCTGTTGCAAGAGGTCCCCGAGCTCCACCCTTCCTGCTGCCCCATCCAGTCATGGCTTCTCTCCTTGGCCTCTCATCTCTGCTCGTTTTCCAGGCTGGAAGTATCTCTCCCCAGCACTGGCCAGAACATTAAATGGCCTTAACCCTATCAATAATGCAGGAGAATTGATGGCAGGTAGCTTGTAGACAGCTGCCAGCCTCTGAGGGACACTGAGACCTCCCGGAGTACGGCCAGGCAGGACCTGGGGTGCAGATAACACCTGCAGCCCGCATTGGGGTTGTGAGCTCAGACAGGATCTGACTGGGAGCCCTCCTGCCTTGCCCACCTCTCTGGACCTGGAGCGACCTGAAGGGGATCTTCTCTGCTGGCCCATGTGAGGTGGTTTCTCACTGGCCAGAGGGACGCAGGGAAAGCACTGCGTGGACACGGCTGTGTGCAAGCAGCCATCTCAGCCTTTGCACTGTGGCCTTGTATGTGCTGGACAGTTTTTCCTGTGGCCCCAGGTAGCCCACAGCTATCAGGCTGTGCTAAGGACAGCAGAGGAAGGTCTCTCTGACACGTCTCCTGTGTGTTGGGGAGCTGTTGCTAAGCCCAGAGGCTGTGCCGTTCCTGTCCAATAAACTGGAAAAAGGTGGCACTGTGCCTTTCTTTGCGAAGGTGCTCAGAAAGCCATTGCATCAGGGCTCTGTGCCCAAGAGAGGCGAATCTGAGCTGGTTTCCAGTTGCAGGCTGGTCTGTCTGGGAGCTGCTGGTGTGCAGCTGCTGGCTGCGAGACACAAGCCCGGCAGCTCCTCTTCCACCCAAGGGTGTGTGCGGGGCCCGTGTCAGGGCACTGCAGCCGGCACTGGGCCACCTTTGTCAGCAGAGTGGAGATGAGCAAGTGCATGGGGGTTCTGCCATCTGGGGACTGGGGATCCCCACCTGGCAGGCTGGGGGTCTGCCATCCAGGGATGTGCAGTGCTGGGCACAGCCCGAGTTGGGAGCACAGCCCCGCCTGGGACTCACTGCATTGCCCAGCTGCCCCCCAGCAAAAGGGGCAGTCGGCTGAGAGGTGTTCTTGGCTGCTGGGAGACTCCCATCGCATCTCCCAGGGTGAGTTTGGGATGCAGACCTTCAGCATGCAAATCCTGCTGCTTCCGTGAGTTTGCAGGCGGCAGGGTGCGACAGTGCATTTCGCCTCTCCCAGGAAGGGCAGAGCTGCTGGGACCGGCAGGCATCACCTCTAAAGATTTTGTCGTAGGCTTTGAAATAGGAATGCCCGACCTCTGCCTTCCCCTACGCCCACTGTCACCTTACGGGAAGTTGTGCTGCTTTTCAGGCTCCATGTGCCGCCAGCAGCCCTGAAGTTCCAAGGGAGAGCTGACAGCTACCAAGCCAGAGGTGCACAGTGCAGGCGGGCTCTCCTCCTCCTGCATATTAATTGTCAGAGCCATTAGATGGCAGCAACTACTGTGCCACCAGCATCCCGCTCCCTGCGCAGTCCAAGCCTTGCAAACAGAGTTTTGGAGCCAGGCCCCAGCCCTGCTGCCCACAGCCCCTGGGCACCAGCAGCCTGGACCCGGTCCACAGGGTGGGGAAATAACCCCGGGATGGGACAGGCGCTGTGGGACTGCAGAGCTGGGATTGCAAGGGAAAATGAGTGAAGGCTCTGAAATAGGGGATCCGACAGCATCCCGAGCATCCCGAGCAGCAATGTCGGGCTCAGCGGGGACATGAGTGTGATCAGCCAGGTCCAGGGGACATCTCTGGGGAAGGTGACTCTCTGGAGTCCATCTACAAGGGACTGCTGTGAGCACACGGCTGGCAACTGCTGGCTGCTGACTTGCAAAAGCCAGCCTCTGTGCACTGTGCTAATGAGCAGTCAGTGAAGCCAGACTTATTCCAGCAGTGATTTTATTGTTTCTGTGTTAAAGATACTATGGGTCAGGTAACACACCGGGCAAACCCCGCTTGGGATGTGCAGCCAAGGTTCGTTCAGGTGCTGCGTTGGATAGAGCTGACTGAAAATGAGAAGAAAAAACTGCTCAGAATGTCAAAGTTGTTCTCCTTGGAGAGGTTTCCAAACGAAACATATTTCATTTGGAAATATCTCTATAAAATCAAACTTTCAAAATATTTCATTTTAGCTCCTCAGTTTCCCTGTATTTCTCCCTTCTAGTCTCGCTTTTCCTTTATTATTCTCCCTTGCCTCTGCTTTTACCCTGTTTCTGCTTTGCCATTGCCATTTGCCAGAAATGAACAGGATGAGGACGGAGAATGAAAAATGACAAAGTGAGCACAATCCCCCAGATCTCAAATTTTTCATTTTTCAATTTCACCCACAGTAGGAAAATGGTCATGAGGACACATTTTTTTAATCTTTAGACTACAAACGTATAAAATCCCAATGTCCATATTACTTTTCCTTCTGACATCCACGATACGATAGCCGTCTCCCACACAGAGAGCCCCAAAAAGCAAATCCGGTGCTGCTTTCCGCACCGCCAGCCCAGCAAGCATTGATACGAGCAGTGCCCACCACAGCACCTGAGCAAAGACGTGGTTCATATGAACCACCCCATCTAATTCACACAGCTCAAGCTCAAGCTTAACCATAAGTAAAGGGAACATATTTAAAGAAATCTTTTGATAATATGGAAAAAAATCAGTATTTTTAGACTTTCCTCTGGAAGAAAAAGAGAAAAACCGATTAAGATATTAATTGCTTATGCTGATCGAGGGGTTTTTTGAAGCCCTTAATGATCCAAGCTGCTTGTAAAGGTGTTGGTCTTGATGCCATTTCGTTTTAGAAAACAACAAAGCAGCTCAGTGAGGCTAAGCATCTCATTTTGATATTTTCAGGGTGGAACATTTTGATTTTTCAACTTACAAAGCTTTGCTGCTTTAATTTTTTGTACATAAAGCCAAGGCTGAAACCAGAATGAAAGCTTTCAGTTTAAGCTAATTAATCCAAACACTTTGATTCAAATCCCGTTGTGTTTTCTCAGTTTTGTTCTCCGGGAATTTATTTTAAGTGTCTGCATTCCATTTTTAGACCAGGGGCAAAAAAAAAGTGAGATTTCCTAGAAAAAAGACAAACTGCTGCTTACCCGGGGCTAGCCATTCTGCAGTATTTTATATGCTTGGAAGTGTAAAAAGAAATTATCTTTTCTTAATTACGTCGTTTGGACTCCTTCTGAACTGCACAGGCAGCACGGTCTGGAGACCTGGTCTGACCTTTGCTGCCAGCCCCTGGAGCGAAGAGTGCCATGCTTCATCCTGAAGGTCCCCCAGTTCTCCCAAAACCACCCTGATGCTCAGTTTCCCCATGAAACAATATGAAGAACAAAAGAAAATACAAGTTATCATGATAACGCCACTCCGGCAATAAGAAAGAAACAGCACTTGCCAAGGCTAAATTGCTCTTTCTGAGAAGGCAGTGCTCCCCGAGGAGCTCTGGGAAGACGGGAGGTTTGCCAGCCAGCTTCCACAGTGGAGAGGTCCAAAGGCTGGGCTTCTCACAGGCGGCTCGCGATGGGCAAGGCTGTCCATTAACAACATCTCGGGATCCTGACCTAATGGCTGACGGGAGGGAGGATGTTTCTTCCTTCCATCAGTCCTCGCTGCTTCGGGGCAACTTAAAAGGGAAAACTAAAAATAAACCCAACTTCCGATGACCTTTAATGGGTTGAAACATAGTTGGCAATGGGAAAGCAGGTCAGGTACCTCGGGGGCCAGAGCTGCAGCTGGTATAAATCTCCCTTTGCATCGCTTTGCTGATGCTGCTCTGCGAGAGCTGCTAGCTGGGCTTTGTGGGGCAGCTGGCCCCGGTGGGTTCCCACTCGCCTGGCAGCGGGGCCAGGAACAGGGGCTGCACCAGCGTGGTGTACACAAGCTCTGCTACACACACAGAGGGGGAAACGAAGCAGCCCCGAGATGCCTGAGCTCAGGCAATAAGCCCTGATAATGCCTGGGAGCCCCAGCCTTGCCGTGTGCCACAACAGCATGCTCCCTGGCTTTTCCAGCATGCTCCCACGGCAGAGGTCTGCACAGGGACATTAGCTCTGCTGAAGGGCTAGAGAGAGAAATACTCTAGCAGGTTTTAGGACAAACACTGGTTTTCAATGCCCTGAAAGCCTTTGCCATCAGCCCTCCCTTAGGCAGCTTGTGCAGCACTTCTCCTCTCATGGTGTCCTGTCTTTCAGGAGGGGAGGTGAAGGCCCAGCACTCCCGACATGCAGGGCGAGTCACTCTAGAGCTTCTGCAGCACTTGTTCTCACTCATCTGCTTTTGATTTGGGAACATTTGTTGCACTTGACTTTGGGACTCAACCTCTGTGATGATAAGATGGATAATGCCAGAGGACCCGTAGCTCCCTCCATGCACAGCGTAGGCATCCCTTCCTGGCTTTGCAGGATGGCTACGGGTTACAGACGGGCTATGGTGCACACCAGCATCGCCTGGAGCAGATCTAGCTCACAACCCTTCTCAGTGGTCTGGGTTTTTTTTTTCACTGAAACTATTTGCACAGCACTAAAATTAATGACTGAAAATGTGAGTTTGTTTGAAAATAATCTGTCATTTGATTATCACTTTAATACAGGCAGCCTGGGGAACATCTGCCTCTGCCTGTCTGTATCTCCTCCCACCGACACGGGGAATTGCTGGGAAGGGCTGTTGTGCTGCTGTGTGAACTGGAAGAAAGCCAAACCACTGGTAAATGACTTGGTGGTTGCTGTGATGGAGGAAGAGGAGTGGGGTCCTGTGTTGGATGGAGCACCAGCTGTGCTGTCAGGTCCCACCATAGCCTCCCAAGGCCCCCTCTTAGAACATCCACTGCCCAGTTCACTGCCTCTGGTCCCAGTTCCTACATTTTCCAGGGACTCCCAAAGTAAAATTGCACCTCATAGGGGAGGCAGGGGACACCAGAAAAATGGGGAACTGCCCAGTGCTGCAGAATTCCCTCCATCTCATGAC
This sequence comes from Steatornis caripensis, assembly GCA_013398225.1. Taxonomy (NCBI): domain Eukaryota; kingdom Metazoa; phylum Chordata; class Aves; order Caprimulgiformes; family Steatornithidae; genus Steatornis; species Steatornis caripensis. Next base: position 11,647 of record VZSC01014409.1, read on the forward strand.
ACAGACCATGTGCTGTGGTATAATGGGGTCTCCAGATCCCTTAGGCTTCTCGGCTGCCTTTTGGGAACATTACAGCCCTGGACTTAACAGGCTTTTCTTTGAAAATGTCACCAGCTTCTGATGAGTCAGAGTCCTGCTACTCTGCAGCCTGCCCAGTGCTCCGCGCGAGGCGTCGGGCTGTGCTGCACTGAGGTCCCCATGGGCATCTCGCTACCGTTGTTTGGACTTACATGTTCTTGCTGGGAGAGGAGAGCCTTTTGCTGCCAGCACACATGCAGGCAAGTCTGCCGGGTGCTCGGGCTGGCAGGGATGCGTTCGGCCAGCTGGTGCCACTGGGACAGATAGACGCATTGTGCTATGGCTCTCTGGAGCAAGGGCTGCAGCTGGGATCTCTGGGCAAGGCATTTCCACTCCTGCAACTGTGATTCATAGGGCCCAGCAGTGAAGGTTGTTCACCAAGATGACTACCAGTTGCAGGGGAAAGCAAGCAGGTGGAAAGCCTGGGCTTCTACAGACAGACCTCTGAATGCTGTTCCATGTGACTGTGTGTGTGCATGCGTGTTCACAAACACATATTTATGCATGTGTCTGTATCTAGGTGTGCCTAAAGGGATGCTATGGCTTCAAGTAAAACAGAAATGCCTGAGCTAAGGCTGCTGCTGAACCGTTCCTCCATGCACTTCGAGGAGAGAGATGCTTACGTGGCCTTGGGACCTGCTATCCACTATTTCCCTTGCATTCCCCCTCTATTCTTCACCTGGTCCCCAAGTCACGCAGGAGTGAGGAGTGATCCCCTTTCACGGGGCTTTCCTTGGGTACCTCGCTCTGCAGTAGCAGCGGGATGGGGGCTGCCCCTCCTGCCCTGGGGGACCAACATCCCCTCCCAGGGACAGTGGCTGAGCACAGCCTCAAATAGAAATGTGCTGGTGGTGGCTTCCCAGGTCACCAGCTGTAGAGGCAGTGGGCTGAATTTTTTCAAATTCCTGGTCTTGGTATAGCACAACATACATTTTGAGCCCAGCTCCCTGTGATTTCACATGTAGCCAGCAACTTCCAGCTCTCCCAATAATCAGCCAGCTGGTGTTCGAGTCAGGCATCAGGAAAGAAGAAACACAGCTATCGACCGGGTGGGGAAAGTTTGGTTCAGGTGACTCTCACCATCTCACAAGGCCAAGGACAGAGGGATAAGAAACCCAGAGTCCAGGGAAGCTGTCAGTAAAATTAAATTAAATTAGCAGCTTTTTTAATTCTGTCCTCTTACCCCCATCACTACTGTGTCCCTTTTCACTGAACGATGCAGGGTCCTGCAGGCAGCAGCTTCCTCTGCACAGCCTGAGCTACGTGGTACATGCTGGGTACTGAATGCGGCAGGCGCCTTATGGGAAAAATACACATCTAATAATTGCCGTGAAAGACTGTGTTGCAATGCACAGACACAAAGGGATGAAAGGGGGCTGCGTTAACATCCTGACATTTCCTATTTCTGACTTCTTGTCTCAGGCATCCATAACAGCCTTTTATGGCAGCTTTTGCAGCCAGTTTCCTCAGTCAAAGAAAAGGAAATGGGATTTCCAAAACAACCTGGGACAGCGCTGATGGTGAGGGGCTCTGACCAGTGCCCTGCACCATGGGTCCCTGCCACAGCCTGGCCAGGGGCCAGGACCCTGTGTGGGAGCCACTGGCAGAGGTAGGGGGGTGGCAGGGGTTTGAGCTCCCTCCTGTCAGCTCACCAGTGCCAAAACCCAAAAATCCCATGGCAGGGGGCACCCAATGCCCTGCCTGCCTGCCCTGCTGGCATCACCCGCTGCCCCTTCCTCACAGCGCAGCTCCATGGTGCTGGGACCGTCTAGCTGGGAGGGCAAGAAGGGGAAGAGGTTCCACACTGGAGCACCCTGAGCTCTGCCTAAGCACCCTCCATCTCCGCAGCCCCCTGCAATCCCAGCCTGTCTGTGCTGGAAATTTCAAGTTGTACCAAACACAGCAAGTTAGCAAGATTTGGAAACCAGGTCAGCGGAAGAAGCTTAATTAGCTCGCTGAACCATGGGGACCAGCTCACATCGTATCTGCTTTATTGACTCTCCAAATGGACGTCATTGATACCATAGGCGTGAGCCTCGCCCTGCCAGGGCACTGCGCTCTTCCCTCAAGGAGGGGACATCCCAGGTACATGGAAACTTCATAAAGGGCCCCAAATTAGCGCCATGGGACAGCCGGAGCCATCCCGCCTTGCTGTATCAGCAGCACTGCTTTCCCCTTGCCTGTTCCCCTCAGCCCTGCAGGGACACCCAGATCCCTGCCCCCACTACTGGTGCTGCTCTTCTCACCCACCCTCACCTCTCAGGAGGGGACAGAGCCAAAGGGGACAGGCAGCAGGGCTTGCAGCGAGCTGGCTGAGTCACCGGCAGCACAGGCGTGGCTCACACGACCTGCTACCTGTCTTGTCATGTCACCACAAACATCTGCTGCTGCAAATAAAACAGTGAGAGAAAGGGAAAGTAAAAGGCCCTCTCTGAGCAGCACTCCAGCCCCAGGAGCAGGAGAGATGCAGCGCCTGTCACGCTGCATGAAAAACCCCTTTCATTAGCTGCAAGACTGTAGCTCGCCTCTTTGAATTGCAGCGCTGCTTCTCGGGGGCTCCGCAGGCAGGGCGGGCACGGCCCCATCTCTGCTCGCACCCTGGGAGCAGCTCCGCTGGGTAAGGCTTTATTCTGATAGATAGCGTCTCACAAACAAAACAAGGAACTAATGGCTTTGAAGCCCTTCCAGGAATCCTGATGCGCTGCCGGCAGAGAAGGCTGCTTGCTGATTGTGAGGGATGAGTCCCTCGTCCATCCTGCAGCCAGGTGCTGTGCAGACACCCACAGCCCCCTCCCTGCTCCCGGTGGGGGACAGACACCGGGGCTGCCTTGCATGGGACTGCCTTGAGGGTGGCGAGCCTGGACAGCTGCCGGAGGGGAACCTTGGCCCTAGAGGAAACGCAGTTTTTCAGCATAAAGTGTATGCCTCCTCACCATCCCCCTGCACTGGGACAGCGTTTCTTCAAACGCTCAGCGACCACAGGGCCAAGCTGGAGAGGGAGCAGCGCAGGAATGGCAACCGGTCCCACCGTGGGCTGGATGGGAGCAGCACTGGGCTGAGTGGGAGCCCTGCGGCAACGAGGGGCCACCCTGGGAGCCCCGGGACCTGCGGGCAGAGCCACGAGGAGGGCTGACAGCAGGGCAGCATGCAGGACTGAAGGCAGGGCAGCGGGGAGGGCAGGGTGGCACAGCGGGCAGGGC
>VZSC01014409.1:14937-35054 GCA_013398225.1 Steatornis caripensis
CCGCGGGCCGGGCCGCCGGGGCGGAGCGAGCGGGCGGGGAGAGGCGCTGCGCGGCCCCACACCCCGCTATAAGAGGAGCGGCCGCGGCCCCGCTCCGCAGTGCATGGCAGCGCCTCGCCTGGGGCGTCGCAGCCCCGCTGGGACTCCTTCCCCGGGCCCCTCCCGGGCGTCCCCCTTCCCGGCTCGCCCCCTCCCAGCCGCCGACACCCTTGACCTTGCCATTCGGGAGCGAGAGCGGCGGCAGCCGGGGGACAGCCCTGCTGGGTCTCGGAGCCGCCTTGGGATGCGTTAGCTGGTGGATCGCACAGAAATATTTCTCCTAGGAAGGAGAGAGGCAACCTCCTCCTACTGACGGGGGGGTGGAAGAAAAAAAGGATTTAAAGGGCATCTTTGCCCCCTTTGTTGAATGAGAAGGACGGAGGAGGACCAGCAAGATGAGCACTAGCAGTAAGTACAGCTTTCCCTTTCCTTTGCCATGGGAGTGGGGCTGATACTGCACCGATCTGGCTGGGAGGAATTGGAAAGAAATGTCACAACAGGGCTGGTAAGCCTAATGGGATGGATTTTCTTTCATTTTCCTACCTGCCTTTTGCTTTCTCACAGGGTCTGGCTTTGCTGGCCCTTCTTTCATGTGGGCTAAGCCAAGGTGCTTATCTCTACCGACTGCTTCTTGGCTTGTGTTTCTGGGGTTTGGAGGGCAGATCATGGACTAAAATGTCGATGTGCAACATGGTGAGAAGGAGCCAGGACCACTCTGACAGGCAGCAGGCTCACTTGCTGATGCTACTGCCTACGTATAAATGGGCTTAGGGGGAACGGCCGCTGGGAAGGAGGAGCAGGGTAAGGAGCTTCCAGAAACCAGGGAGCTGAGCAAAGCATAGGTGCAATACAGAAAAACATGTACCTTCTGCAGCTGGGGATATGAGTGTTTCTATTGTACATGTGAGAGACAGGGGCACTCATGCACTGTGTATGAATTTCTAAAGGAGCAGAGCTTGGAAATGTGCTGTGCGAGAACTGGTACTGGTCTGATTACTTCTGGTTTTGCCCTTGTTGCAAAGTCTGGAAAGATTGATCAGGTTTGATCAAGTCCCAATCAATTTACTTTTCATCACCAATATGTGTGACAGCTGTACCCACCTCGATAGCACAGCTTTGTTACGTTCCTTTAAAAGCAGTGATGCCCCAGGCAAAGGAGTCAACCCTGATGGCCACCTGAGGGTCTTTCTCCTGGGATAACCTGCCCAAGGAAGGTGCCCTCCCTCCTGTGGGTCCTAGAGGCAATGGGAAGGAAGGACTCCCCCAGGCAGAAAGCGNACTAAAATGTCGATGTGCAACATGGTGAGAAGGAGCCAGGACCACTCTGACAGGCAGCAGGCTCACTTGCTGATGCTACTGCCTACGTATAAATGGGCTTAGGGGGAACGGCCGCTGGGAAGGAGGAGCAGGGTAAGGAGCTTCCAGAAACCAGGGAGCTGAGCAAAGCATAGGTGCAATACAGAAAAACATGTACCTTCTGCAGCTGGGGATATGAGTGTTTCTATTGTACATGTGAGAGACAGGGGCACTCATGCACTGTGTATGAATTTCTAAAGGAGCAGAGCTTGGAAATGTGCTGCGCGAGAACTGGTACTGGTCTGATTACTTCTGGTTTTGCCCTTGTTGCAAAGTCTGGAAAGATTGATCAGGTTTGATCAAGTCCCAATCAATTTACTTTTCATCACCAATATGTGTGACAGCTGTACCCACCTCGATAGCACAGCTTTGTTATGTTCCTTTAAAAGCAGTGATGCCCCAGGCAAAGGAGTAAACCCTGATGGCCACCTGAGGGTCTTTCTCCTGGGATAACCTGCCCAAGGAAGGTGCCCTCCCTCCTGTGGGTCCTAGAGGCAATGGGAAGGAAGGACTCCCCCAGGCAGAAAGCGGCAGAGCAGTGACTTCTCCATCGCACTGGAGTGTTGAGGTTTCTCAATCCAAGGGCTTGGGGTGGTTCCCAAGCAAAACAACGTGAAAAATGCCTTGGCACGCTGCAAGGCAACAGAACAGGTGATTCCAGCTCTGTTGGGCTGCGTCAGAGGTGAGAACTTTCCAGGTGCCCTCTGCAGGAGCCACACCTGGGACAGCGCTAGCCCCCTTCCAGCCAGTGGGGTTGGCGGTGCCCAGGTAGGAAACAACTGGGACTGAGTTTTTCGGAGCCTGCTGATGCCTGATAACAAAGGGTCCTCCCCTGCCTCTCTGGCTGATGAGCTTGGGTCTGGTGCAGAGGGCTGGGGTGGCACATGGTGCTGGCTGGGGTCAGTGGTCTGGTGGGACTGTAAAGCTTCCTCTGAGCCAATTTTGACAAATACACATTGGTTCCCCTTGGGATTCCTTTCCAGCTCTTACTAGCTAGCTTGGCTGCTGCTGATGATAAGGGCTGTTTATGGCGCTGGTGTGTTAGAACTATCTAATTGCACTGCAAAACTCCTTTACTGGGTCCTCCCCCGCACAGAGAGGTGTCAAACCCAGATGTGGTGCCTGCCTGTTGCTCTGATGTGACTCACGGGAGGAGGCCATCGGGCAGGCAGCGAGTGCAGAGTTTGGAGTCTCCCGGGAGGTGTTCCTCCTTCTGCCACTGCCTTGGGCACATCACTCAGCTGTGCCTCGGCTTCTGGATTTGCCAGCAAGGCTGCCACCATGGCTCTTGCCCAGCCTCTTGGTTGGCTTTGCCATCTTTGCCTAAATATTGCCCTTACCTCTTTTGAAGTAGCAATGTGTTTTAGTAAAGGATTGGGAACTTTGTAACATCTGCTGATCACCTCCTGTGCTGTGGTTTGATTACTTGTGAATTAATTATTGTCTGTTTGGGACCACACCTGATACAAGGGCTGTGCAAACCTTGCAAGGCAGTGGGCTGTGCCCTGTTAGGCTTCCAGACTTTTTTCCAGTAGCCAAGGAACCCAAAGCAGGGCTTGTGCCCTGATTTTGGCTGGGATAGCGCCATACCCAATTGCTGGCTCATGTCTGTTCTCAGCAGTGGCATGATCCTCTCCTGGTTCTGTGAGCAAGGCATGGGGCTATCTCTTCCATCAACATGTTCTGTGACTGGTGTGAATGTTGCCAAAAGCCATCTCTCCTCTCTCGTTGCTGCCTTGCCCAGCTCTGTACATCCCTACCCAGCTTGTATCCCTCAGATCCATGTGCCTGTGAGGCTAAAAAGGAGCACAGGAGCCTTGTGTCAGTGCCCTCTGTGCCATCTCTATTTCACCCCACTGATGCTACCTGGCAGTGAACTGTAATGGCTTTTGCAGCCCTTTGCTAGCGGCCAGTGGCTCAGGGAAGCTCAGTGCCCCTTGTTGGTCAGAGCCTTCCCAGCCCTGCTTGCAGCTCTGCCCCCCAGGCATGGGATTTTGTTTTCCCCCAGCCCCAGTAGTGAGGGCTCAGATGTAGTGGGATTGAGCCAGCAGGCTCAGCTGCACTTCAGTGTCCCCAGTCTGGTCTGTCTCCTGGTGTATAGGATGCTACCTGTGCAGACGTGAGGAGAGAGAGGTACAGGAGGAGGAGTATGGATGATGAAGCCAGACTGTGCATGGGGTAAGGTACAAGTGTACCTGTGGCTGCAGGACCAAAGTTTTGGGGCTGTGAAATCAATGAGGTATGCAGTTCAGGATAAAATGCCACCATCCCCACTCCTTTCCATTTTACTTGGTGTGTTTTGGTAAAACTTCTATCTGAAGCTGGTGTGATGCAGCAAACCTGGGGCTGTGGGCTGTGGCTGGTCTTGAGCCACGCTGTTGTGCAAAACTATCTGTGAGGCCTCTGGGGAGCTCTGTGTAGGATTTTCCAGGCTGCACGGGTATATCTGAAGATTTTTCATGCACAGCATGTGAGAGTCTCACCTGCTCTTGCTGAGGGGACAGGGATTTGCTTTTCACGCTGGTGTGGGTCCCAGAGTTGGAGGCCCTATGTTGTTGTCTCTTCTATGATCCAGGGAAGGCAAAGCCATATGGAAATCTTGCTTTTAAGGTGAAAAGGCCCTTGATCTCGGGTGTAAACTCATATCCTGAGGCTGCAGAGCAGACCGGGGTGCCCTGAGGGTGCAAGGGTTGTGCTTGGCTCGGACGGCGGCCAGTCCTCCTGGGCTTGCCAGGTGTGCAGTGAGCATTTGGAGGGCACAGTGTTGATATTTACATTAGCAATGCTATTTATACCTCCCACTCCAGTTAGCACTGCTAATTTGTTGCAAATGGATTCATACACTTGTAAACAGCTCTATCAGTGCTGCTCTGCATTTCCATTGAAGCTGGATCATGTAGTACAAACTGTTGCCCAAGAGAAGGTCCCTTAAAATCACCCCCTGAAATCCCCTATGTTCTGGGCTCAGCCTCTCCCTCAGTAACTGGCCCAGTGCAGGGAGTTTAACGTGATCAATGCTGTGTTTGTGCTCATTAAAAAGGCAAAGGGTTGAAGCTGTCAGCTGCCCCAGAGATTCACTCGCTGAAATGAGTGTGAATAATCCCTTGTGCTGCTTTGAAGGTAGCCATCAGGTTTGGGTGCTGCAGGTCCATGCAGTGAGTGTGGTCTGTGAGTAGGGGTCACCTTGCTGGGGCCCATGGGAGGTGGCATTTGCACATCGTCCCTTTTGGTCCAGCTCTGTTGGGGTGGGAGGAGGGGCTGCTGGAAGTTGTGGCACTGGTCTTGTCAGGAGCAAGGTGCCCCTTGTTATGGACCACCCCCGTCTGAGCAAAGACATACACAGCTCCTGGGGGAGGTGAAACACTGGGAACTCCTGAGCCAAACCAGGTTTGGCAGGCTCTGGATTGGTGTTGCAAGGGATGATTGAAACTGGTTACAAACTAGAGATCTTCTGGACTCCTTTCTGTCTCCAACCTGCACCCTGAAGAGGGAGACCAGAACCTGTCCCCATGACAAGTTAATTCAGGGTGGGGGGAACCAGTACCATCTATCCCCCATCCTCTTTACTCTGAGCACCTGACAGCCTGTCAGAGCATGGAGAACTCATGCAGAGGGTTTGGTATGTGAAGTGGAAAGCTTCCCTAGACCATCTCAACCCCTGGCACCTCTCAAATTCCTGCTCGGAGGCTCCCCTAGTCTAGGAAAGCTGGGGGAGGAGACATGAGGAAAGGCTGGCCAGCTAAGCATTTGGGCAGGAAGGCTTCGTGACAGATACTGATGAATGCAGCATGTTTGCTTGGCTATTTTTGTCTTTCCTAAATCATGCTCCCTGTTGCATGGTGATCCAGTAAGCATAATTACCCAGTAATCTCTAGGTGCATGTGGTTACAAGGTGTTTACCAGCAAACTGTATTAAGTCCCTGTGTAATTAAAGAGGAATCACATGGTGCTGCACGTCTCCTGGAGCTCCAGCTCTGTGCTCTGCACAGCTCATCAGGCAGGGTGATTCACCAGGTCTCCCCACCCAGTGGGGTAGGACCTGCTGAGGAGGAACATGGTGTTTCTCCTGTGCTCAAAAGTGCAGTGAACCCTGAGGGATCAGCCTGTTGGTGTGATGAGCAGTGTTAGCATCTTCCCTGTGAGGAGGGGGAACCCTGGGGGGTTATGGTACAGATGAGCCTTGTCAGTCATAGCACTCATGGTTCCTGGTCAACGCTGGTTCCCATTTTGTCTTGGCAATGCTGGAGGCTGCCACAGGTGTGCAGTGAACTGGGGACAAAGCACAGCTCCAGTGAGGGAGGACCCAGCAGAGTGAGGTGCTGACTAGAGCAGTGGTGCTGCTGCCTCGTCCCTGGGTGCTTGGTGAGATGGGCATGGGCTCTGGATAAGCCCTCATGCTCCTCAGCCCTGCTCACCAAGGAGCTGCTGGACAGGCTTTTAATATGCTGTGGGGAAAGAGGCCTGTCTCCAAGCAGAACTCTTACTTCTCTGGCAGATTGTTGTGAAGGAGGCTTGTAGAAGGAGCAGAGCTTTCAGAAAGGCTGGAGTAGACTCAGTTCAAGGTATGGATGCAGGTGGGATGGAGAAGAAAGGAGGGACGCGTGTGCAAGATGGAGTCTTGCAAGAAATGAAGAGCTACCTTCCTGGTATGTTCTCCCCAAACCCAGCCATGAACATTACCTACTGTCCATGCTTCCCCAAGGAGGGCTCTAGCACTGTGTTTTGTGGAACTTGGGTACCAAGGATAACTCCAGGCTCCCCATCTGTATCTTGATCCTTTCAATTAATACCCAAGCTTGACTCTTCTGCCATAAACAACCTGATACAAATTGTCCCCTCTGCTTTCCTGGGCGGCCTAGCAAAGGAACAATCAGCTGTTGCATTCACTTTGGTGCCAGAAAATTTCAGAGCACACGCAGCTTTTCTCTGTCCTCAGGCTGGTGGATGGACTCTGTCCTCTCACCAAGCGTCATCCAGGCTCTCCTGCTAACCATCATTCTTGGCAGCTTGCCCTTCGAAGAGCAGAAGCCATGGGCAGTGGCCCTGCAGGCCAATGAAGCGCATGCTGCAAAGTGAATTGAAGCAATTGAATTATTTCAAGGGCCTACCATGCTCTTATAAAATAAATAGCAAGTTTTCTAATGACAGCGACAATTGGTTTAGCCAGATAATTGTGATGCCAGCAGGCTGGACTAATGACAGACTGTCCTGTTATCAGCAAGGAGTCAGCGTGGTCCTGCCTTTACTCCCTGCAAAGCTGTGAAGGAGTAAAGGCAAACCCACCAAGTTCCTGCCAGACCCTGCAGTCCTATCATGACGGTGCCATAATGAAGTGTTTGGAACATTTAATTAGATATTTTTAGACTAAATACATCAGTGCCTCTCAGTTCTGAGCACTGCAGCACCTCCAGACAGCATCCTTGGGGTAGACTGGTAATGGCAAGGACTCAGGCGAAGAACGATGGGGGAGGAGAGCGCTTTGCAGGATGAAAGGGGACCAGGAGTGACCACGGTAGCTGTAGGGAAGGCACATCCCAAGTCCAGATATTTCAGGCCCAGGAAGCTTGCTTGTGAGCAGCTCAGGGCAGGTATGGCAGGGTGACTGGCAGCCTGCAGCAGGGAGGGTGGTTTTTTGCTTGGAGGACGCCTAGCCTGTCCTGAGTCCTGTGCCCAGCATCTCTGCCTCTTGAGTCTGTAGGCTCAGTAAATCACTGGGGAAGTAGAAGAGCTTGAGTGCACTGATGCACAGCCCTGATGGCCATGCCTTGCTTTCTAGAAAAGGGCTGTCTGAATCTTAACAGGACCAAACTGATTTGGCATGGCGGCAAACTAGGATGCACAGTTCCCATTTATTTGATGGTGGCTCAGGTTTTTGGTAGGCCGTAGTTTATACATGCATTTTTTGGTTCAGATACAGTCTTCTGAATGCTTTATCAGTATCAGCCATAAGCCCTGGCGTGGGAATTGATGTGTGTTCTCTGCTGCCTGGAGCAGAGATCTGAAAGAAAAAGGAGCTGGTACTATGGCTTCCTTATGCAGCCTGTGTGACCTTCCTTTCTTCTCACCCTTTCTGTGCTGGCAAGGTCCTCTGAGCCCTAAGCATCACTTGTTTTTCTGTTCCTGGATGTTCTCCTCCACTTCCATTCTGAATCATCTTGTTTCTGAGACTTGGACAACCGGGAAAATCCTTGGGGGGAAGGTTTCTCTAAGTGTAAGAGGGGGAGCATGTGCTTGAGGGTTTAAAGCCATCCTGTTGCTGCCAAGAAAGAACACAGAAGCCAAGTAGCATGTAGTGCTCTCCAAAACACTGCTGTGGGGCAAGAAGGGCTTTGCTGGTGCAATGCCAGCGCTGGAGCCCTTCCTCAGCCCAACTTGAGTATGTTTGCAATCTGAATTTAAGTTTCAGGGTTTGTCCTGTCCTCACAGTAGTGCATTATATGACTGTTTCTCAGATATGTGGATGAGACAAGCTGCTGGATGAGACAAGCATAACCTGACTTGGAGTCAAAAGTGTGAGCTCCCAAAGTGCGCATGCCAGGCTCTGCATATGGCACCCCTCACAAACATGCTTGTAGCATCTTGCTCATGAAAACACATTGCAAGGCCCTGCCTGTCCTTCCCAGCATCTGTGTTTTGTGCTAGCTGACCCTGAAGATCTTGCTGCTTTTCTTCTGGCATCCACCCCCCTGCCAGCCCTGGGGACCCCTTTGTGCAGAGGTGTTCTGGGGAGGACTGCCCAGCCGAGGGGCACTTGCTTGTGAAGGGGAACTGTTTTTAAAGCAGCTGGGGACTGGGCGGGTTGTTCCCTGACCCAGCAGCACTTGCTGGGACACGTTGGGTGCTGTGGCAGGGATTTCCCAGTTGCAGTTGCTCCCTAGCCTGGATTCTTAGCAGGGGCAGGGAGGATCCCAGCAGGGTGGCTGGCCCAGGCTGTGTTTCACCCTCTGTTCAAGGACTTTTCCCTGCTAAAAGCTAAAAGGAGGGAAGGAAGCTGTGTGTGAAACCCATTTCTGTTGCATGTCAGGAGCTGCAGCCCATCCAAGCCCCAGAGCTGTGAGGGGCAGTTGCCTCCCTACAGCAGCATCTTGTCTCCAAAAGGGGCTTCTTTGCCTTGGCCATGAGGTAGGGCTGGATCAGGCTTTTCTGTCAGCTGCTGCTGCCCTCCCTGCCTCCTGAATCACTGAGTGCTCTTCCCAGGTAAAATAACCTCCAGCTGGCTTGACCACCAGGCTGCCCGGCCAGGGTGGTGAGTGGCTTTGTCAGCAGGCTGGTGTGGCTGCAAGGTCTGCATCAGCCGGGGTGCCTGGGCATCACTACACGAGCAAACAGGTCTGTAGGCTGCCAGGAAGGACCTGCAGCAGGTCCCCATGGTTCGTGCTTGCCCTGTGAACTGGATGTTAATGGTCAGGTCCTGAGTACAGCGAAGGCATGGCCCAAAGAAATGGGGCTGGGACAGGCAGAGGTCCCAGAGCCGCTCAGAGGTGGTGCAGACCCAGCTCAAGTGCAGCCCATGCAGGGCTGCAGAAGCCAGGTCCAGGCAGCGCTGAGCAGGCAGCATGCAGTGCAGCTTGGTGCTGGCTTCTCCTGCCATCCAAGCAGGCAGCTCTGCTCCGGATTTTCCCTCTCTCTGCTCAGATCGCAGCAGACCTCAGTGTGATAGAGTACAGGCTTCCCTGCTCTTGTCTACACACAGCCTCTTGTCTATGCTCAGATTGCAGCACAGCACTGGCCCCTGCAAACCCCTCCGTCTGCCTCGGCCACCCTGCGCTGTGCAGGGGCCGTGGGGTGTCCCTCCCCATTGCCTCGCTTCCTCCTCTGCCTTGGCACCTTCTGCATCAGTTTCCAGTCCTCAGAGGATGAAGAAGGTGGAGCAAGGTGAGATGAGCTCCCTCTAACCACCCATGTGCTATAAATAGCCATGTCACCCAAGCATTGTCTGAGAGTGATGTGGCCAAGTTCAGGCTCCTGGAGACCTGCTGCCTCTGTCGCAGGCTTGGTCAAAAGGGCTCCCGAGTGTCCTGCCGGTGACATGGAGCGTGTCATCGCATTAGCACACTGCGGGACACCTCTCAGGTTATGCACGGCCTAATCCCATCTGGCAGCTACCGAGGCTGGTGTCCCGTGGCTGGGTCAGCGTGCCTGCACCTCACTAGCAGCAGCTGCCGGACAGCTTGTGCCAGGGAGCCTTCCCCCTGCAGTAAAGATTCAGCAACCTGCCTTTGGCTCGTGCCTGGCTGTGCTGGAGTGCAGGTGGCACGGATGGGCCAGGGCAAGGGGGTGTCTGGTGTGTGTGTGTTGGGTTTCTGGCCAGACCTTTGGGAGAGAAGGAGGCAGCTCTTCTGTGGGAAATAACCAGATCAGGGAGAGAGAAGTGGGTTTTGTGGTGCTGGTGCAGTGCCTGTGTGGTCCCTGAATGCTACTTCACTCTCTCCATCCAGGCTGGGCTGGAGGTTGGGGTTGATAGGGAAAACCTTGGTCCTACCTGTGTATCCAGACTGTCACCAGAGATTCGGTTCTTGGGGCAGGCTGTGCCTTTTGAGGGAATTTTGCTGGCAGCACCAACATATCTCCCACCTCTTGACCATCAACCAGCATGGGAACCAAGCAGTTTAGCAGCTTGCATGGGCATATAGGGAGAAACACAGCCACCTTCTCAGCAAGGAAGCCCTTCATCTGGCAGCAGATGCTAAGGCATGAAGCTGGATGGTCCCCCAGCTCAGAGCCTTTTATTTGGTGAGCAAAACCATCCCTTCGTACATCCACAGATGCCATTTGAGAGGACTTGCACTGTTGCCCCATCACCTGGCCCAGCTGCCCCTTTGAGAGAGGAGTGGGTTGGACCTGATCCTTCCCCTTTGGGGTGGGAGGTGCCTGTGTGAGCTGGCCAGGGAGAGCTGAGGGACCGAGCGTGGATGTTCTCTCCCCTGCTTTTGAAAAAAGAAAAGTCACTGCCTGCATGGTGAGTTATGTGGTGGTGACGGCTCGTGATGGGTTACATACAAAATCCCTCGCATCCCTGAGGATGCTACCAGTTGAAAGCTTTTATGGCATTTTAAAAATAGGAACAGAGGGGGAGAGAATGAGAAGATGGATAGGTAGGTGGATCCCTAATAAGGACAGAAGAGGAAACAGCTAGAGAAGGAATGGAAAGACTTTAGTGAATGGCATGTGAGTGATTACTGAGGGAGGGGGTGGCGTGGTCATACTGAGCCACTGAGCTGCATGCCCAGCGGGAATGGGAAACCCTATAAAAAGCCTGGCTGTGAGATATGCTCCTTGCACGTGCTGGGGAGAGGGATGGGATGAGCATCAGCTTGGGCTGTCTTTCCTGCAGGCACTCACTGCATTCTACAAGTAGCTGTTAAAAATAATCCATGACTCTTGGATGGCTGTCCTGGGCTGGCTGCTGCTGCTCTTCCATGATTCCCCAGATGGCTCCAGGCTTGTCTGTGCGCCTTTCCTGCCTCGAGGCTCATGCTGATGGCCTTGCCTCAGAGCTCATGGATGAGGCTGGTCCTGGCCCTGGTTTTCTGCAAGGTGGCCTTTCCCACCTGGGCTGTGCTCCAAGAAAGATGCTGAGAGCTGCCTCTCCACTCTGTCTTCTGGCTTTCTGCTGCCTGGCAGCTTGCAGGACAGAGGCAAGATCTGGTAGTGGTGGGGCTGGGGCTAGGGCTTGGTGAGGGTGCAGTTCCCTGGCTGGAGCAGCAGTCCTGGAGCCACAGGCAGGAGGTCCCTTCAGCGGGACAGGCCTGCCCAGCTTTGCATCACTGCCAGTACAGCATCTCCTGGGTCCCAGGAAGCAGCTACAGGCCCTTCCCTGTGCTTGTGGTGGCTCACCCCATCACTCAGGGAAGATTACACAGAGTGTCTCCAAGAAAAGCTAATTGCTTTGGCTTGTGCTTGGTACAGCGGAGCCACTAGGCATTCAGAGCTCTTAGTCAGCTTAGAGAACTGCCAGATCCTTCCTCTCCTTCCCCTGGAGAGCTGGTGGAGGTCTGCTGTGGTGGTTGCTGATCCCCACGTCCTTGGGCCCCAGCTGAGTTCTAGGCTTGCACCCAAGCTGGCCCAGACCTGTGGTCCCAAATACCTGGTGGCACAAGGCACGGTGTGCTCTCGTCGGGGCATTGCAGCCTTGGGGTGAAACACCCCAAGCTCAGCTCCTGGCAGGCACAGCACAGAGTCAGATGCACCCCCTCATGCTGGAGTAAGGGAGACTGGAGGTGTAACAGGAGTTTCCCATCCTGGAGGATGAGGATAGAGCTTGTGCTGCAGCAGGAGCCATGGGCATGCCCTGCTGCTGTCTGTCCTCCCAGACCCCTCAGCTGCTGCTGCCTGCCCCTGCTCTGCCACTGACAATTAAAGCTCTGTGCTGCTGGGCTCATTTGGTGCAGGCTGCTAGGAAGCATTCCTTGTCTTTGCCCTGGCTCATACTGCAGGGAAAAAACACTGCTAACAAGGCTCCTCTGTCAAACTTGCCAGCCTGTCATGTCAAGGCTGTCTTCCTCTTGCTTGCTTTCTTGTCTTTTTTTTTTCCCCTTCTTCATCAGCTAGGCAAATACCCAGGGAAGCAGAGGCTGGTGATGGGTTAGCCCTGCCTGGCTCAGGGCTCAGGAATGGGGAAGCCAGAGAGCATGTGCTGCTGCCCTGTCCTTGTGCTGGCCTCTTGCAAAGGGTTGCCACTCATCTGTGCACCGATCTTGCTGTATTTTTCAAGCCCACAGCTTTTTTCAAATGCTGTAGCACAGGAGCTGAAGTCCAAGCCCAGCCACCTTCTGTGGGTGCTGAGGTCTTTGCCCTACCTCCTTTGCCAGACCCTGGGGCAGCCCCTAGCCTGGTGGTGGCGAAGAGGTGCCTCCTGCCCTGGCTTGCTTTGCTAACTGAGGAGCTTCTCAGCTGATCTGAAATAACTTCTGGAGGAGCTGCAGGTGGTTCTGAGCCAGCAGCACAGTCCTTGCTGGTGGGTGCCTGTTACCCTCCGCAAGGCAGGGGGAACCCCCAGTCCCTGCTCCCGCCTTGCCTGCCCTTTGCTGGGCTGCTGCGAGAGCGTCCTGCGGGCGCGTGGCGGCGCGAGGGCTTGCCAAGAGAGGTCATCTGCGGCTGCCCAAGCCCTCGCTCCCCGCTTGGCTGGTCAGGTGGCGTAAAGGGTCTGGGGTGGGACACAATTCTGCTCCTTGGCAGGCAGGTTTTTGCTCATTTAAGCCAAAAGTGTGCACAACAAAGCATATGTTCATTTTCCCCCTTTGAAAGGGGACTTGTTCTCTTGAAAGTGCCAGCTCTGCTGGCCCTGTTGATTGCCTGTTAATTGTCACTAATGAGGACCTGGGAGATCTGGCTTCCAGAGAGGCTGTTGGGGACAGACTGTCGCTTTGGCTTGGGAAGGAATTCTCAGTGGGAAAGGGAGCTGTGATCTTGGCACAGATGAGTTGAGCTGTATGAACGGGTTTGTTACCGGACCATGCCCCAGTTCCTGGGCCTACAGCATGGGGTGGCAGCGCTTAACCCCAACTCCGGAGTGGAGAGTGTGGAGGGTTAAGAGGATCTCTGGTGCCTACTGTACACAGATTTATTTATGTATATATAGCAGGGAGGTGGGATGGGGAGGGCTAAACCCACCCTGTCTGGGAGGGAGGCTTAAATCTCTGTGGCTGGCCTATGTTGGGAGCACAGGACTGCTGGGCAGCTGGACCTGACACCAGGGCTTGGCTGTTTGCCTCCAGCCCAATGGTTGAAGGCTCTTTCCCCTGACCCTGATGAAAGGCACCAAAGGCTTTTAGCAGGAGACAGCCGCGTCTGCCTGCTGCTTCGCGCAGTGGCACCCCCCTTCCTTTTGAAGTTGGGTTTCTGGGCGTATGCAGGAGCCAAGGAGAGCGTGAGTGTGGGAAGGAGGAGGGGAGAGGATTACGTCTGTGCTGAAACCCCTCTTATGCTCATGGGAGTTTATTGTTCTAGTTGTGCCTCATCCTTCACATCCCCTGCTGAGCACTGAGCCCTACTTGGTGCCTCTTGGCCACCCTATCAATGGGCTGCCCCATGTCCTACCAGTGGAGGCTTAGGATGTGGCTGAGTGGGATACTAAGCCCCCTTCGAGAGTGTCATGTTGTGTGAGCACTGGCACAGAGGTGTGCTTTTACCTGCTGAGACAGCCCTGTGTTGCAACAGGGACGGGTGCTCCTCTCCCACAGCAGCAGCTTGTGGTGCCTGCTGCCCTGCTCCAGCTGCTCCTGTAGCATCTGCACTAGTTACTTCAGCAGTCTCTCTCATCTTCTCTTTGCTAAAATGGCTGAGCTGTTTCACCCAGTGCATTTCCCAGGAATTTTTCTCTGTTTTTCTCCCATTTCTGCTGGGCTTTCTTGTACAGACAGCCTGACTGACCACCTTCCGCTCCTGGGTACCAGTTCCCATCCCTGTGATCAGTGGGCTGAGGCACTGCCCTGACGCTTGCTGTCCTCCTGCAAGAGGCTGTTTCTGTGTTCACCATTCAGCTATCGCGAAGGTGGCTCAGCAGAGGGGGAGCTTCCCTATGGGATTTGTTATTTCATTCAAATAAACAGCTAAGTGGGATGTTATTTTCCATTACAGCTGAGAGAAACTGTAGTTGCTGCTGTTTGACCCAAACCTTGATGTCTGTTTTTTAATTCTCTGCCTTTAATGAAGTGGGATGCAGAGGTGAGAGCAAAGCTTGCTTTGGCAGTGGACATGGCTCGTGTTCTTGCACTACAAGGGCTTATGTCAATGTTTGATTACTTCTCTGCCTCCTGTTCTGACCTTGGGTTGGGGGTTCAGGTGAGCTTCGAGCCATGTGACAAAGTGTACCTTGGCCCTCGCTGCCTCTGGGCTCCTTTCACAACCAGCCGTGGAGGTGGCCCACTGTTGTGCGGTTGTGACTGGCTATTGCTCCAAAGGGCCCTGTGTGGCACTTGGGGGGGTCTTGGCAGTCTGGCCTCTGAAATGCTGTTGTGGGGGCTCAGGGAATGCAGGCAGCCTTGCTCTGCTGGGGAAGTAGCAGGACAAACAGCTGGGCTGAGAAATGGGCCTGAATCTCAGAACTGGGGTGCAGTGGGGAGTGGGAATATGGGCAGCCCTGAGTTAGAATGCTGCATGTGATGTGCTGCAACCAAAGGCTGGGCCAATCCATCTGCACTAGTGGAAGAAAGAAGGTACTGAATAACCTGGTCACAGATACCCAACAATCCATCACCTTAAGGGTCTCTTCAGCTTGGAGTTTGAGTGCTGCCTCAGTAGGGGCAGGGCTTCTGCAGCCTCCTGGGTCTCTAGCAGGGTGCTGCCCGCCTGCCCCACAGCGGGATGTGCTGTGACACAGGGTCAGGCTGCCAGCCTGGGAACTGGCTGGGGGGGACATGCCATGGCCTGGAGGGACCCCTTGCTGGGACAGTTGCAGCAGGGCCAACAGACAAGGGCTTGGTAGTGCACTCAGCGTACACCCTGGGTCACCTTGCTGAAGGTCATCCCAAGGTGAGCAGCCTCAAGGCAGCTCTCCTCTCTTTTCAGCAACACCTGTGCTTTCCCACCCCATTGCTCCCTCCTGCCCCAGCCTTTGCTCCATGACTTCAGGCTGTCTCCCTTTCCTTCTTTTACTTTTCCCTCCCCTTTCTTCTCTTTCGTTTTTCTCTCTGTTTCTGTCAGCTTTGTTAGCCCTGGCTGTGTATGGGGGTTGCCATGGTGACACCAGAGCATCTCTGCATCCTGGAGCAGTGGTCCTGCACGTGCCGTGGGGAGTGGCAGGGCACCCTCCTGCCTCTCAGAGGGACCAGCTGCTGTCTCCTCCCAGGGAGGGAGGTCCATGGGAACATCCCTGCAACGCATCCTGGTATTCAGGGAGAGAGCAGGATGGGTCCAGGCACAGAGTGACCCTCACCAGCTCAGGATGGGGCCATGTAGCACCTTGTGCAGGGGGTTGGGAAAGGCACTGGCAGGGCTGGCTGCTTGGCACGCTTTATTCGACTCTTGCTGCCAGAACTGTTAATCTTCAATAAATATGTTTTAAATGAGCAAGCACTAATTAAGGAAAATAGAGGAGCTGCAGCAGCCCAAGCACTCCCTTTAGGTTTAATGGGGCACCACCACCTGCCAGCAGAGAGGAATATAAAACTGTACAAATATGGAGCTGTACCCCACTGCAGGACAGAGGCACCTTTCCTCTTGGGAATAAGTTTCTTTTTCCGACCCTAGAAGCCATGCTAGTTCTTCTCTTGATATCACCACCTATTGCTGTGCAAGTGACTGCAGTGGCTTGACCTTGCTTGGCCAGGCTCAGGGCCCTGGGGTGCAAACCTCCCTGTGTCTTTGCCCAAAATGTCATCTGGATCCTAGACATAGTCTTTGCCTGTGATGTGAAGGACTAATGCTGGCAGTGGGGACTTGGATGCATCCCCTGGCCATGGTCTGGTGTTGGAGGACACAAGTGGAGATGTGGTTTGGAGGCATAGTGCAGCTTGTGGCTTTCTAGTGATGCTTTGCAGACAACAATATATCTTTTCAGTATTTGTCAGAGCTTCTGTGCCCCTTTCATGAGATAATTAGGATGGCATGTTATTAGTTGATTACTGGGGAAACATATTTACTGAGGATTTATTCTGGAAACAACATTAATCTCCTGTATAGTTGCTAAACCCCCATAAATAATCTGATTTTGATAATCAATTGCTATTGCAACCCCCTGATAAATCTCAATTAAATGCACATTTAATTCACATGGAGTTGCCAAATTTGCTTGTATGTTTCTGTCCTGCTGTTTGCCTCAGGCCGATGTCTGTGTATGTGCGAGCTCAAGTATCAGTCAGCCTGAAACCAGAATATGGTTTGCCAAGGCAGAGCAGTTAACAGGAACAGCAACACTCCTCTCCCATGGTCCTACATGGAGAACCCAGCATGTCGCAGCTTCCTGCTGCCAGAGCTGTTCAGACAAGTGCTTTGCTAGCATCACTTCACAGCCCTGCCCTGGCTATTCTCTTTGTGCTGGGGTTTGCAGTGAGGGCAGCAGGAGCAGCAATAGGAGAACGTGCATCTGGAGCAACCGAGGCTTGCTGAAGGTGCATTGGGGCAGGTGTGCTCGGGGAGCGGCAGGGAGGAGAGGTGCAGTTGCCGAAACCAGTGCAGAGACTTTCAACAGTGCAAGCCTGGGAGATGAAAACTGAGGTCTTGTTGGGCTCGGTTGAGTCCTGACCACCCTTGGGCCAGCTGCAGTGACTTTTCAAGCCTTAGTGCCAGTGGGTGAGACGGGGAGGAAACAAGGGTGTGCCGAAGGGAGGAGGTGGCTTGTCCTGGACTAGCGGGCTGTGGTGCTGCCAGCTTCCTTCAGGGCTAGAGGGAGATTCCAGGCATCAGCTGGGCTCTGTTTGTTGTTGGGGCAACACTGATTTATTTTATCCTCTTGTTTCTGCAAATAGTATACAGCTAGCTGCAGAGGTGCACACCCCAGCGAGGGATAAGAGAGCTGGGCTTGTTCTTGGGGGGGCTCCAGAGAGACTGATGATGTGGGTCTGTGCTGGGGGACGTGGCAGGAGTGTGGCAAACCTCCTGCTGCCTTTCGTGGTGTGGGTTTTCTGCCCTCACCTGTGCTGCTTGGGTGCTGGCCCTTGCAGCTGCAGGGGCAGATGGAGCGCAGCCTCCCCATTCCTGCTGCCTCTGTGGGAGTGTCAGTTTGGGCTGTGATGATCTCGGTGATGGGGGATATGTAGTGGATCCATAAAGGAAATGATGAACCTGCTCAAATTGCTGGGAAGATGTCTGCTAAGATCTCCTCCTGAGCCTGGCTGGAGCCCAGCCTGCTAATTATGGTGGTAGGGGAAATACACAAACATACAGATGGCAAGAAGAACAAAAACTGCTGTCTTAATATCAAAAGCTCAGTTTCTGGCCAACTGAAACTGACACATGGCAGAAGCTAAACACTAACAGCTTTGGGTGAGACCGGGGTGCCTTGCTGGCCTGCGCAGGAGCTCTTGGAGCCCTTGCAGAGCCCGGAGGAGGATCTGCCTCTCCTGGGGCAGCAGGACAGACCTGAGACCACAGCAGCTGTCAGCGGAGGAGTGGCAAAGCCAGGCTGCTGGGGTGGCTGGCCATGCATGCCTGCATGAGCGCACACCTAGGCGTGCTGGGAGACAGCTGTGGGTAGGGTTTGCAGCTGCAGGCTGTCAAGAACCCCTCGCTGGCTCTGCACGAGGGGTGGCCTGTGACTGCTCCAGCCTGCTCTGTCCTGGGGACTCCTTAGTGCATTGCTGCACTGCAGGGAGGGAGATCCCTCTCTCTGAACACCAGCCCCTCATCACTGTGTTCCCTCTGGGGTGGCTTTCTGTTGACCCTTGCAGTGCCTACGGGCTGTGCTCTTCATAGCTTGTAAAAGATGCTCTGTCCCATGGGGTTTTACCCTAACCACAGGCACTAAGGATAGGGTGGGTGAGATGAACATTGGGCAGCAAGGGGCTGGTGACATGGTGTTTTCTAGCACTGTCCTGAGGAGCTGGCAGGTCAGTGCCTGTCTGATGCCTTGTGCCATCCTGCAGTGCTTGTGGTGCCTGAAACCTGTTGGTGGCCATGGGGCTCTCCCTGGCACGGTGCTGCTTGCCACCTGCACAGCACTGGTGCCTGCTGTGCTCCCCTCTCTGCTACCCATCTGCATGGCCAGGTGTCTCAAATAAGCCCCACGGGGGGTGGGTACAATCTTTTTATGACCACCTAAAGGCTCCATTTGCTACCTTTAACAGAATTAGAGCGGGGATCACAGTAGATTAAGAAAAGCAGTAAACACCCTCTGTGCTGTATGGCTCCTGGCTGCCATGGCCCCGCTGGAGCTCTGCTAAGCCCTTCTCAGGACGAGGGTTGCACAGTTTTTGTGGGACAGTCCATATCAATGGACTGCAGGTGTATGTTTTTGTCTCTTCTGACCCCACGGTTTGCAGGCAGTTTGGTTTAGCAGGGCTCCCAAGGGGTTGTGGCACTGCCCTGTGTGCTGGCAGCCTGTACTGTGTTGCACCCCCCTTCCAGGAGCACAGCTGATGAGATCGAAGTTGTTTTAGAAAGCACCTTCCCAGGATATAAGAGTGGGCAGAGGAATTTGGAGCCTGCCAGGGAAGCTCCTGATGGTGTTTTGGTGTCAGCATTGAGCTGTAATTCATATCCTGGAATGGGACTGGCTTGGGAGGTGGCTGGCCTTGAACCTCCTGTCCCTCGGAGCATGCACTGGTGGCATTGAGATTGCTTTGTAACATACACCCCTTCCATGCATCCTATTTCTGGGGAGATTGTCCCCTCTGTGACGCCAGGGCTCACTTTTCCAGCTGTCATCTCCAGTCCAAATTCCCATTTCATTGCATTAATATCTGTACAGTGTCTCTGGATAGAGATTTGATTTCAGTTCTGTCTCTGGAGTAGAAGGAGTTAAAAATAGCAAATCCAACACCCCTCATTCCCTGGCTGTGACGCACTCTCCCAGGTTGGAGTTACAATGCCAGCGTGAATATGGTTTAAAATAAAACAAGTGAGTGTAGCGCACTTTGCAGAATAGAAGAACAAGCTCTAGCCTGGAGAAATGACATGGCGTCGTCTGGTCTTCTGACTTGTGCCTGTAGAAGGCAAGAAATTATCTTCCTTGCAGTGCTTGTAGTAGTCAGATAAATGATGCTACGCACAGAGCGATTAGTGGAGTAACACAGGAGGTATTCAGCCCATCAGGGAATCAACGGATTGCAGAAGAAACCAGGAAGAACTTAGCTCAGTGTGTGATGGTTTGGGGCCGGCTGTCTGGAGCGTCACATGCAGGCCACCTTGCCAAGTATCGGCTGGATGCTAAACAATGATGAGGGCAGAGCGGCGCTGGACTCAGCAGCATTGTGGTCCCTCTGAAATAGCAGGGCGCAGACATGCGGGCTAACAGGGTGGATGCTCTCCCAGAAGTGGGTACCAGACTACGTAAGCAACAGTCTGCTGCAAGGTGGCGGGTTGCCAACCTGGCTCTATCTTGTCTAACGGGGCTGGTTCTCTGATCTGGTGTAGAAAATCCTAAATCCCTACATTTTTGACTCTCAGACACTGCCCTAGTTTAAAAATGCTGGCTCCTGACTTGCTTTGTAATATTTTAAATATAGCATCCTTTATGGTTTTGATGTATGCACCATATGTTTTGAAAACTGCAACAAAATCCATTGGGCTGGTGGGTGGAGGTTAAAGGGAAAAAGCATTTCCATACGGGAAGCCGCAAATACGAAACACAGCAGCAAACAGAAAATCCCTCCATGCATCAGCCAGAAATAAGCTCCTTTCTGTCCTGGCTGTCTCTGGTGTGTTCGTGTGCGTGCAAGGAACCAGCCTGAATGTTTCTGTTGTCAGCTCCTGTCCCGGACAACCTGGCACTGACTCCACAACCCCCTCCAAGGCCCAGGGGGAGATGCCACGTGTCAGAGACCATCTGACAGCTCCTTTGCCTGGTCCCTTCCTTAGAAAGCCCCTTTGCTGCTTTCTGGTTTGGTTTTTAGGTGGGTGGTTGGGGTTTTTTTCCCTTTGTCGGCTGGGATGGATCTCTCCTGCTAAAGCTTGTCCAGGCTGCTGCATCCCTGGCATTGTGGGGTGGGCTTTAGCGGTGGAGAGGAGAGTTCCCCTGGGCTCGCCGCATCCCCATGCAGCACGGACTGCCTACCNGGGGGAGATGCCACGTGTCAGAGACCATCTGACAGCTCCTTTGCCTGGTCCCTTCCTTAGAAAGCCCC
>VZSC01014410.1:0-54634 GCA_013398225.1 Steatornis caripensis
TGCCACAAGGAAGACTGGATGAACTCCTCCTGCAGTAGACGATGTGTTAAGCTGTAGACAGAGTTAACTTTTTCTTCACTGGAAGCTTCAATGGAACTTGTGTAATGAAGGATTTTCAGTCCTGTCCTCAGAAGTTCAGACAAGCTCTCAAACGTTTTATTGTCAAAATTAAAGAAAAGATCTATAGATTTTAATTTAGTGACATTATAATTCAGCTGTAGGTCTTTTAATATGTACAAGGTCTTTCGTATGGCTTGAGCGACTAGCGAGATATCGGCTACTTCAGATTTTCCCCCAAATTCTTTAAACGCAGCTGTTAGAAATTCTGACAGTTGATCCAATTGTTCACTGAAGAAACTATTTGAATTATTATTCAGCTTTTGTAAATGGCTGTTTAATACCTCTAAAAACTGCCCATAGGCTATGATGCCTGTGTTATTCCACTTCATCGATCTCAGTTTTTCCCCAACACGCCAATAGGCATTCAACTCATCCCACCATGCTTCACCCATGGAGCTTTCTACTTCCTGCATCAGTTCAAACACAGGCATCAGTAGGTACTGATAACCTATGCTGGTGTCCGTCATTATGAAAAACATCTTCTGGAGAGCTAAGAGCTGGTCTGGGAAGCTTCCGTAGGACACAGGCTTATGCAGATAATCAGAAAACAAAGACAGTATTTCTCGCATTCCAGTTAAATGGTCTCTTAAGTCTTCCAGAAATGACAGCACGCTAGTGGAGAGCAACATTTTGAGAGCATCCTTTGTTTGCGCTGTACTAAAATTAGAATTATTTAACAGAACTAGATTCCAAATCATTGTAGCTAATTTTAAAGGACTCTGAATTTCTTTCCTCTGGGTCATTACATTGAAAATGGAAGTCCCATTAAAGTCAGTCGGTAATTGCAGTGATCTGAAGTTATAGATCTCATCAATTATTTCCTTATTATATGGTTCCTGTAATTTATAATCATGATGTGGATTCATTCCCAGTTCAAGAATTGCATACAATTTCTGTAATGTTTCATTCTTCAAATTTCTGAATAGATTTAAGCTTTTTAATTCACTTCTATTCATTTTTTTCTCAAAGCCTTTTAAACGATGTAGAGACTTTTGTATGGCATCTAAATCACCTGAATTAATGGACCTCTTGGAGTCTTTTCCACCAATCTCTAATGACTTTATTTTTCTGGAGGGGGAAAAAAAAGCAGTTTAGTGAATATGAAGTCAATGCAAGTGGAAATGTAAAGTAATTTAGAGGAAAGATCATAGATTTGTATTATACTGTTAGTATATCCCTTTAGGTAATGTCTTACCTCAGAACTTCCTCCAATTCAGATACTAAAGTTCGATTGTCTATCCAGTTAAAGTAGTTACAAACATATCTGGTCACCAAACTTTTTTCATTATCTACAACAAACATGTAAAGAGTATATTAGTAAAGATCACATTAGTTTGGAAACCGAGAAGAGCTGTATAGCAAATCTGCCAAAGATAACATGCAGATGATATGAACATGCTCCTCCAATATGACACAATTAGGTTGGAAATTTGGCTGCTCTTTTGTGATGTAACTCTTCCTGCCCTTCCAAATGAAGTCGGGATGCTACCTGTCATTGTAGAAATGATTTTCCACCTCAGGAACAGATCTGGGTGCTAATGGAGGTCTCCTCCTGCTTTAGGAGCATTTTGCCATCAGTGATGCAGCACAAGCTGGCCTAATAATTTATTATTGTTTCTTTTCCTTCATTTGGGAATGCTTTTTTACTACCTGCACGTAGGCTTTGTCTGTAGCACCATTTGTGTCTCCCATAGCCATTTACACTCATCTTAATATCCCTGTGTGTCCAGTCCTCTCACTAGCCACATCTCCATGTTTTCCCTACTTGCACTACATTAATCCGCTTTCTTCTTATCCACCCCAACTTCCACAATCTCCATCAAACAAGTAGAGAATGGATGGCATTTACCAATCTGTCCCTTGTAGCATTTAGATGCTGTACCTTCCCCTTGCCCGTTCACATAACCACAGTTAGAGGTGGATATCGAGGACTCTGCCTCTGCGGTAAAGCAACATGGGTTTAGAGGAATGGCCAGTCTTGATGTATACAGCCTGACATGCAGCCCAGCCCCAGTTCCTACCCTGATATGCCGAGGTGAGTTTGACAGAGCCCACAACTACAGGTAGATTTTGACCAAGAGAAAAAGAAAGGTGAAATGTTACCGCTTCCAGTTTCCACTGAGACTACAAACTCACGTTAATTCATTGTCTACTGACAAAACCAAGCTTTTTCAGTTTTTCATTTGAAATTAGGTATTTTATTCACATTTGTAAAAAGCTGAAAGAAGCATTCATTATGCTGAGCCCTGAACAGTGTGCCATCTGTATGGTTACTTATTAGCTTGCAGTTTGCTTCTCCTCAGCACCACAGGTTTTCAGAAGAGATATGACTATATGGAGGAGTCTTACCTTGCTCCAAGCAGTTCAGGGAATATGGAGGATTTGTAACCCCAGTCTGAACAGTTTTGAATCTATCATCAGTCACAAGCAATGCAGAGACATTTTGAGCTGCCAGCACAACACTAAAGAGCGAGGAGAAAAAAAAACAGCAAAGAAAATAAATTGTGGTTACATGTTTATGAGAAGAAATAAAACAAGTGTTCAAATAGGAAACAGCTGGAGTACAGCCTATCGTTCTTAAAATGTCTGACAGACAAGACATTGCCCCTACCTTTTATTATTTGTTTGATCATGCACAAAATATAAATACAAAGGGCTTTGATGGGAAAGCCATGGCAGTATATAAGCACAAACATATGTGTTGCACTCATTAGATGTACATATTCAAAGGGTTATGCAAAATCTATAGACCACTTAAATCCTCACAACAGGACTTCAAAAACATTCAGGTGACACAGCAGCCCAGTGATTCACTGCGGGTGAATCTCCTCCTAAAAGAAACCAAGAAGCGAGCAGACAAGGCTCCAGGGAAAGCAGGGATCCCCAGGGGACAACATATGTGAATGGAAGAAGCAATCACAGATAATGCTTATATTTCCAGTTATCCTTCTTTCCTCTTTTATACTGTAATCACCAGGCTGACTGAGAAGCAAGGAATGTTTTTCAGTCTTAGGAAAGAACAAGCTGATAATCAGGCATATTGTATCACGGCGGAAGTAATTTAAAAGACACTCTGTTCAATGTGTGCAGGTTATTGAAAACTTCACAGTGATTATTAGTCCCTTTTGCTTCTCCTGTATAAAGAGTAGCTCTTCACTGTAGGCATAGGGTCTCTGTGAAATGCACAATCTCTGGCCTGCCTGAAGTTCTGCAGGCAATACACAAAGAACCTAGGTGAGCTGATTTCAGTGGCATGAATAAATACATACTGATTCATAGGAACAGACTGCAAGTGAGAACAGAGCACGGAGGACCTCTTTTCTCCACATTTAACATGCAGGTTTTTGTGAACTTGGTGCTCACCATTTCCATTCTGCAAAGGTGCTTGTTAGCAAGAGTCATGGAGAAGAGGGGGAAGAATCTGCAGTTATAAATGACATTTAGTTGAGCAATGGCAGAGCCAAGGAGGCAGGCACAGGCTTGCGAAAAGTGTATGCATATCACACAGATCAGAAGGTAACTAATGTAGAAACAAGTGGTGTTGTTGTTGCCCTTTTATTTCAGTCTTGCGGGGCTTTTACAGACATTGTCTTTGGAGAATAAACATGTAAGCTGAACTTTTCTGGAAAACTATCTTAAAGCAACAAACAGGAGCATTTGTGAATTCAGTCTGTAAACCAGGTTTGTGTTGGTAATAAAATTTGCTCCTAAACTTTCTACAGAATTCATGACTTTGAAGTTACTGTTTCACAGTGGCGGTGTTTATCATGAGGTTAATACAGATGCCACAATGAGCAAAAGTTCTTTTATTCTGTATGTTCCTAGTTATACTACAAAAAAATTCCCTGTACAGCATTTCTTTAGGAGGTCAGTACTGCCTGAGTAAAAGACATGGCCAGGCTAGCTAAGATGTGCTTTTGTAAGCATCATTAAAAATACTATTTGTGCAATCTCTTTGCAATAACTCTTTACTCACGCACTTACACTGCCAGATGCTAGGCATAAAAGCACTGCACAGTTCTGGTGACGACATTTTCTGTGCCTGTTTGTTGTGCCTATGATAACTTCGCCCAGCTCTGCAGCTGTAGAGCAAAGCAGAGCAACACAGTAAATATTAATTCTTCCTGGGCACTCACAGAGTGCTGGTTCTCAGGCTTGATTCTGCAAGCCGGTAACTGCAAAGAAATGCAGTAATTCTGTGACTGAACAGCAGCATGGACAAAACAGCTCTGAATAAAATTAAAATTCTTGCCACACTGCTACTGACTCCTTTAAGGATAAGGACATTATGACCTACAAACAGTTCTCACAATACAGTATGGCGAATTACCTACATATTAAATGTACAGTTTTTTAAGTGCCTTGGTAACAAGCCAGTGATGAAAAGTGAACCCTTCTAAGCCTGGGTGTAATCAAACTGGCAAAGTTTCTACAACCTCTTTTCACATCTTTACCCAACTGCTCATGTATGCAAGGAAAAAAAAAGTCTGAAGACACTCAGTTGCTTGCTGTCCTCCATGAGCTGTAACTAGTGACTATTCAGAATAATTTATAGCATTGTCCATCACATATCCAGTAGATGATCTAGAACAGAATCCTCTAATCTCTTGAGTAACTCAGGTCTTCTAGATATCAGTAAGAGTTTAGCCCAACTATGGACCAGGAAGAGGATTTCAAGGATAGTCCATTTTAGGAGAGATTTTATTGTCCTAGCTGCATACAGCAACAAATATTTCAGCACAGTTAATGAATGCAGTTAAGCCAACTCTATTTTTCATAACTGTTGAGCAAGAACATAACTGGTACTTTCTTCTTAAAGTCACACATATTCAAAGCCCCACATGCTAAGAACCAGGCTTACTCTCTTCTCTGCTTTCTTGAGACCAATCTTGAAAGATAAAACAGTAGTAAAACAGGTAACGTTTTTTTAAAAAGAAAAACAATTTATGGCTCCCCTACAAATGCCTGAGGTCTTCCTGAGTAAATTGAATGGAAAGAAGGAATGGAAAGAAGGGGCCAGTTGCTGTCTTTGGCGGAACCGCTATCCACCCAGGAGAACCTTTCTTCAACCAAAGGCAATGGACATTACTCACCACCCTTTCTATCTGCACATGGGCTTGACAGGGCCTCTAAGCAGGCTGGGACAAAACTAAGAGTTCATATCAAGTTCCCATTTAAAAAGTAACACAAGAGTCATTGAAAATCAAAACACTGCTCACTGTCCATAGAGATGTTTAGAGATGCGTTAGTATGGAGCCATATAACCCCCTCAAATAAATCATGCTTTTAAGCTAACATCCTTTCTTCAAGATGAGAAGTGACATGTCCTTAGAGTTCAATACACAAATCCACCAACTTTCAGTTTTCTGTATTTTTACCTGCTTGTGTTCTGAAGGAAATCAAATATGTCTTGCAGTTGCATGCTGCCCTGAAAGACACCTGGGGCCAGCAAAAGGAGATGCCACAGGGAGGTGTCATTCTGCACTTGGGAGACGAGCATTAGAAACGAGACCATTTCATTGACGAATGCTGCCTGGTACTGTGGGTTGTGTTGCACCTTAACAAATAAAAACGCAAGAAATTATTTAAGACAAGAACCCTTGTTACCAGTGGGTCTTTTTATGTTTTTCAGCTTGCACTGCACTTGTACAGAACTCTACAAACAATCCATCCAAAGGACTCTAGCGACAGGCAATAACTGAGAGAGCGACTGTGCTTTACCTTCACACCCCAGCGTGTACAATAAATTCTCTGTTTAGACAAGCCCTATGATCCACAATGTCCCAAACAGTCCAAAGACTAGGAATACAAGAAAAAATAATATCAATCCTCACCCTAGCAAAAAAAGAAGGTATTACCTTTAAAGGATTAATTTTCTTTAATTATATAGCTTTCCCAAAGACAAGTACTGCTTCAAACATGAATTGTTGGATCAGTTGCAGGAGTTACTGGATCAAGTTATACGGCTGAGATAACACAGAATTAAATTTATTGCCTCCCCTAGTCTTAAATATTCTTATTTACACCACATCTTGCACTGTTCTATCTACCTGCTGCTGCAGCAGGGCAAATAAAGAAGAGACACAAGACCTAGGCATGGTGAGACCCCTTAGTGGCCACTAGCTGATGGCTGGATGCCCTTGTCTTTCCAAGCTGTGTATTCAACTCTAAGGCCTTTGGACTACACGCATTCACAAGAACTAGCTGAGCCTCATCATGCACTATATGTGCTTTGGTATAGCGATGAGCAACTCCTAGACAGGTGGAATTGCGTTCCATCTCCCAAACACTGCAATAATGTGTGTTAACTGAAACAGCTACTAGCTGTTGATATTAGGAAATGTCACAGGTACTCACCTGAAAGAGCTGACTTCTGAACTCTTGGGTAAACGACTCTAAAAGCGATGAGTCAGTAAAGCAGAATGTTCGGTGGATATTAGCTGCCATCTTCCCATCAGCGATACTGGGTTGTGCTATGTATCGTGACAAGACCTCACACAGGATGACTTTGAGATTTGCTGCAGTTGAATATTGGGTCTGGCTCTAAAAGTAAAACATAATGTTAAAGGTAGCTTTAAAGCAATATTCTATTTGGGATAGTTTTAAATGCAGTGATGAGGCTTTTTTTAAGGGGTAGTAGTGACATCTGAAAAGCATTGTCATTACAAGCACTTACACACAGAATTCTAAGAGGTGAAC
This sequence comes from Steatornis caripensis, assembly GCA_013398225.1. Taxonomy (NCBI): domain Eukaryota; kingdom Metazoa; phylum Chordata; class Aves; order Caprimulgiformes; family Steatornithidae; genus Steatornis; species Steatornis caripensis. Next base: position 6,820 of record VZSC01014410.1, read on the forward strand.
AGCATCACTGAAATCCCTCAAACTCCTCATGTAGATAAAAGGGGAATCTGTGCATATGTGTTTGTAGGCCTTAACACAAAAATATAAGCATGCTGGCGTCCATTACATGACACCAAGTTTCTGTCACAAAGGACTTGTCCCCACAGGTAGTCAATTTCCTGCGTAATAAACACACGGCCTCTGATGCCATTGCAGAAGTATTGTGGGCAAATAATCAATTCAACAGCAAAGCCTGTGACATTGTATCTTTAATTTCAGGTGAAAGAAAGCACGCTCTGAACACCTTAACTCACAAAAGTTTTGAGCAAAGTATCTCAGGGTATTGTGCATGGCCATATTTGGTAATTCATGGTATTATGTCCGAAGATGCCTGGTTTATCTGGTTTTTGCTTAGAGGATATTAAACTTATCATAGAGCTTAAAAGTCCACCCACAATAACTGTCTTCCTCTTCGCAAAATAAAGCACATTCACATAATAGGGGAGATTCAAAAGCAATAAAGCCATATGTTCATACTTTGAGCTTCCAACTCTTTAAATATGACTATACATAAGCGTTCACACTCAGGTATTACGCAAATACAGACTTACCTTTCCAAAAGCAAGGATTTTGTTGAGCATGTTGATACTGGAAGGCAAGCTCGATGGTGATGAAATATTCCAGTGGGTTTTTTCTCCATGAGATACCAAATCCCCAAATGCTGCAATAACAGTTTGAAACATTGTATTTCACTTAATGTCTTTTAACCTCTTTGCTACATCACACCATGACATGGGATAGCCAACTACCGCTTTGGGCATGCCATCGTTACTGATCTGTTTCCAAAGGTACAGCCAGTGGCATCCTGTAACTAACTACTCCAGGTTTTTTCTGATGTAATTAAATCTTGGATTACATTATTTCCTTCTGTAACTTTTTAAAATGAAATGCATTTAATTATCTGCTTGCATTTCAACATTAATTTCCACTTCTTTTCTCCAGTCCTGCAGTTCCCCCATGCAGGAAGAGACATGGGTAGCCTTACAAGGAAGCCTACATCAGCTCAAGCCAATCGCCCTGCAAGGGAGAACTCTCCAGGTGTCTGGCACCAGTGAGTGGTACTCACTACTTAGAAATGGCTCTGAGACAGATTTGGAGCACTGCTGCCTGGCTATAGATGGTGGCACACTGCCAGGTCCCCAGCTGACGCACACCAAAGCCAACACTTGCACTGAGCTGCACTCTCAAAGTAACACAGCTCACTCAGATCAAAGGAACTATGCCAATTTACACCAGCAGAAGCTATGACCCACGATTTTTATTTTCGTTTTTAATTCAGATGTAGAACCAAGTTCTTTCCAGACCATCCATGACCATCAGCATGAGTTGATAGTTCCCATAACTGTTCATTGATTATTTGTTTTTTCTCCACGCCTCTGCATTCAGTCCCTTTTGCATTCTGCCTTTTTCAGCCCGTACACCAAAGAGTGAGTGCATTGGCAGGAATGCTAACTGGACAGTGAGTGGCTGGGGCAGAACAGTCACAGAATGCCAATCTCTAATCATTCATTTGATCATGACTTCCCTGGAGAAAGGACTATCCATCAGGATGGCTTGTGGACAGTACTAGTCATTACCACCAACAAATAATAATTGTGATGATTTTATGGAAAATTTAAGTCTGAAAGTTCCTTCAGGAAAGAGAATCGCATCAGAGGAGAACATCACCAACAATAAATATCCACTGTGGCACATAAGATGACTTATTTGCTGGGTAACTGTGAATAAGAAATATATTTTAAAAAAATCATAAGCTGTTTATGGACAATTTGTGGGCGGTAAAAGAGCAATATTCCATAAATGGCCAGGTCTTTAATTAATGTCCAAACAATCTGTGATCTCGCATTGCTCCTGTGGAGTGCAACAATTTAATCCTGGTTTCTTGGCCAAATTCCAAAAGTCTTTTCTACAGACAGTTAGCTTCTACAGAGAGCTTCTACAGAGAGCTTCAAAACATCAGCATTTAAAGACCAGGACTTTGCACAGCTGTGAATAACCTACCCAGTGAAGCATTCCTGCTTTTAGGAACCTTGGCACTCCGTGGTGATGGATGGTTGTCCTTGGCCACACTGGATGAACTCCTCCGCTTACTGGGGGAGGGAAGAGAAAAAAGAAAAAACCCAACTCAAAGTGTTTCTTATTATTAAGCTTACACTTAACTACTCTGTCACTCAGAATGCATCTGTAGCTGAATTTCGTGGCAGGTGTGTTGAAATCTGGGTTGTGCAAAAGTCTGATTCCTCCTAGAGGCCTTCCATGTATTTTGGGGAAGAACATTGCAGCGATCTCAGACATGAAACAGATGGGAGAGGATCACATTTGTGCCTACCCTACAGGGACACGAAGGACAGACAAGGCTTGACATATGTATTTGGTCTAATCTTAAACAAATTCCCACTTCTGGAAAGAAGGCCTCATTGTATCAAGTCCTATTCTGTCCTCCACCAACATATCATCAGCAGAAGAAACAGTGCAGAACTTCATGGCACTGTTAACGACACTCGGACTCGGCAGAGAGGCCTTGATGTAAGCTGGGAACAGCTCTAAGCTGTAACAGCAGGTTGCATGCCCCTACCAAGAAACCCTTCAAGAAATCAGGACCTTACTTAATCCTTCCCAAACATTTCACTACAGGGGAAAAGAAAGGGTGCAAGATGTTGGCATTGAGCTCAGTTTTTGTACTTAATTCCCTGTTATTAAGGGAAATGTCAAGCAACCATGTCTTGCCCACCTTGGTAAATGTTTCTAGGGATCAGAATCAAAGATGAGAACCTTGCACATTTTCTCTGCTGGCCACCGGTAAGACACAGTTTTAGGGCAAGTCATAAAACAGTTTAATAAGAGCTTCAGTGAGTTGCACAATGGGAGAGAAAAAAAAAACAGTCTGGATTAGTTGAATATTACACAATAATATATCCAGAGAGCGAAGGGTCACAGCTCAAATACTTTGCCTTTGTGACAAACTTACATGTTGTGCTCATGGCTGCTCCTGAGGCAGAGCTGCATCTATTCATGTTGGCTTCTGGAGCTTTCCCCTACCCAGTCAGTCTTCTGCTGACGTTTTATATTCTGCTGTATCCTGCTAGTTTTGCTGTGGCTGCTTAATAGTTGGTGGTTTTTGTTGTAGAATACAATATATTTCTAAGGCTGACATCGATCACACAAGGGTAGGTATACCCACAGAGTGGTGCAATACTTCGGTCAACTTTTAGCACCAATAGTGGTCAAGATGCTTATTAATGATCCACGTAACTTGAGCTATAGTTTGGCCAAATCCTTTGATTTTCAGTTGGCAGGAAAAAATAGTTCTTTCCTAAGCAGCCGTACAGAAGCCAAAAGCAGAAAGCAAGGAGGATTTGTAGCTATTGATACTCATGGAAGACCTCCAGCTGTGGTGCTAGAAGTTCCCATTTCTTCATTTCAATACCCCAAATTAACCATTGTTTAACATGCCCAGGGAAAAACAATAACACTGAGCAAACGAGTGAAGAGCTGTGAATCCAGGCATCCAGTCTCTGTGCAGCTCTGCCCTCTTCTGCTGCGCAACCTTTATATTGATCAGGATTCACTTTGTGTAACTCAAGTCATCCACATATTTAGTCATTCAGACTCTTGCTAACCAATGGAGAGATCCTGATCATTGACTTGACCCAGGAAATCCCAGTCCCTCTGCACTAAGGAAGACCCTTAAGCAGCCACCAACCCCAGGATCCCCCGTCCTGCCTGATGGGCTCTCTGGTGGAAGGCATGGGGCCCTACCTTAGCTCTTCAGACTATCATGCTCTGACCAAAGTGTGTTTTGAGGCTCTGACATAGCCACTATGGAGCACCCTCTCACCTGAAAGCAAAGATGAGCAACCAGGGACCTTACATGCAAGATGCCCAGATTTTCAGCTCTCCACGAACCAGTCAGGCCTCAAGAGTGGCCTGTTCCCCAGGGACGTGCCAGAACTGAGCAGCCAAGATGTAGAAACAACCCTGGCTGGCATGTCTCAAAGCAAATGCTACTTGGCTTCAATTGGAACATCAATGAAATTGAAATGTCTCCATTGGACATTTCAATTTCAACAAACTGACATTCCAACAAAACATGCCCAGCCGGCCCCATGCTTCAAATCTACATGCTTTTGTGAACAAAAATTGTTTCTTCTTTTGCATCTGTTTCCCAACATGTTTGATGGCTTGCAGAGAGGACACCCATTCTGGCTGGCAACTGGAGGGTCTACTGGAAGAGCAGACAGTCCAGAACAAATGTACCTCAAACTAGAGCTGGTGGGAAACATTTGCCTCTTCCACCCAAAGCATCCTAAACTGGTGGCAGATCAGCACACTGGGTTGCTCTTGGTGTAAGCCTTTTCCACTAACATCCTGCAGGACCTGATCCAGAATCATGCAAAAAAAGTTTCTTTGCTCTGATCTGGGTAAGCAGAAGCATTTTTCTCAGGGAGTAAAATTCTCTTCTAGCAAGCCTGGATCAACTGGCACATTACCAATAGCTGTGCCTAATGTGAACATTTTTTAAAGCGTCCCATGTTGCAGCCCATATTCTCATCCCTAAACATTCAGGTATCTGAGACCATATCTGTTATAAGAGACAACTGAGATATATCTGTTGTGGACACACTTACACATACACATATGCATACGCATGGCCGCTCCCTCTATCTCAAAGCAAATTTTGCTTTACAGCTTGTAACACCCAGATACATTCAGATTCCCTTACAGCCTGAGAGATGAGATGTCATTAAGTCTTGGCAGCAGATCTTCTGGTGTGTACGGTGTGCCTTTACATCTGGCATCTGAATCACACAGCACGGTTTGCAGGAACGGGAAGAAGCCTGCACTAGGAAGGTTTCGGGGTGCAAGATAACCTGGAGGAAAGTGGAGAAAACGCTGTATTAGGATGTGGACATGCACTTTTTTTGCCACGTGTTTCTATCAATATGTGCTATTTTCTCTTCCCAAACCATGGGCTTCTCAGTTTCACTGAGGCTCTTTTACTCCACTCTGGCAGCACTATCTGCCAAATCCCATTAGCAGCTCCTCCTCAACACTGACAAAACCATGAAAGGCTATTTAATAGGAAAAAGAGTCAAGCTACTTGTTTATAAGAAGATACCTGCCAGCCCCAAAGCAGCTGCAGATTTCCCCCATTACTCCAAAATGCAAGAAACAGGCAAGAAATGACAAAAGCACCCTAGGTTTATGATATCCTAATTTTGCCTTAGAAAAAAAAAAATAAAAGCAGGCGTATGGCCAGAGTAACTTGAAGCACCTGTAAGACTTGGTTGGATCAGTTTCTATGCAAAGCTACAAGCTTCAGTTGCAAGCCAGGTTGTTAAAACAGCTCTGTTTCAGCTTTTATAACAGGAAGGGGCAACGGATCCAGGACCAGACAACCACCTTTGTTTTTTGTGCAAACCTGCCCAGGGAAGGAAGAGGAGCAATCTATCACCACCACCCCCTCCATGTCTCCTGCCATCTCAGAGCAGCTCCTGTACCATCTGCTTGGCGACCTGTGATGCTGGCAGCCAGCACTGAGGGGTGAGATGTATGTCCCTGTCTCCCCATTCTGCAAAAACAGAGTGGACCTGAGACTTTAGTATATTATGTGCCACTTGCCCCGTGCTGCTTACTGCCAGCCCACAGAGTTCACTGGCTGCTTTTCCTCTCACTGACAAATGCTCTCATAAATCTCAAAACTCTTTCGCTGGATCGCAGCAACATATTATTTAAAATAATCATTTGTAAAATTATCTGGCAAAGGATATTGCTATTATTTCTACTATGGAAAGGAGCCAGATTTACAAAAGGCCCACAAGCAGGCTTGTGGTACTTGATTACCTTCCTCTTTAGTCTCCAAACACAACCTGTGACTCTTGCCCAGGCACAGCTTTATCTCTAACCCCTCCAACAAGTACGTTTGTACTACATTTATTAACTATAGCGGTGGTGAAAACCCAGACATTTCCAAAGTGGATGGCAGTGCAAGGTGAAGTACATGGCTGTCAGTCTCCTTGAAGGAGATTGGACTTTCCTGAACGTTCCTCAGCACAGTTGGTCTCAGACCATGAGTGTGCACTGCATTTTTGGGTCAAAATGCAAAAGCTCATGGTTTAATGTGGAAGTTCCTGCTGCTTCAGGGCAGATAGCAACTGGCACAGAGGACTGCTGAGACCTGCATAGCCAAAGGCACCCATTTTGAGTGGTGGCGTGATTCTCTTGCATACCTCAGGAGAGAACTGCCCTAGAAAATTAAAGGAGATGCCCTGCCAGAGGAGAAGGCTAGAGCTCTACCTGCTGTGGGAAACTCCCCCAACACTCACTGCATCCCCCAGACCACTGGAGCTACACAGCAGGCTGAGCCACCTCCCAATAATCACAGAGCACCAAGGAGAGGAAAAGTTCTCTCTTGTCCCTACAGGCAGTCTTCTCTGGTGTTGGGGCCAAAGGACCAAACATATGCCACTCTAAAGGCTTTGAAGTGTAATGAAGTCTGCTGCCCATGAAGGAAACTTTAGAGTAGGACACTTGAATCACATAATCACAGAATCACAGAATAGTAGGGGTTGGAAGGGCCCTCTGGAGATCACCTAGTCCAACCCCCCTGCTAAAGCAGGTGCCCCCAGAGCACGGGGCACAGGAACGTGTCCGGGCAGGGTTTGAAGCTCTCCAGAGAAGGAGACTACACAACCTCTCTGGGCAACCTGTGCCAGTGCTGTCATGCTCACAGTAAAGAAGTTCTTCCTCATGTTCAGGTGGAACTGCCCGTGTTCCAGTTTGTGCCTGTTGCCCCTTGTCCTGTTGCTGGGCACCACTGAAAAGAGCCTGGCCCCATCCTCTGGACACCCGCCCTTTAGATATTTATAACTGTTGATCAGATCCCCTCTCAGTCTTCTCTTCTCCAGGCTGAACAGATCCAGGTCTCTCAGCCTTTCTTCACAACAGAGATGATCCAGTCCCCTCATCATCTTTGTTGCCCTTGTTGTGTGAATATCCCCTACCACGTCTAGGACGTTTGCTCTTTTAAGATCACCAACTACAACCCTGCAAAATGGCATTTTGCACACACTGGCATTTTTCTCTTATCTTCCTTCTGATCTCCCATACCCCCGTTCCTATATAGGAAATTGAGTCACACCCCAGTCCAAAAATGCACACCACAGACCTCACTTTATCAGTGTCTCTACCAAAATGCAGCTTCAAAGACCTGGAAAGCCATCGAGTTCAGGATGGAGAGCATAACCACAATGAAGTGAGACAGGTAGGAGCTAGGAGGGAAACAGCTACACCCTCCACAGCCATTCACATTTACCAACGACAACCAGGGCCAGGAACTAAGCTCATGTCTCTTAGGAGACCTGGAGCAGTTAAAGCTATGCAATTCCTAACTGGATGGCAGAGCAGGGAACACAAGGATGGGACTGGGAGCTTTGGATGCACTCTTCTTCTACAGAGACAATTATGCAAGAGATCCTGCTGAATCCAGAGCAGGGGAAGACACTTCCCTGAGATACAAGTAGCAACAACAAATTTTAAAATTGGACTCAGAGGTGGTACACTTTGAACTAAGTGGACAACTAAAAATCAGTTGCTGTATCACAAGCAAGGTGTAAAGTGTAAGAACAAGGTCATTATATCAGCCCTTTCAGCTCTTTCTTTTCTTTTGAAACAGCAGCCTGAAAAATAAAGACAGGAATTTATGACCTGAAGTTTGCAAGTGGTGCAAACTCATGGTGGTGGCACAACGCCTGTGAAGACATCACTGGCCCAATGCGATTGAGGTATTCAGTGAGGCTCTGCCAACTCGCATCAGATGTTGAGTAGTTTGCTGGCACCTTGGTTATGGGGCCTGATCCATCACCAAGTCACTGCAGGCATGAACTGGTGTAAACCCACAATGTTCTTGGCACAAAAGCAGGGGAGATGCCATATAGGACTTCACTGGAAGAGGCCTGGACTCTGACAGCAGTTAGAGAATTAAGGAAGTTTTTCAAGAAAGACCACAACACAGAAAAATCTGAAATGTCTGGGCCAAATTCCCATTTGCTCTAAGTTAGACCTATGCTGATTCTTAACCCCAAGCACCTAGCACAACCATGCTCTGTGTCAAGCACACAAATAACAGACATGCTATCCATCAGGATGAAATGAATGGTTACGTTGGCTCTGCTGCCTGCATTGATGAGATCTCTACCAACTCCAAAGAAAGTTTAAAGACCTGTTTCAGAAGCAGGCACTCCTTCCACAGACATCGAACACTGGGAGATGAATGCCACTCTTGCTTTCTTGCAGGGCAAGCTGATGGTGCTGAAGGATCCACACCGTGCACGCTGCCTTCATTATGCAATGGCACCACCGAGCCAAGAACACAGTGGCCAGGCTGGTGTGACAGGTCAGTCACTCCCAGGTAACAATCAGTCAACCTCGCCACCATCAGAACCATGAAGCACTTGTTCCCCCGGTTCATACTGCCTTGAAAATCATGTCCTTCAGGGGCAACAGAGGCCAACAGCTTAATTTAATAGAAGCTGAGCAGCACAGCCACAGGAAGCTCAGCTTCTGACTATGCTGCCTCTGGCTGGTGAGCCTGAGATCAGAGCAGAGCCAGAGCATTAGGCACCGTGCAGGATGCATGGCTGATTTGGGAGTCCAAGCCCCAAACATAGTGTAGCCTCAGAGTTCTTTCTTGTAACTCCCTCTCACTCTGCAAAGGAAGGAATTTACTGATGAGGTGAGTCAAGAGATTAAATGCACTCCCTGCTCCATCCTTCCGCCCTCCATCCACTTGCTCGTGGTAAGGAGACGTGACTCCACAGAGCCGCATGGGCTGCTCTGCCCACACATACAAATTCATTAGCTGTGTCAGCCCATACTCTACTGCAACGACAGCCGGGAAGGAAGCCGTCCCCTGACTCCCTTTGATGCTTCAGGAGACATTCGTAAATACCTGTCCCTCCCTTGGCTGAGATTTATCCAGCATGTCAACTACATTAGTACACAACATAAGCACTAGCTATGAAACATTATTGAAGGACAGTTGTAAGCACTCTGTAACTTTTAAAGGCCAGTGTTTTGACGGGGATAGTTTTACAATCTGAAATAGAACACATCACCATTAGTGACTTTTGCAGTATTTCTATTGTTGGGAATCCCTTCAGTCTTCCACGTGCTGCAGAAGGCAGCTGCTTCTCCCACTGAAGTCTATGGCAATGCCATATCCAAGGAATATGGATTTCCCTAGCCCTGTAGTCCCAACTTTATAAAGCCTTGTGATACAATGCAGTAGATCCACGACACAACATAATTTTTCATTCTCCTCACTGCTGTTAGCTTTAAACTTAATTTCCTAAAACTACAAATACCTTTGGAGGGCCTCACTACACCGCTTATGAGCCAAGACGGATAGATCACTGCACCCACCGCTGCCCCACATCTGAGCTGGGAGGTCACCTTAGCACATTTTTTGTCTAATTGGTTTGACTGCAACTGAAATCTGAGCCCAGATCTGTATCCTGCAAGCAAAGATTGACTTCTGGGTTTGCCAGCAGCAGAATCCCAAGTGCAGAGGCTCTTGCTGTCCCCTGTCACAGAGAGCTTTGATTTTCTGTCACCATTGAAAGAAGGGCACCAAATAGGAAGAAAACAAGACAGACATCCCAAAGGGCAGAAGAAGCCAATGGCTCAGCGCTGCATGGGCTGGCTGGTTCTCCCTGCTCAGTAGCGTCTAGCTAGGCCAGCCACATCTCCAAGAGCTGAAAAGAAATAAGGTGTGCACAGCAGTAATAATAAATACAAGATACATGTAATAAATACATGCATGCCACTCGCAATTCTGGAACTTCCACATTTGCTTTCATTTGGAATAAAATGAAGAAAATTAATTTCTCTTACTTCTCTGAATTACTTCCCTGAATGTTGTAAACTCCAACATACTTCCCTTCAACACGAGCAAAACGTTTTGTTTTCCTCAGATAAAGGTGCTTGGTATAATAATGATGAAAAATGTCAGGGTAATAATAAATGTCATAGAAGATGAAAATTACTATTTCACTACAATCTCTAAGATTAATTGAAATTGACTGAAATGTTTAAATCTAAATGGACCATGTTTTATGTTGCCACATTGATTTTGCTGCTGTCATCGCACAGAGGTTTCAGGCACTGGCATTAGCTGAGTCCAACCATTCACTTCACGGAACCAGGCACTTCAGTGGACTGCAGTGCCATCAGCGCAGCCTCTGATGTCACCTCCTTCAGCCTGAGGCAGCGAGCCTGCCTACCCAAAACCTGGCAAGCGCTGGGAGGACAGCAGCCATTATCACCCACACCAGAGCAAAGGAAAGTACATATGTGGTGTTTTCAGGATATCACTTCTTGTATTTGTTACTGCTGTGCATGAAACAAGGGTATAAAGACAGGACCATGTCCACATTTGGTACACTTTGGTTTACGTCAGCCAGTGGTCTCTCGTGTAAACTAGCAACCAGTTCACTCAGTGCGCTGCTAAGTACCTTCCTCTCCCTCAATTCCTCAGTCTCAGCTCTGCTACTCTGAGACATGTTAACTATATTGCAGCCCCACCACTTGAACATGCAAAGCCCCTTACCTATACCAGAGCTATGCAGATCATATCTTTTGCTTTCAAAATATCACCCATGCATTCCTTCTCCCTTTTCTGCCCACCCTGTATTTACGGTTTCAGGGTTTCCTACCTGGCTCTGCCATCCATCCTGCAAAACCAGACAAAATCCATATTCCATTTCATTCATATCAAAGATACGGGATTTCCATCATGAATGGCTACTTCTTAGATAAATTTAGGTACACTAACTGTATTTTCTTCCTTCTTTACCATTGATTAAAAAAGGCATGTTGAGTTTTTGTGTTTTCTATCCACCCACAGTATGGTGTCGTATCATTAACCACTCCTTGGGCATGAAAAATTCTCCTGGCTTCAGATTTCACACATTCTGATACTGCATATACTTCATGCATTAAGTCCTTCCATATTGTTTCCATAGTTCATGAAAACGCTGTACAGATCTCAACTCCCCCACTGGTGAATTAGAGGCATTAATGAGCAAATGACTTTATTAAGAAGTATTGTGTTTAACTGAAAATGATACAATCATTGTTAAATCATGCAAAGCGACTTAATAACTGGGACTCTTCAGCAAAGAACAAAGATGGCCAAAAAGTGGTTTGACAGAGAAATAAATAAAATCATGATCAACGACGAAAAAGGTGAGTAAATGATCACCCCTCGCAACACAGGGACAAAGAAACACAATGAGATCATGAGGTAGCAGGCAAAAGGGACAGAAAGTACTTTTTTTTAAACACACATCAAGATGTTGTCGAACTCACTGCTCCAGGGTGGTATATACTGGAAAACAAAAATTAATTTAAAAAACAATTAAACAAATTCACAACAGTAGATTTGTCAGTGGCTACTAAATATGATCACTTGGATTCAAGCCCTTCAGCTTCTGGCTGAAGAATGCTTAAACCTTTGAATATCGTTGTAGTGGAGGGAATGCTGGGCTTCATGTTCCTACACGCTCTCTTAATCAACCCTGTTCTGACTGTTTATCAGCTATGATTTATATCTATCTAAGAATTCACAAAACATATAATGAAAATATTTACTGCTATGGCAATCTCCTCCCAACTTTCTAAGCAAAACTTTTAGCACACAACCTTCTCGCTTCCATTCTAGTCTTTCCCATAGTTGCACAGCATTACTTCAAACTTTATTCCTTTTGCTTTGTTAAAACAGTCAAAAAGACAAAACACACCTGTTTCATAACATCATGACAATACTATTTCTCTTCAACCACATGCAACTGCCCATTTCCAGCTTTATTCACATATATTTGTCAATAACAACTTAAGCTGCTATTTTTTGCAGAAAGGTAGGTGATATATGCTAGGACTTTTGATCTCTCTCCAAAAACTAAACTCAATTATCCAATCAATGGGATAAGATTAATTTTGAATCAGGGTATGTTTTATACACACAGAGAATGGTCCAAATAATAGCCAGCTGGCCCATCCCTTACCTAGGAAAAGAGAATACCTAATTGCTGTGACATTGTGACATTCATGCACTCTGAAACTCACATCTGACCTCGGAGCTAGAGAAAGAGACCTGCATGTTCCTAGTTACCTGGGAGTGAGGTCTTTAGCGGAAGCAGGAGCAGGAGGCAAGTGCCAGCCGAGACTTTCCTTTATCTTTTTCACACCTGCAAGATCAATGCCCATACCAGTCCCACACTTGTTGCAAAAAAAAAAAAAAAAAAAAAAAAGGGCAGGGTGAGGGGGCAAGGACAGTAAGCACTACAGTTCCTGACAGTACAGAAGCCCAAATCTTGTACAGTGTGTCCAAAGCCCATAGCACAGTAGTGATTAGCCCTACTGATTTTAATGGGATTACTCAGACTTCAGGTTAAACACACACTTAAACGCTGTGCTGGATCGGAGCTAATAGTTTGGCATTACACTCCCTATTGCACTGTCCCTACGCTGTTGTCTTTCCTATCACAAAGCTGATTTTTAAAACCACTCCAGAGCTAGCTGGCTATTTCTTTCACCCTGTTTTTGGCCAGCCAGTAGAACTGCCATTTACCTCCGCAATTTCACCTGTTGAGCAGACAGCACAGAAAGAGATTCCCTGAGCTCACCCTGAAGTTGCAATACACCAAACAGCCTCAGTTCTACTGTATCAGAGTAATTTTTATTCCTCTGCGAGTCTCCAGCACTGCTGTACGTTAGGACAGATTCATGCTGCAAGGTGGCACACAGTAAGCTCGAATACACACAGTGCAACACACTGCTGCCTGCGCATATCAGCACAGGTCCAGATGGCACGCAGCGCGGGGAAACTTGCCAGCTGGTCCCTGTACCGCACATGTTAATCATGACAATCTGGTGTTAGTCCAAGACTCACTGTCTCTGGAGCATACACATTTTCCCCACTGCCCTCCTATTATGCTTTAAGAAGTATCATCCTTGGCTCTTTCCCTCATCTCCAATTGATTATTTTTTTAATTTCCCCCATACAAATCATTAGGTAACAAAAAGATGTGAGCAGCTATTACACATATATCCGTTCACCTGTGCACCACATAGCCTACCCTGGTTTCAAGTCATACCTCCATTACTGGGCTCACTATTTTTCAAAATAAAAGCTCAGCAGGACTCCAGTTAACTCCATTCAACCCCCTAGATGCCCAGTGTGGCTGGGTGACATTCGGGAGCTTACATTTTTCATCTTTAGAGCAATAGCATCTCCTTGTTTTCTTGAGTGTCCCAATAACATGATGTCCTCAGTTGTCTGCCTACGACAGTGAGATTGAAGCAGCAGACAACTCACTACAAGACTCCTCCCTGTGTTGGTGGCATCAATGGAGGAAGCATTTCATTGCCTAATTCTTCCCTCCAGCATTTCAGGCTCTGCAAATAAGACGACCAGGCCTGAACAGACAACATCTACCTCCATGCTTACTAAGACTAGGCAAGCCAGTTTTACTTGCCCACAGACCTTCACCTTCCACCCCCTTACTTCATAAATTAAAAATCAGCACTTGAATTTGAATGCACTGGGTTCATGTACTGACCAGGCAGATAGATCATAAAGACCAGAGAGCCAAAAAATTGCAAAAGAGCAAAAAGGTGTAAAGGGAGGAGAAAGGGCCCTCCAACCAAACACAAAGAACAAAGCATGGGAGATGGAAACATTCTAAGAGGTATTACAATTTCAGGTCAAGATGGGGAAATGACAAGAGCAAATGTCTGCACCACCGGGCAGAGCTGGTGGGGAGGGATTGTACTGGATATTGACTGCATTGGGGAGGGATGCTCCGCTGCCTGAAGCACAAACACTCCAAAAGAGAGCAGGAACTGTACACTAGCTCTTTTCCTACAAGGCTTTTTTAAGCAATACTTAATGCAGACAAGCCTAACTTAGTACTGTTGTAATACAGCCAACTTGCTCTTGTCTGTATGAGCAGCAGGGCACTGCACAAACAGGACCTAAGAAGAGACTTGGAACATTTCCCAGCTAGAAGCTTGAACCTAAAAGCCTAAATCCGTATCTAGACTTCGTAAAAAAAAAAAAAACCTGCACAAAATTTGTGTTTACTTGTCCTGGTTTGACCCAATGCAGTATTCCACCCCATACACATCATGCTCAGCATGGGGCTGGGGGATCACAAGGGTCACTCTCTCTCCCTTTATGGCCAGGGCCTGAGGGCACTGACGGGCTTTAATGACCCTGAGCAGCCTCACCTCGTGCTTCTGCCCACATCTGGGGACCAGGAGCATATTTAAGCCCAGCATGGGGTTGTTAGTGGGTGCCCTAGTGAGGTTGCAGGATGATGTTCTCCAGCTCCTTGCTCAAGTGTTGGAGGAGGACTCTGATTATTCTGTCTTCAACCCCAATCTGTGCATTCCTGAATCCGGTTCCTGCCTACTGCTGAGTACAGTCTGAGACTTTCCTGGGGCATGCCCTGCAGTGTCCAGATGATGTATTTGTCATCAGAGAGGAGGGAGCTTAATATTGGTTTTGTGTATATTTCATTATTCTTCTTCCTATTATTATAATACCTTGTTATTGTAGTTAGATTAAAGCTGGTTTAACTCTTCCAACCCGTAAGTCTCTTTCCCTTTTCTCTTTCCCCCCTTTTGAGGAGGGAGGGGGTTAACAAAGAGCATCTGTTGTCCATTTAATAGTCACCCCAGCTTTAAACTGTGACATTACTAAACCAATGTCTTTCAATTCTGAGTGCCTCCAGGTAGTCTCTGGAGTCCAGGTTTAGATTCTTTAAACATAAATCACCTCCTTTCCAGAAATACAAACACCAAAACCGGCTGGCTTCAGCGCAAGCTGAACTGGTCAGCACATCTAGAAAAATACTTCCACACTCCTAGGTCTCAGCATCTGGATCCAGACGCTTCAGGAAGTCAGTTAGAATTAACTGACTGTCCCAAGGCCCTGCTGCAATTCAGTGTGGAGGAAAAGAATACTGGTAACTCAGGAGCTCCCAACTCTAAACATCCTTCAGTCACACCTCACACGGCGGAAGAGTCTGTAGAAAGAAATGGAGGTGTGGAGATTTATGAAGAGGGAGGCATTACAAACACAGCGCTCTGTTTAGGCTGTGGGTCTCTTAGCTAAGTGGAAGCTTGGGCAAGTCACAAGGAACTGTATAGCTGGGCACTGCTTATGTAAGGAGATCAATGTATATGTCTGTTCCAGCAAATGTGGCGATAATTAATATAATTCATACCTCCCTTCAGCACCGTTTCAATGAAACAGAGCATTACATGTCAGTCTGCTCCCTGGCCTAATGGCAGCCAACAAAACAAAGTTCATACAAAAGGAAGGATGTTTAAGGAGGGACCTGATGAGGCTATTTTGCTAATCATGCTGCAGTTGAGCACAAAAATCTGGTGCCCAGTTGCCTAGAAAAGGGGAGAAAACAGACAGAAAAAGGAGGAAAATGAAGCAACATAAAGAAAAAGGAGTGAGACTGCCCCATCACAGGCAAATGGTGAAGGACAGCTGGGAGTCTGATCTGTGCTTGTCTGTATACAGAGTAGGTTGAATCCTTGGGGTGGATTATGCCTTGCATAAATACCCATGACTTATCCAAATGAATGGAGTGGCCTGTGTAGCTGAGCCACCATCTCAACTCCCCGTAATTAGCATGGGAACCCATTAATTTTTCCACACTACTGCGAAAAGAGATGAGTTCAGGTCCTTCCAACTATGAAGTAAATTCCTTTAAAGTGCAAGCATCTTTTCAGAGCCTTCTCACCCCCAGGATGGTATCTCAGAGGAAGGATAGTGCTGTGGCCCACCTTGCTCCATGCCATCTGCCCTCATACGTGTCCTGGCAGCCACTGTGGTCACTCACATTGACGATGAACTGACCTCAGTCTTTCTCTGTTAACTGTGGGACAAAGTTTAAGCGTTTCTGCATCAGAGCAACATGCTGGGATCGACGCAGGGAACTGTCAGAGATAAAAGTCGTTTGAGGTCCTTAGTTACACAGACCCACAGGGGAAGAGCCGCCTGAACTCATCTACCAGAGACTGCTGCAAGAGCCAGAGGGGCAGAGACACACATGGGTGAGACGGATGGAGAGCGACAGGCACTGCCTGCCATGTGCTTGGCAGAACAGACACCCTGCACCGTTCCAACCAGCTGCCTTATCCCCTTTCCCAGTGGTATGGGAATAGGGATACTATTTGCATTTATCCTTTTCTTTTAAGTAATACAGAGCACCCTCCTTTTTCTGACACTGCCTTGACCAGGGTAACTCACGCCTCAGTTACCTCTAAGATGGTAATAGTGCTCAGCACAGAAGTCGCAGGAAAGGTGTATCTGCAGGTACAAGCCACAGCCTCTCTCCTAAGGCATCTCTGATCTCTGCTCTGTGATTTGTACTGATTTTTCCAACCAAGTCTGGACTTGTTCAAATCCTAGCTACTGAACACAGTAAGACTGAACGGAGTGTAGCTCAGAGACCCTCCTATCGTAGGCCCTCTCTCTGCAGCACCGGAGCCAAGAATGAGAGCAGAACATGAGTATCTGCTCCTACGTAGTGTTGTGCTATGCTCTAAACTTAGACCTAAACAGCTATGCTGATATTGGCAGTCTAGTGCTCAACTATTATGATACTCCTCCAGAATATTGGCCGCAAAGAGCAGCCTTGCCCAACACTCTGCTACTGAGTCTATCACAAATATCTTTGAATAAACGCAACGCACCCTGCAGGCATCTCCACAATGGTGATGAAATCTGTGTGGGAATTCTGAGCAGAGGTGAATGGTAAGATGTGCTTCACTGAAAAGAGTTCAGGCAACAAATTCCCTGGCAGAATTTGATGGATTTAAGACCAGACCCAGGAGCACAGGTTCTTTTCATGAAGAAGGAAAAACATCTGTAAATGAGGCATGGCTTTCGCAGCCGCCGGGACGTCCCTCGGAAAGCCTGATGAAGCAGAGCTGTGGGTCTAACAGGAAGGCAAGGTTTCTACGACATCACCTCCATAGCACTAAAGTGCAAGGTTTCTGAATGAGTGGACAACTAACCACACCCAAGAAAGCTTCTACCGAGAATAATGATGAGGTCAAACTGACAGGAAGAGAACAGAAACGGAAGAAAGTGGGCAGGGAGGGTGTGACAGGGTGTGACACCACTAGTTAAAGCAAGGAGTGTAATTGGGCTTCTCTGTAGACTGAGGGGGTTGAGCCCTGAGGGACAGATTGTATCTCACACACAATTCCCAGACCTTGAAAAAACCTGCAGTGATGGAAAGGGACTTTTGTCCCTATCCACTCTAGAAAGCAGGTGATACAGGCACAAAAAACTGCAAGATACCATCAAACCCAGTTCACTGGCTTTCATGCTGTAGGCTTCCAATCCAGAGATTCCTATTTCACTTGTATGCCACAAAACACATCCCAACACCTTCGAGAAAATACAAGTGCTGTAATAAAAAGGTCAAAAGCCACAACTGCGATGCGCATAGGAAGTTGGATGGGGATTTTGTGAAATAGATGAGGTATGCTTACAGACCGAGATCTTCTGTGGGGTTATCTCTAAGGCTCCAAAACTCACCATCTGAGCAGGTTATTCTATCTCTGTGACATTGATTCTGTGCTTCCTACACAGAATTGTCTACCTGCAATCATGTCTTGACAGCAGAACTGGAAACAGCTTCTTGTCACTACTTAACAATTGTGTCTCTTCAGGCAGGCACTGGAACTCAGCACAAAGTAGATTTTATTCCTGTTTAAAATGAACAAAACACCCCCTCCTGTAATAGTTTTCCTAGATGCATCCACCCGTCCGTTTTTTTTTCTATCAGAAAAAGTTCATAAATGATTTCTCTGTTGCTTTTCAAGCAAAAAGTTGATACGTTCTTCCAGTTGTCAAAAAAACAGGGTAATTGCCAAGTAGCTATTCTTATTTATCTAGAAAAGCAGCAGAAACTGGCTGCTTGATGCTCTGGTTAACATTCTTCTCCATCCCTCTGGGCTTCTTAGATGGTCTCTGAACATCTGGATCACAAGAATACACCACAACCATTATTTTCCAGCATAAAACCTCTTTTTCAAAAGAAAGTTCCTACCATCCACTTCTAAGAGAGGCAGACGCCTATTTGCATACCTACTGACACTTGGCCCAAAACAGAATCCATCTGTGGAAGAGAAGGGAAGCAGCCAAAGGATACTGTCCAATCTTCCCCTTTCCTGGAAAGCACAACTGGTGGAGCTACTTGCTGTTCCTAAGAACGTTCCTTCCAATCTGTTAATTCAGAGATGCAACTATCCAGAGCAAACATGCTCCAAATAAATATACATTCAAACTAACAACCATGTAGAGTAAAAGAATAAATATTTTACCACCCAACAGGCTCTCTTGACATTCATCTTATCTGATTTATCAGGGACAGGAATTACAACCAATGGAGCAGTGTGGGAGGACTGACATTTCCACACTTGGCAAAATCTGGGGTTTTCACAAAGTACGTGTCCTGTCTTGCCTGCTCCAACTGGTTCAAAGGAATTTAGGAGAACTTAAAATAGAGAACATGCCTAAAGAGGCCTTTTGCTGAAAGCAGATGGGCTTGAGTTTAAAAGACCATCCTAACACACCAAGAATGCCCTTCTCCATTAAAGACTTCCTGTGATACTTTCAGAAAGTCACTGACTCTGGCTCTCCATCCCTGTCTACAAAATGAGGTACACAAACCTTCAGTCAGATTAAGTTGCAAGCTCTCTGGGACAAGAGCTATCCTAATTGTACATCCAGTATTTGTCACAATGTTGCCCTTTCTCACACATCATACAGAAACAAAGACTTTAATCAAAGAATCACACACGTTGCTGGATCGACTGTTTCCAGTGCATGCACATGCCATGAAGTATAGATCCCTCACGATTACATTTTATACATCTGATAGCTACAAACTCCAGAAGCCAACTGCTTGTCCTCACTGCTGCCAGAGTCTGTCATCTCTCCTCCTGCATCAATCTCTATGCCTCAAATATAAAAATACAACACTGCCTGTGCCAGGGCTTTGCTCTTGTCAAGTCACTGGCAGACCTGGTGTGTCCGTGGTGGTGTCTCTCCTATGAATCAGATGTTGCAAATCTTTTTAGTGAGGGTAATTTTTGAGGGCCTATTCCTACTCTGTGCTAGGAAACTATGGCTCTCACTAATAAGCTCTCTGCACAGCTTTGTGCTGCAGCACATGGATGTGATCCAGCAGACTAGATGTGCAACATGAAGCAAGAATCTTGCATATACTTTCAGGGTCTCTGCAATGATAAGGGCAAGGAACCCCTCTAATGAGCAGATAAAGAGTGCAGCTCTGTGATTGATTTCTCCCAACACAAAGGTAGGCCATCACTGAAACGAGGGGTCCAGCCCTTTCACCCACTCCTCTCCCCTCCTTTGGGACTGCACTGGTGAGGTCACAGAGAGCAGAAACAGGAATTTGATCCAACTCAAAATTAACACTTTGGAAGGGAAAAAGGCTTCCAACCAGATAACCTGCTTGCTCTGTTATACTATATAAGTTCATGAACAAATGTGGCCAGGGCTGGGGGCATGCTTCCTTTGACGGTGATACGGACTCACTAAATTAGTGTAAGTTTTTTAGAGTAGACTCAAGCAGACCCACGCTTTGAGAAATAGACATGTTCTCCTGACCCAGGAAGCACAGCTTGCAAGTGAAAACAACCTTGTGTAAACTCTTCACCCATTTAACCACCAACAACTACTCACCCACCCAAACTGCTACTCTTTGACTTGCCACAAAAGGCTCACATACACCAGCAGGTCACAGGAGCCAAAGAAGTTACCACTCTTCAGCTGAGCCTGAATAGCAAGCTGCCTAAATAACTGCTTTTTGCCTATAGCACACACAAGGTAAAATCTCTCAGTTGACCAACCTCGTGTTTGTTACCTGACCTTCATAATCCCACTTGAAGCCTATGCCCTTACTCATCTTACTAAGATCTCCCCCAGCTGCCCTCTTGTCCCTCAATTTATCACGTAAGTTTATATTGCTGTCTACAGGAGCAGTATCTGAGTGCATCTTGATAACACAGTTCTTTAAAGTTGTTTTCTAATTGTAAAACTAATTTGAAAAAGATCATAAACAGAATCAACCTCAAATGAACACAGACATTTTATTTACAGCATGCTGCATCCCAGGAAATCTCCACTGGAAGCTACAAAGCACCAAATTTGTAAAAGTAACAAAACACATCAAATTAACACATCAGTCACTGAAATGAGAACTAAATCCCAAAGACATAAAAACAAACCAGTTACTTACAGTTTGGCTGTGGTTCTGGAGGGAATTTGAGACGGATAATGGCCAAGATTATGAAAACAACCACAGGCCAGGAAATTAAAAGGAATGACCATACCTATAAAATAGCAATGAAAATATTGGTTACGGTTGTTGTATTGATGTGTCTTAGAGCTTGTCTGGAATGTACAAGTACCACCCTAAATGAGTTATAGGATTCCTTGTAAATAACACCTGTCTTGGTATGCATACTATTAAAACCAAGTATTATCTATGCAGGAAAGAAAACTACGTAAGATTTCAAGAGCAAATAACAAGCCTGAAAATAACATCATCCTTCCCGTGTTTCAGTTTGGCTGATAATTATGGGGGACAGAGCTTACACAGCTTTGAGACACGGCTATGTAATAATGAAAGCACGCTGGGAAGTACAAGACTTTTGGATGCACTGATCGCAAGATAAAAGAGCTAAAGCGAGAAAGGTTGGTTTCACTTTCAGTGAATGGCACTGCTCAAATGATGGGTAAAGGTGACCTTGATTTGATTATACCTCAGAATTACAGTGTTTGACAAGTTAATTGCCAAGTCTACAGTATTTTTTTCCCCAAAAAGTTTCACAGTTCTTCACAAACAGTAGTTCAATCTCAGAAGTACAGCTGAAACAAAAGATTTTTTGTAGTAGTTATTTACGAGATGTGGAGCTCAAGCATGGTGTAGGAAGGGGTTTATGGAGTTATGTAACCAGTCAGCTGGAGAAGTCACATTTGAATATAGATCACCACGATCTCTCATATAAGCTTCTGACCCCAGCAACCTAACTCCCTGGCATCTTTCCATTTCCAGACTGTAGCAGACCATATAGATGAGCTAAGATAGAAGAGAGATGATGTAAAATTGGACTAGCCAAGTGGAAAAAACATTAATATTTATAGATCTCCTGCCTCTGACATAAGGGTTGACTATTTCAATGGAAAGAATGAAGAAAATACAGTCTGCTAATTGTCTGGTGTAGTAAGTCAATCTAGGTAGGAGGCCCAAAGTCAGTCTTAAAACTACAAACCTTGGAGCTTTGTAATCCAGGAAAATGCCATTATTCAAATAATCAACTGCTTTTACACTAGCTGGTTACCATGCTTATTAGATTAGGTTTTTCCATCCATTACTCTGTGCTGCAAAATTACTGTGCTATCTTCATGCCAATTTTTGAAACTGCAAACATGTCTTTCTTCAAAATAACCCTATTTTTCATTGTTGCATTGCTATTTTTTTCAGATCAGCACACATTACCCCAAACTGTTTTTCCAAAGTAATTCCAAGCCCATAACAGTGTTTTCATTTCCTGTAACACTTACTGGAATATAAAAACAAACAGATAAACAAATCCTGGAGAACAATTCAGCTTAAAGATGGCTGTTTCACGGCAACTCCATCCCTATCATCCCTGATGAGATAACGCAGCCATGAAAGTAGGAGCAAGATTCATGCCCCAAAACAGGCAACTGACAGACATCAAGCTACAAGGCACCTTCCCACACATTCCTTCAGAGAGGGTACTCCTATAATTTCCACATTCAGCAACATTTTAGCTTTTACAGATACCACTCTTCCTGCCTTTTATATATACACTGCCATTTATAACAAGATTCATCACTGAAACTAACATCTTTTCATATTTTTTTATATCACTTGCTTTCCCTATCATCAGTGCCTAACTCTGACTAATTCAAATGCAAACAGTATTATTATAAGTAAAATTATGGAGTAACAGCACAGAAACTGGTATTAGTCAGAGGCTGCCTAAAGGAAGGGCAAGAGATCTGTCATGTTCTTGGGAGAAGAAATGAATACTGATTGTCTCTGCTCAGGGAAATCTTTGTAGCTCCCCGTTTGAATGGTGTTTTTACTCCCCACTTTACAGACAGCTCTTCCCTTAGTATCTCTGTCCTTTGAGTTAATTTGGTTTAATACTAGCTGCGTACCTCAGTTGCAACATAGCAGTGTTCCCACTGTCCTAGGCATTTCTAGTTAACAAAAACAGGACAACCACCCTGTCCAAACTGATGGCAGGTGGAACATGTTGACTTGAAAGAGGCCATAATCAACCTCAATTTGGCTCTTGGGACACTAAGCACTGTGCTGTAAATTGCACAATCCTTTGGTTGTTGGATTATTTCACTGCTAAAGCTACATTTAATTCCTTAGACCTTAGTATCTCTGGATGCAGGCACATTTTCTCCCACTCCTGTCTCTGTTTAAATAACCACGAGGCCTGGGAGTGACAGGTGGAAAACAACAGAAGTGCAACAGGCATTGATTTTTCCAGTTCCTCTTGGAACACAGGCCAAACCCTGCTCCCCAGAAGGCTGCCTCCTGAACTCATGACCAGTCCTGTCTGGCAGGAGTGACCTGTATTGAGGCACTCCTGGGCCATGGATGCAGACCTTCAGCTGATTTCAACAAATCAACACTCAAGCAAGGTGTACCTCTCCCCGTGCCGCACAGGTAGAGGCAGTCTCTCCAGGGGCTCTGCAGCGAGCTCACAGAGGACATAAAGTGTAACGCAAAAGGCAGAAGCAAACGTGTTTGCCAGTCCTGGGGAGGCTGATAAACAGAGCAGGAAAGCACTTGGGTCTGCGGTGGAAGGATGGGGTATGCCTGGCATCAGACCATTCCATGGCATACCAGTCAGTCCCTGCAAGGGCAGCCAACACCATTGCAGCGGCCGGAACTACCTTCACAGGTTATTAGAAACTCAGAAGCACCACAGAATGCTTCCCTCACGAAATAAGTACAATTAAAAAAAAAAGTGCGGTTCTAAAAGTCTGGTCTGTAAGTCAAGTCAGATTACACAGTTTAAAAAGCACAAGCAGGAGGACAGAGGAATCAGGACGTGTTTGGGAGCAGAGATCTGGGTTTACCTCCTCATACCCTCTCCAGTCCAACCAAGCTCCCTAATTTGGAGCAAGCTCAAGAAAACGAGGATTGGAGGGAATGCCTGCCATATAATAATCAGTAGTGGCGAGGTTTTTTACTTTAATTGACATTTCAGTTCTACAGAATTGACATTTCAACTCCACAAGAAACCAGAACCAAAGCAAACGAGCCTGTATGGGCCAAAGTACAGGTAGAGCTTAAGCTAGCATTTACTCTGGGTACACAAGAGTTGAAAGAGACCCAAGCCTTCTGCTTTTAATGAGGCTGTTACAAATTTCTCTAGAGAAAATAGAGGTAATTTGGGGGGATTCCTCTGCATCTCAGAAAAAGTCTCCTGTGTCCACAGCTCCCATGGAGGATCACAAGGAGTCAAATGAACTCAGCACCTCTCTGAATCAGGCTCCAAAACTGAGAGGCAGGGCAGACAAGAACAGACCTTGCAGAAGCATGCGGTGATATGAGGCCTTTCACTCCATCCTCATATAACACCTTCCATAGCCCTTTCTGCATTTTCTGCACCTGCCAAGGCTTCCATTCAACCAAAAAGTTTAAAAATCATCATATCTGGATTACTAGCAAGTAGATAGGTTGCAGTACAGGTCCATGAACTGCAGCATGCTTTTGCTGAAATTACAGTGCAGCTGTAGTGAAACCAGTCTGGGACAAAACTACTGAGCAGACTTTGCCTGGACACGGCACATCACCCAAAGGAACACTTGCCTCCCTGGTGCTGCTGCAGTTCAGATTGCTCTCTGGACATTGCTGGCAATTGTTTATCTTTTGGATTGCAAGACTTTTTGGGGTGTTTGATTTGCAATGCACTGTACCACACTGAAAATCTGTGCTACCTACATCTCAGAGCTACTTTTTTCTTTGTCCATCCTTTACAAATGGCTCTATATAAGAGCGCTCCCCATCGTCCCCAGATCCCAGGGACTCCTTGGAGGCTGTGCACAGACTGTGGAGTCTGCTCACATGGAAGCAGGTATGGAACTGCTGCCTTAATTCAGGTCTGCCCTTGAGTTTGTGCATGATATTGGTTGCACAGACCACTGCCCCGAGGAAACAAGTGCCATCTGTGGTGCCCAGTCTAGACTCCTGAGCCCTCATGTGTGAGCTCCAATGCAAGACCCACCTTCACTTCCATGCCATTCCCTTCCTTCCCTCTGCCTCTATCACTAGCCTTCAAAATATTTTTGTCTTAATACTGTGACCTTCCTGCAGTGCCTCCCTTGCTTCTCACCTCCTGTGATTTCCAAGTCCCTCTCCTCTACTACTTCGTTTTCACACTCACCGGCTGCCTCTTCACACTCAGCCAGTTCTTCCACAGCAGGATCCGCAAGTGCTGAGAGAGCGCAGCCATCCTGGGCTGACCGAACCAAAAGCGAATAGGGTCGGTATTCTTCCTTCACAGGCTTAAGAGGCAAACGTGGAGGCTCTAACCCAAATGGGCATCCAGTATCCAATATTCAAGCCTCTGCCTCTTCCCCACAGCATAGCTCTGAAGCAGCTACTTCATCCACTTGTGGCTGCCGTACTCCCAGTAAAGTAACTGTAGCTCTTGTCCTTACAGCAATAGCTCCTAGCAAATTCAACAGGTTATTCTTCTCAGGCACGCAGACGCAGCAGCCTGCCTCCACTTGTGTTAATTACAATATCCAGCCTCTCCTGGCTGCTCAGTTGTTCAAGCCTTAACCGATAAAATGGATAGCATTCCAAAAAGATGCTTCTGCTTAAACAAAAGGTGATGCACGCCTCCTCCTCCTTCCCATGACGAAACTACTTGTCTGCCCACACACCACTTCTGCTGCAGAGGTGTCATCCACAGCAAAGAGTTAGGCCGCTTGCCAGGACAGTCCGACTTCCCTGAGTTCACATGGAACACCTGGGAAGAAGAAAGCATCCACAGCATGTGTCTTCCTGGCACTACTGATTTGGCAAGACTTTTTTTTTAATACTTCTGAATGTCTCAATTAAATCTACCACGAAAATTTATCCAAGGAAATTAAATCATTAAATTTAAATTAAAATCATCCAGGGAAATTAAATGAAAGGGTTAAAAAAATATACTGATCTAATTGCTCAGTTTCCTGCATCTTCCCTTTGCACTGGGAGATCAGTCCTGGGGTTCCCACTGATTCAATAGATGACATCATATCCGCTGTGAATGGGATTGCAGGATCAGACCCACAAAGATTTCAGCGCACTAGCATAGCTTGAACACTGTCATTATTCAACTGATCATTGAATTTTTCAAGCCAGTGGTAAGATACCTGAAAAAGAAATCCCAGCTAGAGACGAAAGAAAAGAGTAAGCTTCAGGTATAGAGGGAAGTAATGACAGCAGAGAGGACTGCTCATTGTACCACAGACTATAACTAATCTGAGTTTTGAAACCAGATATGGACTTGTTTTATGAGCTCTGGTTACCCATCAGGGTGCTGGCCCCCCTCAGGAGAGTAGCATGCACACTCAAGTATCCCATCTGCTAACACTGACATAATCCTCAAAGTACCTATGCAAGCCATGGAAGACTTCACTGCTCTCAGCATATTTCATGCAAGATCAAAAAAGATTCTCCTACATTGCATTTCTTCCAGCTGCAAACTAACTTTGTGCCTCAAAACCGAAAAACATCTTGACTGAGTCCTTGCCATAGTTCACCCAGGGACAAAAGTGGAGGCAGCAGCCCTGCCATCCAGAATGATCTCAGAGCACAGAAGCTTTGATCTAAGGGTTGTGAAAAGCACTGAGTGAAAGTAAGAGAAAGGGGGGGAGATGCGGTACTCAGAGAAGAGAAAGAACTTCTCTGGAGTGGCTAGAAAATACTTCAAAGGTGGGAATAGCAACAGAGATGGACCAGTCCCTGCCCCACATACCTTCAGTCTACATAGACTGGACATTCCAACAACGGGAGTGGAGCTGGACCCAAAATGAGCCTAAAAGGCCTCCCTGGTATAGTTTTGATAGCGATGGGAAGAAATCCAAACATCTAATGTCCCAGCTCTATGCTCACATTCTTTTTCTACTGTCCTGGTTTGGGCCAGGACAGAACCGATTTTCTTTTAGTAACTTTGCTTTTTAGTTAAGTCTCTTCTGAGAAGCTGCACTCTCTGAAATTAACTGCATGTTGTTCCAGACAGTAGCTGCTTCTAGCAGTGATAAGGCTTGGTGTTTATAGTTAGTGCTGNTTTGGGTCTGTGAGTCAAGAACAAGCACTGCAGCTCAGCACACTGTTCCAGTTCAAC
This sequence comes from Steatornis caripensis, assembly GCA_013398225.1. Lineage (NCBI taxonomy): Eukaryota > Metazoa > Chordata > Aves > Caprimulgiformes > Steatornithidae > Steatornis > Steatornis caripensis. The sequence continues at coordinate 33,379 of VZSC01014410.1, forward strand.
TACGTGTAAAAGTCACAGCCAGATTCCTAGCATTTGGTCCAAACACCATTTGCAAACTTCCTCTCTGGGGCTGAAAAAAGAAAACTAAATATAGACCATTCTGTTTTGAGGGGTAAGAGAAAAGGAATTTATAATTTCACCATTCACTGCTTTGCCAAGGTCTTTTAAGGCAAGTGCCTGATTGCTTGTTTTTGGTATTCTGTCATACAACTGTTTCAAAAGAACACTGTGATTTGGATAATAATTTTCCCAAGCAAATGCTTATCCTTACTTCCTTTGTGAACTCAGTCAACAAACATTCCCCTTGGGAAGTACCCAAATGGTAATTTGTTCTGAGTTCACCACTGTAAAACCAGAATAACTCAATGTCAGTTGGCTCTCAGAGCACCTGCTCTCAGCTCCCCAAACACCATACTATTCCAGTTTGAGAACGCAAGATGAGAACTTCATTAAGCCATTACACCTTTTTGCTTTTTAATTCCTTTACGTAACAATTCCTGCAGATGGCACAGGAGCCTGTGCAACTGCATGGCCACTCATGGACAAAGTGACCAAAGCAGACAGATGTCCCAATGTCAATGCAAATGTGCACATAGGCAGAGGAGGAGAAGAGGGAAAGGCCAAATTCTTCCTTCTCCCAATAAATCCTCAGGTGGTTGATTCCTCTGCTTGAAGAACTAGGGCTCTTCTGGGCTGAGGAGCAAATCATTGGTACAGATCACAGGGAAGACAAGCAGAACCTGCTTTGTGATCATGAAGCTGAGCGAGGAAACCCTCAGGAAAGCTCGGAGCTGTGATTTCATCCAGTACAGGCCTAGAGCCACGACTCCTCACATGTACTGCAGTGGCAGCTACGGCTCACAATGCCATGCAGGGTCTGTAGCCTTCAGGACAAAGTGACTCCCCACCGACCAAGAACTCACAAACTCTGAGACCTTCCCTTGGGACATTCTTTCAGGTGGAGGAGTTTTTACTTCAGTAAAAATGAACGCAATCACGCTTCCCAGGTGTGCCGAGTTACCTCTATGCAAAATGAAAGCTTAGGGAAGTGATGCAAGACAGAATTGGTAAGAGAAGGGGATATAGTCCATGAACGAAGAGTGTTGGAAACATGCTTGCAAGAGGACGTGCCCTTACGGGTCCTGCTGTATCAGGGCCAGCAGCTGTGTGTGCCACAGGCAGCAGCAGTGTGCAATGCAGGGGAGGGACCACTGAACAGAGATAAACTGTCCTGTGGAACAACTGCTGCCACGCTGGAGGTGAGGGGGGTTCTCTCCAGATCTAACACGCTGGGAGGAGGAGAAGTAATGGCAAGCCTTGTAGTTAATGTTTCAGTAGTTGCTTGGTCAAAACAACAGGTCCACACATCATAAAGCTAACAGCACCATAAAACGCAAACAGCTGTCTGCTCATTAATACTCTTGGCTTGGCTTTTAAACCTGGAGGTAGCTGGAGCAAATCTGACAGGGCAGAATATTTACCCCTTTGAAATCAGTGCCAGACAAGAAAGCAAAAACCTATTCTGCTGGCTACCAGAAAAATACCCCAAACAAAACACTGATCTTGCAGTGACTGTGCATGCTACAACTAACCCACAGCACAGACTTCCAGAGGCACACAGGCGAACAGTGGTTAGGTGCCCTCGGGGGCCCAGAGGAGGAGAGATCACACCAGCAGTGAGTGAAGAAGCATAACCAGATTAACTACCATGCCAGAGACACACGCAAAGCAGAGTGAACAAAAGAAGATCTGCAAGGGGAGCAATGGGATAACGCCATGACTCATGAACAGGCAGGACTCTGAATTTGGTACTTTCCTCTTACAGAGTTTGCAGTGTCACCATTTCTACCAGAACAGAGACAGGTGCAGAACAGAGCAAGAAAAGCCTTCATGCAATGGGTACAATTAATTTTCAGCTCAAAGGCCTAGGCTGCTCGTTTTCATGGAATAGCCGTCTATAAAAGAGCAAGCCTTCAAACCAAGTCCAAATTTTAGGATGCTCTGAAACCAGAATGAGTAGGAGCCAAAGAACATCATGCACCCTTGCAGCACCGGGAAAGGTAAAAGTTGAAAGTCCACAGCCAATTTAAAACACTGCCTTCCTCACAGGTAGAGCAGCAGTTGCCTGAGGACTTGACAACATTAGTCAACACAGTACACAGTGCTGCATGATGCTGAAATTGCCTAAGACACTTGTGCAAACTGGAAAAGCATTTGCTAAATGGTAAAAAAAAAGGCTTTTGAGCAGCCCACAGCATCCCCCAGTGAGAGACTGCACATATTCTCTGGGTTGCTTCAAAATCCTTCCAAAGGCATAGCAGGAGCCTAGAAATGTAAATTCCTCCACATTTCCTGGGTGCCTAATTTCAGAGAGCTGAACAATGCATGGTTTTCAGAGAGATGCTCACTCAGCATTTTTGAAAAAAATCATAGCCCTCAGAAAAACTAAAATGGGCAACAATATTTTTATCCACTATGGAAACTGTGGGTAATGTGGCATCACCACAGTACCACCAGCAAAGACACTTCCACAATTTATTGGTGTTTTTTTCCACCTCATTAAAACGTATTTGCAAAACAGCCCCTCCTGGAAGCAGTATTCCCTCCAGTGGTCCACAGTCATCAATTATCTTGGAAGTGAAAGACCCACTTCAAAGAGTTCAAGGAGAACTGTGCTGCTGATTTTTGGCTCAAAGCACTTGAATATTAGCTGCTTATTTCTACAGAGCAGCCTTGTTTCCAGGAACAAGCCCTCAAACCAGCTGCGAGCTTTGGGATGCTCTGATATCAGAGCAGTTAAGCACGAAAATCAAAATGTCTTGAGCTTGCTGCAAGTGAATTAGAGGCACCACAGGCTGAAAACATTTGGGACAGGATCTTCAGAAGAGCTCATAATTGGATTTTTTCCTCTTACGTCAACGATGTTCTACAGGAGCAGATTTAGGGAAGCATAGGGAAATGCAACTTTTGGCTTTAAAGCCACAGTGCTTCTGCACAGAAGTATGGTGTTACCAACCAGCCCTTTACCCTACTCATTTGCTTCTAAGGTCACCCTCATCTACATGTGGTCCTAGCAAACCTACAGGTCCATGAATCATTTCCCACCACACCCAGCAGTAGAGAGATTTATTTGTGAGGTCCCAGATGCACACCTACTTTGCTACAGGCTGCTCACAGGATTCACGCTGCCCCTTTTCCATCAGTTACAAACTCCTGTGATACCATTCACACACAACTCTGAATAAGGATTAAAAGTTATTCAGAAAAGAGTTGTGGGCACAAGTAACGGACAGTGAAAGGCAGCTACTCCTGATAGATCCTGGCAGTCACCAATAAACCCCGTTTAGTCTCTCCCTGGTACAGTAGAAGTTCACCAGCAGAGCCATGTGCCCCTTCTATTCCACCCTCTTGGAATCAAATCATCAAATTTGCCCAGCAAAGTACAGCTCTTCCAAGTACACATTCAAGCTCGTTAACTTGGGGTCCATTGTGCTCCGTTATGTGTGGTGCCTCCTTAATTAAATCCCAGGGCCAGGGTCTAACTTTCAATGTACGCAAACCCCCTGAATCTCAAGGCTTGTAAGTGGGCACTGCCTGATGCAACACCTGGCATGCCTGTTTCAATGCAAACTTTGCTCAAGATCTTGCTTTGTAAGAGCAAGCAGATGATATCACCACAAGTTTCATTAGTATGTCCTTTAACCCTTCCTCCAGATCATTAACAATGTTAACACCAGATCTAATGCCAAGGCTTGCAACAAGACACTAGACAGCCACCAGCATCCAAATCCTCTCATTTATCACTTTTGTGCATTCAGCTAGTTTCCAGTCTTCGTGGGAATGCTCATGTGCTGTCATGTGAACCTGGACAGCTGACAGATGGACTAATTGGAGATCACACTATTTATGGCAAGACTGATAACAGGGTCAAAGCAAGGTCACCGTGAAAAATGGATTTGACTTTTCAAAGAACAATGGGTATTTCCAAGGCTGGGGACAACTGTGCTTTCCAAATGGAAGTGTCAGCAAAGCTCCCGAAAAAACTCCAACAAACCAGCTTTCAAATTAAAAGGCCTAAAGACAGGCTGCAAGGATAAGGAAACAGCAGAGGCAAGATGCGCATGTGGCAACAGCTGTTTCATGAGTGTGCTGTTCTGCATGCAATGGAAAGGCACATTTTCTAAAAGATTAAAATTGTATTAAGTCAAAAATTAACTATAGTCATCTGCATATGGTGGGAAGATAAACCCTCAATTATGCGAATTTAGAAACAAAGTTTTTTCTTTGTTCCATAATAAATGCAAGATTGGTTTCACAGCTGGTTGACTTGAAACAGTAGAAGGAATAACACTAAGAGCATATATCCTGATAGATACTGCAACACAGAACATAACGCCAGTATCAACAGAGCAGTGATCACCACTATTGCAAAAGAAAGCTCATCTTCCTTCTCCCATATAAAAATCGGAACAACTAGCAAGTATGCTTATGTAGAGACAGACGTCCTTCCATAGAGCCTGAAATAGAGGGCTGAAAGACCCAAATACATGTCTGGGCCAAGTATAGGTAAGTGCAGATGACCAAACAGCTGTCTAACTTGCAGAACATAAGGCGAGACATTCTTAGGAAGGTATTTAATGATCTTGACTGCATAAGGTTAAAAAAAGAGCTTGTTATTTCAGATCTAAAGACTGAAAAATTAATCCAACGAAACCCCATCAAAACAGAGGTAAAGCAAAAATTCAACTTGTACAGAGGGCAGGTAACACTTGATTTTATTAAGCTATTCAAAAGGCAACCAACTAAACCAAAAACCTGCTCAGTGTTATAAAGACAACCAAAGCAAAACTTTGTTTAGCTCCAAACAACATAGTCTTTGGATACACAAGGCTACCTGTATCTGATATCAAATATTAAAAAGTCCTTAGCCAAGCACACATCTTGATGGCAGACCACTTAAAAGCACCAAGCAGCTTCAGCAAAAGCCCACGAGACTCAGCTGACAAATGCTGAAGACCACAGTAGCCTAGCAAAATGGCAGACATCACTAAGCTGCTGAGATAAAAGAACTTAAAAGCACCAACAGAAAAAACCACAAACTAAGGTTATTATAGGATAATAAGCCACCTACTCAGAGGCCAGTTTGCTCAGATTTAGCAACTGAGTTCTGAGGAATGCTTTTTCCCTCGTAGGTGGGGCATTCACACATGTTTCTTCCCAGATGGATTTTCTGTTTGCCTAAACAAGCACAGGATTGTCAGTCCAGGCACTTAATGTATTTTTTCCTATTCAAGCTGGTTGCACTCTTCTATGAAGTATCTACAGGTCTGATCATTTCTGTGGGATTTATCAACCAGCATAACCTGGTTGAATTCAACCAACAGGTTTGGAAGCTATGGAGAATGACGGACAAACACCCCACCTCAATTTCTAGAAGGAAACAACAATTTGAGAGAGTATTCTAAGGACAGGGAGTCGCTACACTCCTATTTAATAGGTTTCTAGTGTGTCTATCCATCACCAAGTCACCTGGGTGTTTGTTATTACAAAATCAGCTAATTAAAACCACACCCTGAGATCTAAATGAATATAGGGAGTGCTGATGAGTAATGACAAGTTACACAAGGCCCATCAGCCTCCTATAGCTGGGAACTTGCTTGCTATAGAAGAAAAACATGTGTTGTAATAATCTCATACAAGCACTGCAGTGATGGAGGAGCACAGATGGTGGCTTGCTCACCTACAGACTGTTTTTGAAAACTCCTTCATTTATAGCAAAGGAAAGGGTAAAGAATAAAGAACCCTTTTCCCTCTTCAGGTCATTGATAAAGGTCAGATGTCCCAAAAGAGGGTTTGATTCTCTGACTCATACAATGGAGATGGGCAGTCTTCACTGAATGGGTGAGGGACGGTGGCTCATCCTGAGGCTCAGTAATCAGCCTGGGAGAGAGTGCTCACCCCTCCTTTAGCACCCCGGCACCCTCCCTCAGGAAAAACAGTCTGGTCCTTCACGAAGGACCTTCTGAGCTAATTCACTGAGCTGAAGGCAGCACAGTGCACATGAGAAGGGCTTACTATAAGTCATGCTCTGAGTTTATAGACCATATTTCAAAATCTGTATGTGCCTCAGCATAACGCACACAGTGTGTACCTTGCAGAGCTGGGGAGCGGGTGTGGTACACGTGCTGGGGAAGACAGCAGCTCCCCAGGAGTTGCTGCAAGATGCGCTGCTGTGTACCTGGGCCTCACCTGCAGACCTAGAGTCTGCAATTACCCAGCTGCCTGCCACCAGTACGCCCTCACTAGTGGTTGCATGATGTGTTCTTATCTTGGGAGTTGCCCTTGATACACACAGAGCTCTTTAGCTATGATATGCCCATCCCTGGATGACCAAATGGGCAAGACCCCACTCTAGATTTATACCTCAGAGAGTTGTCACTGCCAGACTTATCAAACAGCATGCTGCAGCTTTAATTTTTCAAACAGAAATGACAGCAAGATAAAGACTGGAGTCAATATTGTGACTTTGCCATCATATGGAAACTTTCTTGGGTGTGGAATGGAGGAAGAGGAGCAGTTAAGTATTGTTGGATGGACTTGCACTAACGGCACAGCAAGTCCAGCACCTTCTGGATAGCTACACACAGTCAGTCACACCCAAAACAAACCGTGATCGGTGGCTATACAGTGATCCACCATGCAGGACCTCCTCAGCAGTTCAGACAGGTCCTGGTTGTACTGGTTGTACTATATGTGCACTATGAAGCTGAAAAGCAAGTTGACTAGAGCCATTCGTCCACGACCTCTGGATGTCTGGCAGGCCTGGCATATCGCCCTGACTGTTAGCAAGGTTGTTTGGTGCCTATATTCTGGGCTCCTTGGTCTAAAGTCCAAGACAAATGATAGGTTTTGCAGCTACCAAGTTGGAGAACTGGGCCAGAATTATAGACACCTCTATAGTCTGGATGTCTGGAAATCTCAAACAAATGGCCTTGCTTGTTGCTTCTTGTTTTGGGTTGTTTTTTTTTTTCTCCTTGCCCGAACAAAATTTGTCTGGAAAAACATTCAAATTATCAAAAAACACCCAAACCCCAGATGTGGGTCCTTTTGGATGCCGTTACAACTACCATAATAAGAAATATGTTCTGTAAGAAATTTATAGCCATGAAATACAGCTGGACCAGTTGTAAGAGAGGAGCACAAGGGAGACACTGTGCTTGTGCATGAAGATTAATACCTTTCAGCAGGAAGTTACAGTCTGTCTACAAAGGGCCCCGAAGAGCTTTATTATTTATGGACAGTATCATTATTTAGAGTCCAAAAGTCTGCCCTTTTCCTTCAGCTTGTTTCAACAGACATCAAAGGAGGATTCATCAGTGTCTTCCTCTCCATTGCCAGAAGGTAGTAGTAATAGCAATTGGGGCTCTTTATAGTCAAAATGCTTATAAAAACCATTCGCTAATTACTTAATAATGAGACATTTCATGATGCACTGGAAGCAACGTTCATTGCCTCCCAGAAAACAGGCGTAGCACCAGCTTGAGGAAAAAATACTATGAAAGAGTGCACTCTCAGTAGATACTGATCTAGGTAACCCCTTGAAAAGAGCTAGCTGATGCCTTCTTTTCCAAAACTAGTTTCAAGACAAACTATAATATACATGCATATATACATGTATCTCATTAGAAATTGGTGAACAAGCTTCTGTTTGTGCCATTCTGACAATTCAAGGACAGCAGTAAGGACTTCTCAGGGGAAAAGGGATTGTAATATTTATCTGGGATATAACTTCTTCCTAGAAGTTAAACGAGAGGATAAATGTGGAGATAATATCCAGTGTCAGTCAGATGACATAGCAAGGCATTAACCTTCTCACCAGTGCAGGCTGTTTAACTGAATGAAGAAACCTAGAGTGTACAAGTAATATCACATGTAATAGCAGAAATCATCAACCAACAGATCAACCATCTCCCATAGGAATAATTTCTCCTCTCAGCACAAGAACAGCAATATTGAGGAGTCTGTGATATCTAGACACTGGCTTGCATGACTGCTCCAGCTACTGGAGAACCAAGGTTTTGTCTCCTGCATTTACATGAAGCAAGTTAGGCATAGATTAATTTGAAAAAAAAGCTAGCCTAGTAATGGAATGAAATTTTGCAAGCAATTCTGAGCTGCATGACTATTTTCACACTGCTTTGGGCACAAAGGTTGCCCAAGAACACATCATTTTGAGACAGGCAAGAGCCTTGGGGCCCCGTTAATGTAAAACATTGTGTTCCCATACCACTGATATTTACAAAGACTCACTCAGTCCCATATATTAATGACACTTTGATGCAATTTCTTACAAGTGGTCCAAATAGATGGGTTTTGACAGTGAAGTATCTTACCTTTCACGGAAAAGTTGATGAAATATTTTAATTTAAAAAAAATCCACATCAAACATTGGTTAAACAATGTTTTGGAGGAGATAGATTTTGACAAAAAACCCTCATGCATGTGAGAAGGTGGAATAATTCCCCCCTGCCACACACTCTGGGGTGAGAGCATAGGTAGTTTCAGGAGCACTTTTCCTTGAATATTCAATATTCCTTGAATATCAAAGAGTCCCTATAATATTGAACATTGAAGAGTCCCTATAATTTTTAAGTAATTTTTAAGGTAATTTGGGGTCTTCTGCCATCACATGGTAGTAAAGTAGCTTGGTAACACTACAGTCAGGTGCTTTCTTGTGGCAGAGGGCTTCATAGACCATTTCAGTGCATGCAGCCAACTTAGGTGCACTGAGTCACTCTCCTACCACCCTCCTCCCGGCTGCTGAAGACAGACCCAAGCTGGACCTCCCACTACGGTGTGGGTAGTTCAGCCATGATCGATAACAGATGTGATCTCTCTTTCAGCTCTGAGCTGAGCAGGAACAACAACGCAAACGTAGCCATCGCGATAGGCATGGTGTATCAGTTAACTACGGACACACTTCCACTGACGGAGTATGGGCAGGGCAGGCACATGTGCCAGCAAAATCCCCAGAAGAAACCATCTTAAAATTCATAGTCCTTAAATATCCCAAATCCCCACTTCTGCAATCACTTATACACATGCTTAACTCCACAGACAACTTTAATGTGGAACAGCTACCCACATATGGGAAGAAAAGCCTGTGAGCGCATCCTTGCAGGCCTGGGGTTCCAGATGGTGGGAGCCAGAGGCTTTTCCATTGCTGTGGATGCAATGCAAAGCACCACAGAAGTCAAACCTCAACATAAACATTAGTTAGAACAATTTCATTATTCAAATCTTGGGAAAGCTGTGGAGTCAGGCATATTCTCCTTTTCACATGAGAAAATGTGAAAACCCATCACTGCCTTCTTCCTTTGCCCTGGACTGGAAGTTGGGGACTTCCAGACAAGACTCTGCTGCATGCAGTGGCTTTGAGCCTTTTTTTCCCCTCATTTTTGAGATGCACAACAAGCGTCGCTTGCAGTTATTTCTTTCCACAGACAACAATCAACAGCTATAAAACAAATTCCAAATGCAGCCTGGATCAAGTTTCAAAAAGCCCCCACCTTCTCTGTGTGTGTGTGTGTGTGTGCACAATTTAATTTACTGTGGCTACAGAACTGCATTTGTAGGGCTACATTCAATTTTTTCCTTTTTAATCTCCAAGTCATTTATCTATGGCAGTGAGTGTCACAGGACAACATTACTTGCAGCGATTGCACAAATCAGCCTCCAGCCTTAACAAGCTATGCAACCCAGTGATCTTCAGCATGACACTCCTTGCGTTTTATTGCTGGCTGGAAAGATTGTTTTGAGTCTCTTTCAGTGCCAGAGGTCTTTATTGCTAAATAGCCCTGGCTGTTGAGTAATACATGAATTTAATGTACACGTACTGGAATGCCCACTTGGAAGGTAGTGAAAATTCAACTTAAAAATGCACTCAATCAGCTCTCTTTTGCTCTTATTCATTCTGTCTCTGAGTTTTCTCTTTGCTGTTCACAAACTACTTCTTGAGCTGCTTCCCATGGTGTTACAGCTCTTTATGAAGCAGACTGTCACCTCAGTCTGGCTCAGGCACATGAAAGAGATGATCTAGAGGAGGGAGGAGCGATGGCAAGCCTCATAAAAGCAGCATCCTACTTGTGCTGCTTTGACAAGACATGAAATAGTCCTATTCCTCCTGACCGTCTTATTAATAATCAAAATCCATCCACAGAACAAAGCGTTGCTGGTAACATTTCAGCTGTCTGTTTGGCAAGATGCATGTGAGGAGGACACGGAAGACTCTTATGAAGAAGAGCACCAAAGTCCATGCAGGACTGTTTCATACCTGGAAGAAGTCAAGGAAGGTTTCTGGGGGCCAGGCTTTGGAGAAGGAAGAGAAATCATGCTTGTGAACATTCTGCATCAAAGCTCTCTTCAATGTACCACTGTTGCCTCTGGTACTTTTTACTAGAAAACAAAAGGCTTCTGTGACAGCTACCAGCAGTTACAAGAATGGAGCTATGTTACTATTGGAGAAAAAATTCTAAGTCTGTAAACTTGTATCTGAATTTTTAAACAAGTCTTCGGTGCTTTTCACAGAGCTTTTCAGCAAGCACTCCACACTTCCAGCAGGAGCACTGACAGTTTACTGGGAGCAAATTCTGTGTTTTCTTCGCAAAGAACATTTGCGGTTTGGTGCTCTCAGGTATTTAATTTTTTCCCTAATGTTCCTGGTGTCACGATCTGGCATATAAGTGAGAGTACTGTCTTTCTTTACAGCAAAAGATCCATTTTGAGCCCTCACAACTGCAAGAATTTCTGAAAACTATAAACTCTAAAAAGACATGAACATCAGAAAGACCACACAATGCAAAGAGGTCACAATTCTCGAATGGTTTGGGGTAGTGAAACTGACCTTCTGGTTGTCCCTCTGCCCATTGCACAGGAGAAATCTGATTCTAAGAGTTATGCTCCCATGATCAGTGAAGAGAACCTATCTATCCAGTTAACACTCCAAATCTGACCACCAAATATTGCAATAAGCTGCTCTCAAGCAAGTTACACATGCAGTATTATTTGCAGAAATAATAACAACCACCAACTTAGCATCCTCTGAGAAAACTGTTATTTTCTAATGGCCTGCTCATGGCAACCCCCAAACAGACAAAATTAACCTAATAAGGTATTAATTATGTGTCATTTACCAGCTTGTGCAAGTGTCAGTCCAGAACACAAGACCACCCCTGACCTTTTAATAGACACATTTTTCTAACAGCCACTTTCTATCAGGCTACACAGGAAAGCAGCTTAGCTTTTATCATGGTGGCTGATAAAAATACCCCTCCTCCCCCCTAGCACTGGGCATTCTGCTCCATTAATGTTCCACAACTCTTATCACCACTCTTAAGTCTGTTCCTGTGATGAAGAGCAGAAGGAGCACTGTGTCTTCTGGGGCCTCTCACAACATCTTTATTGCAGGTGCAGGCTACCAGAAAATAAAAAAGACATAAAGCACAGAAGCAGTGGCCTACTGTTGCAAGGTGATGATAGGAGATGGTTATCTCTGGCAGGTCAGCATGTATTGGCATGTCCCATCCGTTATAGAGGTGACTATGCTCTACGTCAAAGCCCATGGATCAATGTGAAAATGAGACATTCCCCAGGTCAGCACCCTGACTCTCGTACAATGACACAAACAACAGTAGCTGTTAAAATGTCACTGCCTGTCCTGCCCCTGCGCTCCAAGTTACCATCCGCTGCTGGTAAGAGCAGAAGCAACTGTGCCAACTGTGCCTCTGTGCCAGCACTGCAGCATACCTGTGGCACCCACCTCCGCTGGCAGCCCACACACACTAGCCATCCTGCAAATTAGGAGCTGAGGACTTCGGGATGTTTTCCCTCCCGCAAGGTTAGTCACATTTGGTGGATGGTCTTGTCAGCAGCTGGGATCCCTGCAGTCTGATCTGCCAGGGCTTCTGTGGTGCAGCTAGTTAGGTGCAGTTAGTTCAAGTTTTAGCCATATGCCTCAAGACCATTAAAGCTAATCTCAACAGGCAAAAGAGGTTTATAAATGGGCAGTGAAAAACCAGTTGCCTATGAAAGACGTGTCATCATACTGCCTCAGACACTGACTCCTGAGTCAGTGCAGCAAGCGTGAAGCTATAAGCTAAGTTCGCAACTACCCAGCAGCCCTGAAAATATCAGGGCCCACTCTTAGCTACCGTGAGTGCTTTGAGAAGTTCTTTTTTATGGCTTTCATATGGGGCCCATAGCATCTTCCCTACTGTGGGGTAACAGACAGCTGTCTCAAACCCAGCGGAAAACTAATGTCATTCATCTGAAGCGATGCTATGGTGCTCCCACTACCTGTTTTGAACCCCACAGGCTCCTGCATCCCCTTTCTGGGGTCTTCCCTGTCCCTGTGTGTCTGCCATTACCTCAGCTGCTCTGCAAGGTGAGGAGGACCCAGTCAACTAACTCCTAAGTCCTGCTAACCATCACAGACACATACTGCAAAGAGCAGAGATGAATCACCTTCAGATTTGCCCTGGGAGAAATGTGCCTAGGGGCCTCCTCCCATTACCTACAGTGTAGATGCAGATACGGTATTTGATTTCTATGTCCATGAGAAACCAGGAACTGCATAAGAAGGAAAGACAGAGACGATGCAGAGGTTCTTCTTCATCCCATTTTTTGAAGTGGCTGAAACAACCTACAGATTGGTGCTGCTGCGCTGTGGCTGAGGGAAACCCTTTTTCAGTTGCCAGAGAACTAAAGGAAGACATGAAAACTGGTTTTGTTTTACAATAAACATTAGGCACAGACAGCTCAGCTGTGCCAAGTATAGACAAGCATGTCTCTAAGCTGCCTTGCACTCTTTAGGTACTTAAGAGTCTCAATTCAACAGACTGACTCTCAAATTCTCCACAGGAATGCTGGCGGATAAAGTCAGCATTTCAAACAAATCCCAGACTGTTCCACAACTGTTGATGCAGAACCCAAGGCTGCTCTACAACAGAGTGACAGGTTAGCTACGGAAATGCAGGCAAAGAGTTTCAAGTGAATGGGTAACTAGCTGTATATGTGGCACATTAAAGACCAACTCAGATAGGCTGGGGAATTTTTTAATCTGCAAGATCCTTTCCTTTGAGGTACAGTTCCCTCTCACTTGAATCAATGACCATTTGTTACATTAATTCAGAGACAGAAATCAGCTACCCTGCATTCATGCTCTTTAATTGTCCAGCCAGAGAAATCAATGCTTTTATTGAATTAGCTAGTTGCCACGGCAAGTTTTCTTTGATTTCTAAGGCTCCCATGAATCAATAGGAGCCTGTCATTGCCTTTAAGTGGAGCAAAGTCAGACCCCAAGTCACGGTGGTGGATGAAAACACAAACCTTCCTGCAGAATTCTCTGCATTGGGTGTATATGGGACTACTGGGCAATTTGCCAAAAAACTACCTCCAGTCACTATCCCCCTGCCTCGCCAACTGCCCTCAGCTCCTAACTCCACCCCTGCCTTATCAATTCTCATCACTCACACTTAGTATCTTCTGTTTTCCTGTATCTTTTATCAGCTTCTTCTGTGCCATAGGCAAGATCTGCTGCTGCTGTCTCCATATTGTCTGAGGTGCAAGTGTCTATGTCAGAAACATCTTCCCCTTACACAGGCCTGCTCCTGATAAATCTAAATGTCTCCAGGACTCCCTTGCCTGTGTTGTCAGTAGTGAGTCATCTTTAATCAAAGTGCTGGTCCAAATATTTTTGGGGTTTTTTTTTTCCACAAAGGTAGTTTTGTTGTTGTTTTCCAGCCTTCCCCTAATACTGGCCATTTTTTATCAGCACAGCTGGCTGGGAAGCATGACTCATACATAAATTACCACTTTTACTGCATTCCTTCCCTTTGTCAGCCCTTCTGCTGTCAGCTATGTGGGACAGGACCATTATTCTTCAGTGTTTAGCAAACACTCTACATACAATGGGCAACACTGTAAATAAATGAAAATAAGACCTGAAATCAAATGAAAGCTGACTGACCGGACTTTTGTGAAACCATCTGAGCTTTGCAGGTTTTTCTTCAGCTGTGCTGCACTCTTACATGGCACTTACAATGGCTCTGCCTTACTTTTGTAGTGTTAAGACAGGATCGCAAGGGGATGGCAATGGAAATCAGGTCTTCAGCTCTTTTACCCGTGGCTCACTTCAGTTGATTAAGAACGATCTGTGCCTTACAGGCTGAGCAGCACTGTGTAACTTGTGACTGGCATAAAATGATGGATAGCCCAGCATTTATTGCCTAATCAGAATTTCCTCCTGGAAAACTGGGGGAAGTGATAGAAATTTATGCTAAGGACTGGCAGGCTGCAGGAGATGTCAAAGTGGAAAAAACTGATGGGATGGAGGTTCAAAAGACAAGTTAGCCCTTCGTTAGTGAGTGCAGAGTTCATAAAAATCCTGTGCAAACAGATTTTGATCATGTTGTAGAGATGAGAAGACGGGGGAAAGGCAAGGACTGCAAAGACGACTAAGTGCTAATCTGAGCACAACTGAAAACCAGAGAAAAAGAGTAAAGCAAGCTCAGAGGGCTGCAGTATTTCAGCGACCAGGTGCAAGTAAAGGAAATGAGTAGCAAGATGAAAACAAAACTGGTGCATTGCATGACACAGCTCAAACTGGGAGATCAAACTAGTAATAATATTACATTGTAGGAAAAATAGTGATGTTTTCACAGTGCCAACACTGAGAAGCTTGTAGATGCGGGTGTTTGAAATGGATATTATTTGTGTAGTATTGCCTACCCCAAACACTCAAAACTTTCAAGTTAGGCTTGGAAACTGTGAAACTGGTTTGAAAATTCACGGGTTTATAAAAACACTCCACATATTCTGAATGTTTGCCTTCTAATTTTCAACCTTCATGCAACTTTCAGTTGCAACTTCCACTTTTCTACAGTCAATGAACCAGAGCTTCATTTTCTGAAAAAAAAATCCCAAACCAAAAAACAAACCACCAAGAGTCTCATCATCCTCAAAAAAATCCAAATCACTAATTATTGCAAGATCTGCAGTGAAATCATGACATCAGCAAAAGCCAGCTGCCAACCAAGTAACAATGAGTCTTCGGACAGAGGAGTACAGAAATACTGATAGCAGTTTAAAGGTGAAATTAGAAGATGGGAATTAATCTAGTGGTGGCTGGTTCAGATGAGCACAGATCAGCAGCTTTGAGGCACCTTGTTAAGGCGGGTCCTTTCTGCCCAGTCACAACAACTCAGAATGGTAGATTGGCCTGCAGGGAAGAAAACCAGTAGAGCGTATTTTGTTGAGCATCTTTCAAGGTGGGCTGATTTCAGTCGGAAACACATATATAGCTACTACAGATGGGGGAATCCAGCAACGGACAGGCACACACACAGCCAGCAGCATGACAGTAGGCAGAGCAGCGGCTGATGCTCCTGGTGCCAGTAAGGCACCAAAGGCAGAGGGAGCCCACCCTAATGCAGTCCTGCTCACACCACCCCTGAACACAGCGAGGGCTACCAGGGCGAACACCAGCAGATGCAGGTACAGCCTCCAACCAGCACCAGCCAAGAAAAAACAGCCACAACCCTGTGTTAAACCAAGCCTGGCATAGTTGGCAATGTCGGCTGTGGCTGCAGGAACCAAGGCATATGCTTTTGTTAATAATGTGGAAACTTCTCTATGGATTAAACTGCGAAAGCTAAATCTACGCCCTACTATAGCCCCGGTTTATTTCCGCCATGCAAGGGCAGAATCTGCTCCAGTTGTCACACTGGAGGTCTGCAACAGAGCTGGAGATTGGATTCAAAGGCTGGACTTCCCACAGCCTTGTCCTTTATCCCTACTTCTTTGAGAATACAAGGAACCCCACGAAATTCAGCATGTAGGGTCTTCCCTACACCCAAGATGCTTAGAAGAGGATCTCGTTAGGCTAAAATGTCTCTGAAGAAATGAGTTGCTCTCTTTCCAGATGAGGTGATACTGATTTAATCCAGTAAAATTAGGAACAGTGGATCAGCATAGGAGGCCTTTAGCAGAGAAACATCAAAACTGGACAAAAAGACAGGATGCGAAGAATTAACCATCCTTTCCCTAAACTTTAACATTAGATACGAGTCTCTAACATTAATCCAGGACTAAAAAATATTTCACATAATTCAATCCCATGTATTCTTAACTCCTAGTCTCGGTATACCTCTTGCTATGGTTTATGGCATCAGTGGGATTTGATGCTGCCTTAACACTGGGATTTCAGACTCTTGCAGGAGTTAATCTATAAAAGAACTCCCCATGTTTTAAGGGATTTTTATCTGACCTATTGTGATTAAACTGCCTCTTGCCTGGAGAAATTTTTCTTCCCCCATGTGTTTGTTACCATGCTGATGTGTCCTTGTGAGATGAGTTAAATGGATGTGATCAGACCCAAGCAAGTCTTTTTCCAGGTTCTGACAAGGTATGTATTTATGTGAACAACAGTGTAAATAAAACAAAAAAAACCCTAGTCTCCAGAAATAGCTAAATGTTGCATATTGTCAGCAAAATTTTGCTTTGGGAATTCCATCCCCAGCATGTTTGCTTCTTCTCAACTACATTAAATTAGTGAATAAAACACAGCAAAATAAACCCATGTGTTGCCTTGTCCTTATTAGTAATCCGAGTCTTATCAGACAATGGGATGAAGCCATAATTATGTGATTAATGATATTATCACTTAATAAAAAACAGGGCTGGAGAAAACATTAGTTAGGTAAATTGAAGAACACTGTTGAAAGTCTGTAGCTGTCTTCTGCAGGAAATCCCATGAAGTTCCCTCTGGCCTGCTGCCTTGGCCTCAGTCCCAGGCTGTTTTTACCGCTGAACTCATATGGGGACAAAACTGTCACCCTCCTGCATCTGTTAATTTAGACCAGGAAAACAGCTCTGCCTGTTGGGCATCATGTGGTGGGTGCTCGGGGGACTCCCTCTCCGAACCAGCCAACACATAAAGCCTCCTGCCTGGCCAGAGGCAGAGTGCATTGGGAGCCATATGATGACTAACCTGAACTCTCTCAAAGGACTACTGCTGCTCTCCAAGTGTGACCGAGGACTGATACATACACATCCTATGATCTGACCCATGTCAAAATAAAACTTGATGATAATGGCTGTTTTCCAAGAGCGCTGCTTTCCACTCTGTCCCCGTCTTGTCCCTCCTTGCCACTGGAACTTTGAGTGACTATGCCCACAAAATTTGATCTACAACAGCCTGTGGATACATGGAGGGTTAAAATCCCAATAGAAATCAGATGCTGGAAAAACAAAGACTAATTCACTTTGAAAAACACAGTAACAAATATTCTTTAAAAGAACATTACAGTGCTTCCCCCCACCAACTCTCCACACAATTAAAGCATGACTGATAGCTCTGGTAATTCCAGAACAAAAGCCACTGAGCAGAGATGGCCACAGACTCACAGTTTTGATTCCTGAAATGTAGAGAGATGACTGAAAGCTAGTGAGAAGGAAGGGTGCACTACTGCAAAGCCAATGTTAATCCTGCTTTCTTCCCAGAGGGGTCAGACCCAGCGATCTCCTTTGCTGCAGATCTACAGAAATCAACAAGCAATTCAGGACACAGCTTGCACGCTGGCAGGAACCATAAGCATCTCAACTGCAGCTCCAGGGTAATTAGTACCTGCCTCAGCTCTGCCTAATGAGGGGTGGTATTTGTCATTTCCATCCTGAAGGCTCCCTGCCTCTTACAGGTGGATTTGCCACATCCACACAGGCAGAGTCTGTGCTTATGATTAATGTAACTCAGTCCTGCCCGGGGCTTTTCATCAATAGATTTCAACTGCACTGCAAACCCGGACATGTTGTTGCCCTCTGTTTGTATGTAGGGAAACACAAACATCCCTCACTTAATTTGCACAGAATTATCATGCAGGAAGCAGAACTTGCATTTCCCAAGTCCGGAGCTGGGCAAAGCCTGCAGAAAAGTTTTCCTGGGGACCCTGGTTAATGGAATAGTAGCTACATGACTAAGTCCTATTTTTCTGAAAAATTTTATCTGAAAAATGAAATTGTTTATTCTAGAACCTGGAAATGTTCATTTTAAGGCCTCCTGATCAACTTCAAATACTTGTCTTTTAATGAAAAGCTGAAAAACTTGGCTTTGATTGAGGTGAAAAATAAAAGGGTTTGGTTTAATGATGTTTTCTGGGGGATAAAACCCTTCCTTTTCTAGTTTTTCCTAGCCACAAAACTTCACTGAGATGATTTTGAAAAGCCAGAATTTGTCCTGTTGCTACTGGCGACTCTGAGCAAGGAAAGACAGAACAGAAAGAAGGAGCCACAACTGATTATGAATGCAGGGCATACAGGACAACAGCATTTCAAAAAGCACAGGAAACTCCTGATGAATCCAAAGCCATCAAGTTCCGAACACAGAAAAGAAACAACATTTCTTTTAATTTTTTTCCTCCAAAATTCTTCACTAAAATGTTATCCATGTTTCTAAGGCCAAAATACACTGACCTGGTCCAGTTTCTTGGGAGGAAAAAAAAAAAAAAGAGTAAAAACATTTCACTCTCCCTTTCCTTCTGCTGTTTTTGTTGTTAAAATTAGACCATGTGTAAAATCAGCAAAATCTGAAAATGGATGTTGTGCTGCAACTAAGAATATTTTCTATTGGAATAAAAACATCTGCCATTTAGAGACCGCTCCAAGACTTCACTGGCTGTGGCGCAGACAGCTGTATGATGCTGCACATGTCTCTTCATACAACTCTGTCTCTTTTCCCACCTTCCTATTTAGCCATGATTTTTATTCAGATCACAAGGTCTTGCAGCAAGACCATTTTTTATCCTATATCCTAGCTCTCTGGGGTCTGAATCACAGTTAGCTGTAATGTAACACAGATAAATGATGACCTACGACTGTCTTTCCAGGAGAGTCTCCTTGTGCGATCTTTGGCAAGCTGCTGTTTTTTCAGGCATGCTGCAAAATGCAGCTCTGTCTGCTTTTGTTGTCAGGTCTCCTCTGACGCTGTTAGCAATCTGACAGGGTTTCCTGAGTCCCCCAGAGAGCTGGAAATGAATAAAGGCTCACGGCATTTGCCCTTCTCTGTAAACCAGCTCCTGGATATTAGAAAGGTGAGCAGAAAGTTTGATGGAACTGAGTGATGGGGTTTGTGCCTAAACCCTTCAAAGCCAACGTAGGCTGGTCTTCCACTCCAAGAAATCACTTTTTCATCCCTGTCTCCAGAGCCTCTCTCTTCCCTAGACAAGTGTCTCAGGGACTTTGTGAACTAAAGATGACTGAGGCTGGACTGCTACACACAATGTCTGCATTCCTTCGTAATCTGTTGCAGGCTTTCTCTCGACTGCCTTTGCTGATTTCCAAATGCTTCTTGACTCTTTCCATCAGCCTTGACTCTATTTGTATTGTGTACTATGAAGAACTCCTTGATGATGATCTGCTTTCCTTTTTGCTGTAGATTCCCCATGCTCTACAACAGATGATGCTTAGTGGACAGTAAAAGTATGTCACTTAACCCTCCAGGCTCTCTCTGGGAGACAGAACACCCCACCCAGCGAGCATTTCATCACGTCCCAGATCCTGTCCAAGCCAATTCCAAGCATCTGGGGAGCCACAACAGATTAACATGCAAATTGATTCCTAAGCCAAGATTCATGTCACTGTCATCTTTATATATTAGACTGTAGATCATGAAAGGAATTATGCTGCAGCTGGCTAATTAAGCAAACACGAAGCAAAGGAGGGTAGCAGACAACGGCTAGGGTCTGGGCGCCTCGATCCAAGTACTGGCTGAGGCAGAAAATTCTTGTGTGATGACGGGCAAGTTTGTTAGGGGCGGTTTTGAAATGCACAAATCACAACAGGAGGCCATTAACGGGACCTTGAGATGGACTCCTGTCCTTGTCAAAGTACAACACAGGGCTCTACAGATTTCCACTTCCCCTGTCATACAGAGCAATAAGCTAAAACAAGGGGACTGTGAGATGAGATAAGTTAGATAAAAGGCTTGAGAACAAAGCTTCTTCCCGCCCTCTGTGTACAGGCCAGAGTCTTCCACAAGGTCTTTCACAGCACGTGGCTCAGCCCAAACCTCAGTGCACTCAGGCAGCTACAACTGGATTTGCAGCACACTTCCGCCTCATCCAGGGAAACTGTAGCCAAAAGGTGGGGAAACTAGCCAGCTTCCCTCTTTTAAAAACAAAGGTGCCATGTCTCACACAGACGTCTTTGATGGTTTCACTCTGATGCCAGAAGAAAATCATCCCCATTTTAACTGTCCTAGCGCGCTCTAGTGGGAGCCCCTTCCCTGCACAGCTCGGCAGCACCCCTGCCAGGCTGCTCACCCAGCAGCACCTTTCTCACCCAAGCACACAGTCATCTTACGCAGGTGGCCAAAGGGCTGGGGGCGAAGGGACATGACTGTAAAACCAGCTCCACTGGGAAAGCGGCAACGATTTCAATGGTCAAATTAGAGACAAGGCAAAACAGCCTGGTATTAGTTGAGGATAACGTCATTTCTTCGCAACTACAGTAGAACAACCCAAAAATATTCTCCCCTCTTTTCTTGTCAATGGGAATTCTTCCTTTCATGTGAACAGCTCAAGGAGGTACAGAAACTCAAAGTGGATGAGACATTTTTTACCACAAAATCCAGATTTACAATTACAGCCAGACCTGTTCAGTCACACCCTTCAAGCACCATCTTCCTCCCACGCCTGCACCCTGTACGTCACTAATGTAAACCCACCACTGCCTCCATCTTGCTTAACTGAGGCTGCTCTGGGGACGCAACTTTTCTGTGGGACACCACTTTGTCCCTTTGCTTACACATCACAGGCTGCTTCCTCACCCACCAATACAGGGTGTCAAGCTCTAGGATTCATTGTCTCACTGCACTGAAACTGTGGTTTCAGACAATAGAGTAAGCACCAATGCGCCAATGGGAGAAACTATTTCTTACCTTTTTACTATTATTCATCTTTTTATGCTTGGATAGGAACAAGCCTCTGTGAGGAAAGGAATGGTAACATTCAGAAAATAAATTGTTCTTTGGTTTATGTACCTTTGGGTCTTGTTCATAATCCAGAGCATTATGAGAATAACTCAGGTTGAAATCTGCAATATTTATTCTATTCTAAGGAAACTTTCTCTGATGTGCGGAAAGCAGACTCCACAATCTGTAAGATTGTAAAGTAGGCATGTTTATTCAGCGCCGGGCGGCACGGGG
>VZSC01014410.1:55176-89361 GCA_013398225.1 Steatornis caripensis
GGACCCTGCACTTAGTCACTGCCCCATTGTTCTGTTTGTAACGACTTTCTGTGCTGGTGAGGCGACTCCCTAGTCCTTACTAGGAAAGTTTGCACAATAGTTAACAAAGCGCTAAGCATCCTTTATCACCTTGGTTCCCTGGTGTGCACAGTGATCATTAAGTAACCCTATATACATCAGAACTTCTTTAACCCCTTCTCTCACTCTCAGAGAAGCATTAGACAGTGGTATCAAGGGTTTGGGAAAACCGCCCACTTACATTGCTGCTTGAACAGGGGATGTAAACTTGAAACCTCAGGTCAAATTGTACACACAAAGCTCTTTGGCATGTCTGAACCTTACCTAACAGGCTAGTTACCATCTCTGCAGCTACATGGGACCCTGATCACGGATTTAGGACAGCTGACAGACAGTATGCCAGCCCCACGTATGTGATTTAAATGGGACCTCTGAGGAACACAGTAAAACAAAAGCTGCTCCAAGCTTTTAAGGGTTGAAAAAGAAACTCAAGATGCATCAGAGCTCTTGAGTCTCTCAGTTTCTGTGGAGTACTCCTGGCTAGCCTGTTCATCAGCTTAGCTGCTGGAGTCACCCCAGAGATTCGGTAACTGGTGGCAAGTGGCATGGGCAGGGTGAGGCAGCTTTCAAACAAGGTTCAATACAGCAATACTTAGCAGCTCTTTTTCTCCTAGAATACACCAAAAAGATTTCACCTTGTCGTTCTCATGAACACTTAAGGCAAAAAGCAGATAAGGGAAAAGACTGGATATAGCAGCATCCGTCGAGAAATCGCCTGTATTAAATTCTGCTCCCACCTCTACTGTTGTGTAATATTTGAGATAGGGCATTTGAAGCCTGCTTGAGCACGCACTTCCACGAGTACTCAACTTTGCTGTAAGTAATCCCATAATACTTAGCATAGGAGTATATTCAAGTGTTTGCCGTGGTCTCTAAGACTGGAGAAACTGAGACCCAATGTCTCGCAAACAGCATCCTGAAGGAAGATACCAGAACAGTGCAGATGATAGCAGTGTCCTTTGTGAATGTAACATCTCTCCCACTTACACTTCATTGCTTCACATTTAAAGAACTGTCAGTGAAGAAAACAGGAGTTTGGGTAAGACAGAGATGTACGTACTTGTCTTACATCATGCTGAATACCACCATGCCGGGACAGCGCAACCTCTGCTTGCAGATAGCTCAGAGCATGAAAGAGGCATTGGGGTTGTTTGTACGTGAACAGGGCATGTGGGGGTATATGAATATAGGCAAGGCCTGGTTAAGGAAAATAAACTTGATATGATGAAGAATTTCAAAGTTGAAGATCATTTTTATCCAGGCAGAGATGCCCAACAACATCATGCTTTTCCAAAGCAGCCTCATGGCAATGAGACGCCTTTACTGGGGTAGGGCAGATCCACATCAGACGGCTGCTGTAACACTCACCACCACCGTCACTTCATTTCTGAAGCCAGGGTTGCCTCAAAACAGACCAGCCAGGGGCTTCCACTCTGGTTTCCTACATTTCGGCTGGGTATTCCTTGGTCCACTGCCAGGCCTGGCCCACACCTCTGCCAGCCCCCAGACAGCTACAGTATTAGCTGGAGAATCCTAGCTTGTTGGCTTCCTACCCTAACAAATTAATACACAGCCAAATTAATCTGTTTTCTCTACACTTAGTGTGTTACATGGAAAAAAAACCAGCAGAGACCAGGCTTACAACAGGGACTCACACCAAGGCAAATGGAATTGCTCTTACTTCCTACAGTCTCAAGAGAAGGGAATAGATTCTAGGGTACTGTCCTTACAACAGCAAAATCAGCAATGCCATCCCTTTTGTATGTCTCTATTCAGCTTCATCCTCTTTTTATATCTCTTTATTAACGCAGCAGAGTACATTGCTAATTAAGCCTGACGTTTCTTTCTTGGATGTAGGCCCTGGTATTGATTTAGAAATAACCTTAATCTGATATTTGCAATACTAGTATTTACCTCTTCCCATGATTTCCAATATGATGTTACTGAATTCTTGGCTCAAGATGAGCTTCTGCAACGGTTTAAAACACCAGGAAAAACTTCAGTGAGACCTCGTTCCTATGGAATAAATGATGGGACATGAGCAGAACACAGGATATTTGAATATCCTCTAAACATCACAAAACCCAGTTAATTAGTTAGGCTCTATAAAGCAAAACTAAACCTTTGGGGAGGCAGACTGTTTGTTTTCCCTGAATGGCCATCCCGAAACCAGGACATTATCTGTCACATCCAAATCCACACACCCCTCTAGCATACAGCCAGAATGCCCCTTCTCGGACGTCAATCCAAGAGAGGACATGGGGTAAACCCAAACCACCCTCCTGCTACACAAGCCCCTGTGCAAACAGAAACTTCATCTCATGAACCAAGGGACAACAAACTGCCGGACCAACTAAAAAAGCAAATGCCACTATTTGTGCTGGTAACGCCCCTCCAACTGTTTGTCTGAAAGCCGTAGCGGCCCTGTCCTCTTGTGCATAGGCTGACATGGCCACCCACTCTCACGCAGCTTCTGCAATATCACAAAACACCCTGCTTCACAAACAGCATGCATGCTGTTGCTTAGCTTCTCAGGGGCTGCACCAGAATATGCAATTGCTCTACACTGGATAAATATGCAGAGGTCTGTCAGATTTTCCATTTTCACGTACATTAATCATCCCTAAAGCCCACCTCAGCTGTACAGATCTGTACTCTTTGCACAACTTCCATTCTCTCAAAGGTGTGTATTTGCACAATGATAGTGCTCATGCACCACTCATGGTATATTTTCACTTGGTTCCAACCACACTCCTGAACAGTAATTTATCATTGCCTGTCACTAGCTGCTACTACGAGTAATACACATAGCAGGTTTATTTAGTGTGTTTAGTATCTTTTGCTTGACTCTTTCTTACACAGACAACACTGCCCAAGCCCACAGATTCACAAACCAAAACAGCCAAGTTTCTGGGCCTTCCAGTTGCACTTGTTTTGCACTTCCCAGCTTTTTGTCTGCAAGATCTAGAAACTTACATTTGTTTGTTCTTTTTTAATGAAAGTGGAGAGCCTAATACAGTCTGCATGCTCCGGAAGCTGCAAGTGCACAGCAAGCACCTATATGGATGATGAAAACATGAGAGAAGTATGCAGGGATGTCTTAGGGGACTGCTCGCGCTGGCTTTATTGCTTAAGGACCTGATTCAAAACCCATATACCAGGCCCTCACCACCTGAGAAGTATCAGGTGGATGCGCGTGTTACATGAAACCAACCAGCTCACAGCTGGCTGGACTAAATACCTGCAAACTGTTTGCCATTTTGCTGGGCAACGCTACCCCACTGGCAGCGGCAGCACTGACTGTGTGTTGGTAAAGTGACAGGACAGTCATGGAGAGGCCTCGTGGAAACGATGGCATGGGGCTGTGCTGCAAAGTAACTGAAGAGCTCTCTACCTGTAAAGCAGCATAAGTTGCTGCTGTTCCAGTACTGCACTTTAACCCTGCTGGAGTGTACAGGGGCACAGCGGAAATTTTAACCAGTGATGTTAGAACCAACATGGTCTGCCAGTGCTACCTGTCAACCACAAGCTCGAATGAAACCAATAAAAACTCTTTTGCAAGGAGTTCCAGGAAATTTTGAGGCCTATAGGGGACAAAAGCTCTCCCTGTTAATTCCCCTCACATAGAAAAATTAAAAATAAAGGGAGAAGAAGCATAATTTTACTATTTGCAAGCTTAATTTTTTACCTCAGACTTGATAAACGAGTGTTTTGTCTTTGCCCCTGCTCATCGGCAGATTGTAAGCTCTGCAAGAGGATTTTCCACACACAAAATTCCTGTAGTTCTGCGAAAAATTATTTGCTGTTATTACACCATCTTTCATTGCAACAAGGTGCTACCTCATTTTTCACCTGCCTAGGAAGTTGGGTTTCCTGCCACTAAAGAGGCCCCAGAAAACCCTGCACCCTGGCCTGAAGGTGCTTGGCCTACACACACCACAGTTATGGCCACCCACCCCGTGCCTGCAGGGCCCTCGCGAGCCCGGGCTGCCGAGCTGCGGCCCAGACCAGGCGAAGGGAGGGCTGCCCTCCTGGGTCTCCTCCCGTGGGGGGCAGCCCACCCCGCACCGCTGCCTGTCTTTCCCCCGTGCCAGCATGCTGCGCACACCCACACGCGTGCTGCACGTACACGCGTGCACAGCACGTGCGGTGCATACACCTATGTGCGCATACGCGCCCTGCACGCCCCACACGTACACTGGCCACGTGCAGCGGTGCAGACGCCGCACGCTCGTGCACACCAAACACCCACGCGCATTCCACATGCGCACATACCTGTTGCACAAAGCACACTTCCAGTGCTGGGGCGTCCACAACTTCTCCGGGCCCCCGCACACCCAGCGTGCGCGCGCAGGCACACTGAACACGCGTGTGCGTTACACGCCCACAGCCACACCCGCGCACGGCACTACCGCCCACGCACAGTGGAGCGCGCTCTGTTGCCCACCCGAGTTACCACCCCGCCGCCTCCCCTCATTTCCCCTCCCCGTCCGGGTCGGCCCCTTAGGTTCCCGCCCCCCGCGCAGCGGGCACCCAAATCCCGCCGGGCCGCCGCCGCTCGCTCCTTTCCTCCCCGCCCGTCTGCGACCCGCCGCCGCTAGCCCGCACCCACCGACGGCGCCATGGCCGCCCGGCAGCAGCTCGGTAACGCGGGGCCAGCTCCCGGTGGGGCGAGAGTGGGTGGCGAGGCCTCGGCAGCCAGGGGAGGGCTGCGATCTCCCACCAGCTATGGTGGCAGCAGCGACGACCGATCACCACCGGGGGATTGGGGTGGGGGGTGGGGCTGCCCTCCCGCCGGGCGCCGGGCCCCGAAATGGCCGTCGGAGGGGTGGGCTGGAGCTACAGGGTTCAGCTAAGCAGGGCGGCCCCGGAAGGCGAGGGCCGGCCGGGTGCCGCTTGTCTCTGAGCGTGGCCACCGCTTCCAGCCCGGCAGTTCCCGTGCCCTGAGGGTGTGTGTGGATGTGGGTGCTTCTTTGCTTCCCTCCGGGCTGGTTGGCAGCTGCCGCAGTGTGAGTTTAAACTCCCGGGGGCGGGGGGGGAGGGGGGCGGGAAGAGAAGCAGGAAGGACGGTGAGGGGATGTCCCGCGTTTGGAGCCCTGAGGCAGAAGCGGCGGCGCGGCCTTCGCCCGCCCGCCGGCGTCTGCTGGTGCGGAGGGGCCTTCCCCACTGGAGGTGGGGGGGGCCTGAGACGCCGGTGGGCAGCTCCTCCCCTACTTAGTGTCCTCACATCTGAGACGATTCTTAAGTTACTGAATTTACGAAGGCTTCGGCCTCTTAATCCTGTTGTTTTCTTTCTCTGTTCCGGTTTTGAAACCAAAATATTTGTCCTCTTCCCACCTGTTAGCTTTACTCAGTGTCTCTGACAAGACCAGCCTGGTGGAATTTGCAAAGAGTCTGAATGCTCTTGGCCTGGGTTTAATTGCCTCTGGAGGAACAGCCAAATCCCTGAGAGATGCCGGCTTGCCTGTCAGGTACAGACACTTTCCCAAACATCCCGAACAAAAACGCTGGTTTGAGTCCTGAGGTTGCTGAAATTGTTTTTTCCATGTGTGAGCAAAAATGATTGAAAAGTGGTCTGAGAGCAAGCCTTCCCCAGAAGAAACACCACCCCAAAAGCTTCAGAGCAAACTTCAGAATGTTCCTGGCCTGAAATTGGTTGAGTGAGGCCAAAGAGTGTTACTGTGCAGGTCAACACACAGAGAGATGTCAGGAGCGTTGTCTTGGAGATGATGCCTCGTCTGCCTTGAGCCATCTTTTTTCCCTTCAGACAATTGGTTGTCTTGAAATTCATAGTCTGACCCTAGTGTTGCTCTTCACAGCCACGTGAAAGCTGACCTTTGCCCAGTCCTGGGACAGGAAAGATGTCGTGTCAGGAATATGTCGAAGCTCATTGGAGGTCGTTTGTCACAAATAATTTTCCCAGCATGATGGTCAGCTTTTTCAGACAGAGCCTTTAAGTGTTGTGCATCCACTGCTTGAGAAGGGGCACGTACAGTCACCGGTTGTTTTGGCTCGGGATTCTAGGGAAATTTGTTTCAGTTTCTTCCATGCTGTGATTAAAAAACAACTCTGGCCAAATAAAAACTGTTTTCACTACAGCGATGAAAAATCTGTCAATTATTTGGCAGTACAGGTGACTATAACTCCATTTTTGCTTCCAGTAGATGCAGTGGTAGGCCCCTGGGACACATCAGCATGAATAAATACCGCCTCCAGAGCAACTTGTCCTGGCTGTTTTCCAGCACTTGGTCATGTCTCCTGGACTTCTTTGCTTTGCCGTGCTATCAGTGAAGCCCGAAGCAAAGGATGGTCATATTTCCCCTTTCCACTCCAATTTATTGTTCCTTTACCATCCTGAACAGTCACAGGGAGTGGTGAAATGCAATGTTTTGGCTAAACTGGGAAGAAGAGTACTGAGGTTTTGCTGCTTTTGAGGATGGTCTTCTCTCTCTAAATTGTATTGACTTGGGATTTGCTTATCTTTGTTATTTTGGTGTATTCGATAAATAACCGTACTGCTTAGCTGAGTGTGACTCATGAATTTTTTTTCCATTCATCAGAAAAGCATTAGTTGCCCCTTTGGCATAGGGGAGATTTGTTGTGAAATTTATGCAATTTTTTGTTTTGAGTCACTAGAAAGCGGTGTCTTTTGTCTTCTGTCAGATGTAGCTTTTGCTTAAGTTATAGATTAACATCTTGTGAAGAGTGAAAGAGCATTAAACCAACACTTTGGCTGTACCTAGCAGCATTTTGCTAAGTAGCTGACAGATGCCAATTGTAATAAAACCAGTCAGATCTATCTTAACGTAGAATGCCTCACCTCAGAACTGCTTCCCTGTCTTATGTGAGAAGGGTGCATGCTAATCTGTGACTCAGCATAGGTTTCTCCTAGCAGTTTAGTTACACACTTTCCATATGTTGTGTTCTTACTGAGATACAAGATACTGATGTTTAGTGGAATCATGCATGTGTTTTCTCTAAACTCCTTCTGTCATTGATGGAAAGGTGGAGATTTTTTATTTTGACAGATGGATGAAAAGAAAGCTAAGTTTATTTCCCCTCCTTGCTGCCTTCAGAACTCCTAGGTTTTAAATCTTCTTCCAGTAAAACCGACATTGCCAATAGATCTAAATTACTGCCCTGATGGGATAATAAACATTCAACCTATAGATTAAGTCAGTATGGCTCATCTGTTATCATGCTGTGTTTTCTCATTGAGCAGAGATGTTTCGGACCTGACAGGGTTCCCTGAGATGTTAGGTGGACGTGTGAAAACCCTTCATCCTGCAGTCCATGCTGGTATGTTTGTGCTAATATCTTTTCAGTCTAGAAGAAAAATCCACGGGCAGTGAGTATGGGAAGAAGGGACTGACAGAGTCGTGTGGAAGAACTGGGTAATGAAAACATATTTGCTTTAGCAGCAGGAGGAGAGGTGAAAAGCATGGGATGGAGAAGTGTATGGTGGTTGAATTACTTCCTCTGTTGCTGTGCTGGCATCTAGGCAGTTAGCAGAGCTTTTTCTCCCCAGGGCTACAAGTGACAGAGCTTCTCTGTAAATGCCTTTGCACATGCTTTGCAGAGTCAATTTCAGACCTGTTCAGGCAGAGCGCTCCACTGAATTTAACCTGTGGATGAATCTGGTGTGCAGCATAAAGAACGTGACAACATAGTCTTCAGTGGGTGGTTTCTGTGTGCTCTGATCTTCCCTGGCTCTTCTTCAGCAAGGAAGATGTCTGATAATTGGTCAATCTACACATTAACGCATCTGCTTTTTCATTTCCTGTTACGGTGCTTGAGATCCCTCAAATTGAACCTGTCGCCCATCGTATTTGAGGGCTGGAGACAATCTGCTCTGACAACTTTGAACCCAGGATTGTGTTGTTGCTTACTCTGCCAGACAGTCACCAGCATGTTTTTCCAAGTTCCTAGACCCAAGACCTATGCTGCTGAGCTAGAGGGACAGCTTCTTTTCCTTCAGATGCTTCATAGGCTTTGAATGTTGCTGCCTGATTAGCAGCACGTGCCCTTTTCCTCTCCATGAACTCCTTAATGACAGTTTTAGTGTTTTAAGGGTAGCAGCTGAATGCTTATAAAGTACATTTTTGAGGTTGCTGTTCAGCACTTGGAATGCTCTGGGATTTAGCATTGCAGAAAAAAAACCTGTTAGGATGGAATTTGAACAGCCAAAGAGTCAGTAAAATGGAGTAGGGTAGAGGAGTGGCAGCTGTTGTCTGAAGTAGGATCAGAAAGTTCGTGGTAGAAAATCTCTGAGGAAGAGCACAGCCTGAAGGAAGATGTTCAATTTAAAATAATGTTTGTTGGGGATTTAGTTCTTTTTTTAATAAAGATATACTGTTGTTTTTAACTAGGCATCTTGGCTCGCAATATTCTGGAAGATAATGCTGATATGAACAAACAGGATTTCAGCCTTGTAAGGTAAATGTTGGGGGACATGACGCAATTCACTGGTAATCAAAAATGAACACTGGAGACCAGCCAACACCAGGGAATAGGAGCAATAGGGATTGTAACATCTGCACACCCTAAGATCTGCAATCTCCTTCCTTTTCCCTGTCAGGAGATACTAGGTTTTTAAAAATACAATTTTCTACAGATGCGTCTTCATCACTTGTAGTAAGAGAAAACTAAAACAAGAAAGTTATATTGTGGTTTCCACAGGGAATGGAGGTTTTAATGTCTTCTGGTTAATCTGGGAATTTTGACACTTCACACTTAGGCAGCGTTGGACCACATTATGCTTCTTGCAAAGTTGAATTCAGTACTTTTGAAGCTGGTGCATCTCCCCTCTACTTGGCTGTGGGGGTCTGATCAGATCGCAATTCCCCATTTTGAAATACTTGCTTAGTAAATACACCTTTTGGTATTTGCATAATGTTTACTGAGTTTCAACACATAAATAGAGAGTAGACACGAAAGGTGGGTCAGGAACATGCAGCATTTGTACAGATGGAAAACACAAGATAACAGACACAAAGCTTGCTTTCTGAGAGCTATCATGAGAGCAAGTGAGCTGCAGCCAGAAACTGAAGTAGCACAGTTTGTGCACTAACACGTAAGCAAAGATTTTGTTTGGTTTTGTTAGACTGTATTTACTCAGTACACTCCAACAGGGCAGTTTGGGACTATGTTTAACTAAATGGTTTTAACATCTAACTAGTGATTGTGAGTAACCAGTTCTATGTCAGTGAGTAGCTCCTGGTTTAGAAATGAATGGCTGAATTGAACATACTAAATTGTAGGTACAGCCAGGATGGGAGGTATGGTTTAACTGTGGTGATTGGACTGGAATGCATATTAGCTTTTAAAATTACTTTTAAACAGAGGTGTGCCTAGAATGGATGGATTTCCAGGCTGAATTTGAAAACCTGAAATTTAAAACCACAGGAATCCTCATAGATGGCTCAGCGGTGGTGGCTCTTCAAAGTATGCTGCATATTAAAGCAGGCTCTGCTGAATTGCAGAGGGTGTAACACACCTTTACATCAGTGACTTACAGGGCACTTGCATCTGGAATAGTAATTTGGATTTGGGTTGTCTTAGATAAAGCAGAAGGAGATGATCCTCAGCAGGAGGGTCTTTGTGTAGTTGCATAAAACTTAACGTACCCAAGTCAGGGTACGAAACCTTGCTATTGATTTCCACAGATTAAAGCATTAGCAGTGTTAAAGTCCACGGATTCCTGATGGTTTGCAACAGGTCAGGAGCATGAATGGATTGGGTGGAAGGGGGTATTAGAAATAAGAGCAGACAATAAAAGGTATCACAGGAAAATCAGAGACATAGGGCGTTCTGGAAGCCATATGGGAAGCTGATCATCCCTTCTGCTTGAATTCATCACACAGTGTGGAAACAAAGGAGTATTAGAAGTTGGACACAAGTGTATGCGTCACAGCAATTCACTGCCAATATGGGGCATGCACTGGGGTTTGATAACCTTCATACATTCAGATCAAGAGAGTGAATTAATTCTCTTGGGTTAAAAACGTTGTTTGTGAAGGTCAAAACATAACTCCTTTCGCTATAGTTCACGTGACACTGGTAGGATGTGGCAGGGCAAATTACTACTTCGTGCTTTCTGGAATACAGGCTGCAGCTTCTTCCAGGTCAAATCATGAAACTTAATTCCAGCAAGGTCCAATTCTCCCACCTGCTTTCATGTACCACAGAGGCTTTGTGGGGATCCAGGCTACTGGTATTTTGAAAGTCCAAAAGGTGATAAGTAGGTATTTTTCTGCTCTCGGAAAAGTTGTGGAAAATCAGATTGTTTATTCTTTGTTTGCAGCGGACCTTGCTCTTAGTGCTTCCTCTCCTATGAAAGTTGGCGGATACCTAATTTTCAGTACTGCTGAGAGCCGACTTTGAAGTCCTTTGAAGTGGCTGGAGTTGCACACCAGAATCGCTACACATTTAAGCCCAGGCCCATGTATTTGAAGAAAATCTTCCTTTTAACTAACTTCTGTAAATTGTGGTTCTGTCCACTGTAACATTAAGGCACAGGGTTCATTTAAATTGTATAATGTGTGTACTGTTTCACCACTGTAACATCACTTGGCCTTTGGCTGAACACTACTGACAAGTGTTTTGGAGAAAGAAGCCTTGGCTATGGTAATTTATGTTGGTGCCCTATCTGAGACACAAGACTGTAGAAACACTGCTAGTATCTCGTGAGTGCCAAGGCCAATTTGGCCTTTTTATTTTTGATTGACTAACCTACTTTTCCCCTCAATTCTCAGAGTTGTAGTGTGTAACCTCTACCCCTTTGTGAAGACCGTATCTTCTCCGGGTGTAACTGTACAAGAGGCAGTGGAAAAGATTGATATTGGTAAGTTAAAGGGAGAGCAAATCTATTCTCCAAGCAGACTTGATGGTTCTGGTCTCTAAGTTGTTTCAGGTCTTTTTTTTTGGTGGCCTTGCACACCCAGAAAGGGAGATTGCTAAAGAGCGTTAAAAGCTGCAAGGAGCAGACTGAAATCATAGTTGGGTAAACCTTGTTGCTTTTAAGCAGATCTAAAATTAAAATGACAAGTGGCTGTTGTAACAGGCTGGAAAGCCATGCTGCGTGGGCGGGCCAGTCATGCACTGCCCAAAGAAAAAAGCTTGATGTACTGTAGAAGGCTGTGCTAGGAGAGGCCAGGTGGAGCATGCTTCCTGCTGAAACATAGAGAGCAGCTTAAACCTCTTTTGCAGCCTCTGGCAGCATAATCAGAATAGAAGAACATGAGCTTTGGAGAGAAAAAGCTGAACCACTGAAAGTGCTCTGGGGATTGTTGAAAACAGTGCAGGAAGGTGTTACAAGGAAGCGTTGGTTTGCATATGTGGAAGAGTAGTTAGTACGTGAGTTCGGAAGCATGGATGCCTATATCATCAGCAGTTTTGCTCTTCCTTGTAGTTCTGAACCCCAAAAGCTTGCTGTTCCTTCACTGCAGCATCTCTGCTTGGCAGCTTGTGGACAGTACACTCACAGTTTTGTGCCATGAGATTGGATTGGGATTGAATTTTCTTACAGCAGTTTAGTCCAAATGATGCCCGGCAGAGCTCTCTTAAATATTTTCTGGAGTGATACTTGTTGTGCATGTGACAGTGCCAGCCTCTGCTTTTCCTTTGCAACATCCTAATATCTGGTGTGATTTAAAGTGTTGTAATACCTGTACAGAGTCAGATTTAAGGGAGAAGCATGGCCTTTTATCTTACATGGAGGAGCTGGGCAGGATTCATTAATATTTGCAGAGAGATTTGGCAACCTTATTTGCTTGGCAGTGTAGAAGTAAATCTTTTCTTGCACCTGCAGCTCTGCCTGCATCTGCAAAGGCCAATCAATGTTGCACCTTCACCAGTGGCTTGAGTCAAACACACCAGCGTTGTGCGTTTTGAAGAGCACTTAGAGTCCCTTCTGCTTGCTGGAGAGAGGGGGGCACATTCATCTGGCACAAATGATTGATTACTGCATGTACCTTCTTGGCCTCAGATGTGGCTCTTTATTATGCTGTGTCCAGGAGCAAAATGCTTCATGCCTCCATCCTTCTCTTGCAGGAGGAGTTGCCTTGCTGCGGGCAGCTGCCAAGAACCATGCTCGCGTGACAGTTGTGTGTGACCCTGCAGACTACTCTGCAGTAGCTAAAGAGATGGAGACATCAAGTGACAAAGACACTTCCATGGAAACCAGGCGTCACCTTGCACTGAAGGTTGGTCCTGTTTGCTTGCAGCAAAGGGCTAGGCCAGACTCATTTGCTTTTAGTTGATTCACTGTAAACACCAAATCCTTTCTAAGTTGATGTTTGTAAGTTGACAGGTTTCCCCCATTATGTTCCCAGGCTTTCACCCACACGGCTCAGTACGATGCAGCCATCTCTGACTATTTTAGGAAAGAGTACAGCAAGGGGGTGTCCCAGCTGCCCCTGAGGTACGGCATGAATCCTCACCAGAGTCCTGCGCAGCTCTACACGATGAGATCCAAACTTCCCCTGACAGGTGAGGCCTAGGCCATTCTGTCCAAAAGGGAGCTCTGGGATAGCTGGGAAAGGAGGTAGTTTGGCATGTTTGCTGGTTATCTTTAAAACCAAAATACAATCTTGTCCCTTAGTCTAAGGGATGGCCAGCAGTGCCTTAACTGCTTTATTACTGAGTGTTACTAGCTTTGCAATGAAAAGGTTGAGCCGTGTGAGACAGAAGGGCTTGTCTGCTGACCCGCACAAGACTTACCGTAGCTTCATGTTCTCTGTTGGTGTATGGTTGTGTTTCCACACTGAAGACACAGGCAGATTTACATGGTGCACCTTCTCCTTGACATCAGACCCAGATTTTTGCAAAGGAAAACCTTGTTGTCGTTTTAAGATGTTTTGCTCCTTTCCTTTTTCGTTATCAGTATCTTCCTAATCTTTTTGTGTCACCATTGACTCTGTCTAGAAACCAAGCTGGTCTCTACATTTGAATGGTTTTTGTTTTTTTTTTCTTTCTTTGGTTTTGAGCAAAGGTTTATCACCTTAGCTTTCTAGAATGCCGCTTCTGCTAACGGTGGCAGAGGGAAAGGATACTAGTCTCACTTGCAAGAGTTTGGGACAGGATTGGTGTCTCTCTCTGCCCTGTTTCAGGGTGTGCCACTCATGACAGCATTGCTGCAGTGAGGGAAATCCCTGTTTTGGAGGGAAAGAAAGACTGGCTACTCTTGTCCTTGAGATTGCTTTTAATATTGGTGAAAACCAGCTCTGCCTTGTGTGCAGGCATTGTCCTGTTGAACAGACAATGAAGCTTTGTGTTGCAGAATTTCCTTATTTCAATTCTGGGATCTCTTAAGAAGCTTTTCCATGCCTGCACTGGAAGTTGATTTGCTTGCTCCCAGTATGGTAGCAGAACAACACTGTGTTCACTTGTTCTGGTCATGGACTATTGTTAAAATTATCTTTTCTTCCTATCTCCTGAAATGCTCATAGTCCTGCCGTGTCAGTATGAGCAGTTCTTGCAGGACCGGGCAAAAGGTTTTGAGGGCAGACTTTTGAATTACCTTTACTCTTGGGATTGATTTCTGATGAAAGGACCAGATGAAGCCTTTTGCTAAAGCCTTGCTGTAAATTTCATGGCTGTGAGTGGTTCTGTTGACATCAAGTTAGAGACACCATGTGCTTAAAGTTTGGCTAGTGCTGGAGCATTTTGCTCAATCAGAGCCATAAGCACTATATGAAATTTATTTACTAGATTTTTAAATAAATTTACCTAGTAGGGAGCAGGGGATTTGCCTTTTGGGTTCTTCCCTGACAGCACTTTTTATGCGCCTTGGTCAAAATCAAGCTCTGGTAGGCTCCCTCAGAAAGAGATGGCTTTTGTTCCAAATGGCTGCAATTTGAAGGACTCTGAGAACACAAGGGAGAATGTTCTTTTTTTGTTCCCCTTTTGCAAGAGGGGAGGTGCATGGGGGTAGTGTATGTCTTGCTCCAAGGTCATATCAGCAGCGTCTGGTAGGGAAGGGAATTCTATTTGTATCTCCTGAATCTCAAGCCTGTGCATTCTTCACAAGTCAGTGTTTTTTCACAGCACTTAACTGGTTGCTGAGGAGCCAGGATCATTTAACAAGAATAATTTGTAGTGATTTCAGTTCTTGGTGGGAGAAATCTCTTTTCTGCTTGCTCTCCAGGGTCTGGGGAGCAGACCGTGCCTACTTTAATGTGTCTGTGTGCTTTGTTTGCAGTGGTGAATGGCTCTCCAGGATTCATCAACCTGTGTGATGCTCTCAATGCCTGGCAGCTGGTGAAGGAACTCAAGCAGGCATTAGGCATTCCTGCTGCAGCCTCCTTCAAACACGTCAGTCCTGCAGGTAGGGTGGCTCCGTGTTGCCATGCATTTCTCTTTTAACAGACTCCAACTTTGGGCAGGCCCTGTCCGTGTTGTGTCTGGGTCCCTTACCCTGGCAGTCTGGGGAGGTCCCGGGGCGGGGACCAGCGAGAAGCTCGGGTTTCAGTGCCCTGGCTTGTGTTTCCCACTAGGTGCTGCTGTTGGAATACCTCTCAGCGAAGAGGAGGCGCAAGTCTGCATGGTGTGTGACTTCCACAAGACCTTAACGCCCTTAGCATCTGCCTACGCGCGAAGCAGAGGTGGGAAACCCAGGAATGAGCTAGCATGTCCAAAGAGCCGAGCTTAATTCTCAGCACCTGAGCAGCGTGCTTAGCACTTTGCAGGCTCTCCACTTTGCAGTGTACTCCTCTGTAGCTTTTTTTTTTCCTTAAGGCTCTGACTGACTGACTAAATGAACTGACTGCCTATCAAAAATTGCTCTCCAAGGGAGCAGACCTTGAGTATTGTTTCAAACAAGCTAAAACCACATTAGTTTCTGTTTCTTGATGTATACAGAAGACCTGTAGAGATTATTTTGAGTTTAAATGTGTATATATATATATGTACACGCACACATAAAAATCTATGGAGTTTTGGCTAAAGGATGGATAAATAAATAGCTGTGCTGGTAGCATGCTCAGCCTTCCACTGCATATGGGGGTGCTCATGAATACTTAACTTGAGTAGAAATGTTTCTGTCCAATATTTGGCGGATAGTTTTTCTAGTGCTTTTGTACTTCAGAGTTCACAAAAAAGATAAAAATAAGTAAATAAGAATAGGTTCCTCTGCTTAGCTGAGATGCTTTGCTAATTCTCTCATTTACCATGTAGAGGTTATAGAAAACAAAGCGAACTTGATAAGGGCAACCTTGGCTTGCATTCGTTTTTCACCACTTTAGGGACCACCTTTGAACATTGCCCTCAGAAAACTACTGCACGATTTGTAGAAAAACAAACCTTTAGAATGGCAGGGACAGAAGAATTGACCTTGCTAAGTAGTAGAGCATCTGTGATGGGAGCTGAGTGCCATTAACTGTTCACTTTAGCTATGCCATTAAATATAGAGAATATTTATTTAAAAAAAAAAATTGTTTGTAGCTACATTTCTGGATCTGGTTTCTTGCAGGAAAAACCAGGCGAGAGCATAGGCATCTGAAAGCTTTCCTCTTTTTCCAACTGTCTCCCATCTAAAATCTTTCTGTAACAATCCTTGCCTCTCCTTGTCCTC
The DNA here is from genome assembly GCA_013398225.1 of Steatornis caripensis. Taxonomy (NCBI): domain Eukaryota; kingdom Metazoa; phylum Chordata; class Aves; order Caprimulgiformes; family Steatornithidae; genus Steatornis; species Steatornis caripensis. The sequence goes on from VZSC01014410.1 coordinate 70,826, forward strand.
TTGCCACCACGGCTACAGCAGAGCTGCTTGCGTCATTGCAGAGGTAGTCATTGCAGAGTTAGAGCTTTGACAGATGCAGTGAAGAAGGAAGAATATCTGAACTATGGGAATATTTAAAGGTACCTGTGTTTGAGGTAGGATTTTTCATGCTTGTTGCTCTTACATGGCCTATTTTTTTTTTCTGTAGGGTTTAATTATTAGCTCACCAAAAATTGACTGGGTGGTAGGAGCAAAGACTTTTCTTTGTATTATGCTATAGTTTGATAAGTTACTGAAAATATGATTTTGCAGGTGCTGATCGGATGTCTTCTTTTGGTGACTTCATTGCCCTGTCTGATATCTGTGATGTGGCTACTGCCAAGATTATTTCTAGAGAGGTTAGTTAAACAGCAGCAAATCACTTGAGTGTAAAAAGGAGAATCGCGCTAGATGGAGTCATTGATTTGTAACAGCCATTCTGTTTGAATTTGACCCGTTTTACTGAAGACTGTTTATTGGTCTGCTTGTGTAATTTGGTATCTGGCGTGCAGAGTTTACACCTATCTTTTGATGCATTTTTCCTCCTACCAGCTAAAACCTGGCTGTGTGGGAGAGCCTGCAAAATAGCAGTACTTGTGATACTGCTTTGCAAGGGATGATTGCAAACCTCTGCCTCTGACTAGGCCTCTTGAAATGAACCCTGATTACACTGTCGCAAGTATCTAGTTGAACGGCTGTAATTGGAACAATAAGAGGACTGGAGAGCTGATGGCTAGCCTCTTCCCCAAAGGCAGGAATGTGGACATAGATTGCTACCTGCCAGTTGATACAAGTTATATGTAGGCTCAGCCACTTTCCAGGCTGCGCTTGTAACTTTGCTGGATTCCACGTTAAGTCCATAACTGACCGCATTGCACAGGTCACTGGTTTACATAGAGTTAACCAGCTGGGAGTTAATGCTTTACCAAAAACATTTGTCCTGTTAAATGTTGCTTACAATTTTTTTGAGAGGGGGAAGGAATGATGTGACGGGCTGTGTTGTACGTTAGAGGCTTCTTTTCAAAGAAATGAAAGTACGTTTGAGTGGTTTGAGAGAATAGCATTTGGTATACTATTACTTTAAAAAAAAAAAAACCACACAAAAAACCCAAAAAACTACCCACATTGTAGGACAGGAATGTGAAAGGTGTGTATCACTTCATGGGACTGATGAATGTAAACTCTTCTCAGTTTCCATGCTGCTAACAGCTCTCTTGTCAATATTTTTGTCTCATCAGGGGTGTCACTGTTGAAATAAGGATTTTTTTTTTTCTTTTTTTTTGAGCCATGTTTACCATTAAAGCTGAGAAGTGGGAATGTCGTGAACGAGCTGTTTTCCCCTGGTGGTGGAGATACTAGTACCATTCTGCTTAAAGTGGTGGTGGGGTATTTTGTACTAACTCCTGCAAAGAGCTCATAGTGTTCTGCTGTTTCTTGTTTCCAGGACTGAAACCAATATTGTAGTAGTGCCTTTGGTATTGTATGGTACATATAGGCACCAAGAAGCATGCCTTCAGTGGCTTCCTGGAAATGGCAGGTGGAGCTTTCAGTATTAGCCCCTCCTTTTTTTTCACGTGGGTGCTGAAATCTCTGTGTATTGCAGGTATCTGATGGTGTGGTAGCTCCTGGCTATGAGGAAGAAGCTCTCAAAATCCTTGCCAAAAAGAAGAATGGTGGTTACTGTGTCCTCCAGGTTTGTACTCCTGCTCCACTGTAACCCTCTACTGCTTTTCCTGTACCTGCTTTCTACAGATGTTGGTGTCCACATAGCTGGGGTGGGGAGCTGATCCAGGAGGCTTTCCTACACTGCATGGAAGTGTTTCCTCTGGGGCTTTGGGGTTTCATGTATGAGCTGGAATTCCACCAGCAGTGTTGCCATCACGTTTAGTCTATTGTCCTAGATGGAAGTATTCTTATAATGCCTTCCTTGGCTTTCAAAGTGGTATGGACTTAAAGTAATTAAATCTATGAACCAGCAAGAGTATTTAAAAGAAACAGGATTTCTGTGCCCTGTTTCCACTCTTTGCCAGCTTTTCTCTCTCTTTTGCTGAATTTTTTCTCCCTGAATTCTTTGTCTGAGATACAGTGCCTCAATAATGTTGTGAGTCTTGGCGCTGAGAAGCATGTGTAGTGTATCACTGGGGGAAGCCTTCTCTAGGCACGTGGTATTTGTAGAGCACTCTTTGGTACAGGCTGTGATGAAGATAGCAGCACAAGCAGAGTTTGGACCTGGGATGATCACCTTTACATACTGTAACCAGGATGCTTGTCAAGGAGTATTAATACAGTGTGGTCAAGTCAGTGTCAAGGGGCTTCGTAGTAGGCAGTGATTGTTGGGACTTCAGAATCATCCCGTTTTTGTGAACGTGACTAATGGATTACACAATGCTGTCAAAGCAGCCAGAAAGGTCTTATTTCTGCCTGGCTCTGAGACACAAATGAGCAGAGAACTTTACTATAACGCTACAAAGAGAAAATCCAAGGCTTAGCTGAAGTTGCAGTTGTAGTGTTACTACCAGGGGAGCTGTAGAAGATAACTCAGGAGCTTCAGGCAAGAAGGAATGAAACTGCAGACAATCTTGGCAGCTGATTACCTCCTGAATTCAATTGGCTTTGCACGGATGAGGTCGTATTGGTTAAGCCTGTATCTTCAGGGCCTGTCTGCAGGGAGATGCTAAGGAAAGTTGATCTGAACAAATTTAAATGGATTAGGGAAACCACATAAAGCATGTCCATGCTCCTGTTTAGAGCTGGTAGCCTTAATCCAGTTTACTTCATGTCTCAATAATCTGAACTCGGGCTACCTGCATTCTAAATAAGGCCATGCATGTGTAGACCTGAATGCAGCTTAACAGTTCCATTTAACTTTACCCCTCTCACTGGTGTAAATTAACTGTGCTGCATGCTTGTTTGGAGACTGCCCCAAGAGACTGCATCTCTGGAGATAACCATGTTCACTGTTTTCTTTGATGTCAAAGAGGGTTGGGAGTTGTACCTTTAGGCATTTATGAAGCAACTCAAAATATTTCCACCTTCATGTGGGAGACTGGAAGACTCTGTGTGTGCGTGTTTTTCCCTTTCTGTGATAGACTAGAAGACTTTGTGAATTTTTTTTTGGCTCGCAACATGACATTTTGTATAGAAACATCTACACTGCATTATTTATCTCCACCCTGTAAATGTCACTTTGTGCTGTTGAGACCTTGCTGCTCTGGTTAATTCTGATTATGTCTGATGAGTTGACATTGCTTTCTATAAACAGTTTACTTCTTTTGGATTCTTTAAATAATGTGTTTTGACCTGAGTTATCACTGGACGTTGGCTTTGAATTGCTCTAAGAGTTTTTTATTGGCCTATCCTTTGGCTTTTAGATGGATCCCCATTATGAGCCCGATGACAATGAGATTCGAACCCTCTATGGATTGAATCTCATGCAGAAGAGGAACAATGCAGTCATCGACCGGTCATTGTTCAAGAACATTGTTACAAAGAATAAAAATGTAAGTCAGAAGATAAATGAGCTTAAAGGCTGGTGGAATGCACTGGTTTGCTTTCATCAAGGAAGACATCGTTGTTCTGTTTTAAGAGCTCTTAAAATAGTTTAATGATATTTAACTGGCTTTCAACAAAACAATGCAGCAAACTTTCTGAACCAAGTATACTTGGGTAAATCAGGGCCATTTGCCTTTATTTTGATTCCTTGCATAAATAAAGAGGAGCTGGACCTTGCCCTTCATCTCCGGCTACCAAAATGTTTGTATTTCTTATTTAGAAGAAGTTACTGTATGTAATTTCTTATGGGGAGACAGCTGTGTGCTAAGGATCCATTGTGATCTCATTCTGACTCACTGTTTACTTCTCCCTTTTGTGTACAGTGTACTGTATAAACTCTGGCCTTGCTGATATTGCTCATCATTTAGAGTTCATATCATCAGAAAGCTGTCAAGTTATTTTTTTGTCTCTGATCTTGTTCTCATTAAAAAAGATGTTAACGAGCACGTGATTAGTCATTGGCTCACAAACAAGCTGAGACATTGCAGTAATAAAAATAATTATAATAAATTAGTAATGAAATGGACTTAAAAATAATACTTAATGCAGATATTGGAAACGTTTGTTGTTGTTGAGGTCCTGTGTGTACTTAAGCACATGCTTAGCATTTTGCCTACGAGCACATCTGATGACTGTGAGCAAATACAGAAGATGTTGCAGGCTTAGGACTGTGACAGAGTCCTCTTGACCTGGTAAGATTGAGTCTTATCCCTATGAGCTATGAGATTGCTGCCAAACCAATCATTTACAGTTTGTAATCTAAACTAAATCTAAACTAAAATCTAAAATTTGCTGTTAATTGAACAAAACAGGATATTTTAGTTATCTTGTTTTCCCTCTCTAGGATACAGTACTTGTGATGGTTTGGAGGTTTACAGATCACTAGCCAGTTGGCTAGTCATGGTTGGTAGGATGGGCCATTGACAATGGCGTTCTGTTTCAGCTGCCTGAATCTGCTGTCCGAGACCTGATTGTTGCCAGCATTGCTGTCAAGTACACCCAGTCCAATTCGGTCTGCTATGCCAAGGATGGGCAGGTAACCAAATCAGGCAGCTCTGTGGAGCATGCTTTCACAGCCAAGCTGGTCAGAGAGTGCTTTTGTCAGGCTTGGGTTTTAAAATCACTTAGTGTACAGGAAGCTATTAAACAGGTACAGATGAACTGCCCTAGACAGCGCAGCGCAGAACAGTAGCTAAACCTGTGTTTCTCAAGAGGCTGCTTCAAAATTTCAGTGTAATATCTTCATGATAATGACAGGGCTGGCTCCTTCAATGATAGGGTTGGAAAAGCTCTTACGCACTTCTGCAAGTTTGGCCTAGAGTCATTTCTTTCTAACTACTCTGTCCTTTTATATAATTTTTTGAGGGCATGTACATATGTTGTAGTCTGTATAGAGCCTTAGGAGATGACAGTAGTTTTCACAGCTGGATTCTGACTATCCAAATGGTTCTTAGTTTTATTTTCATTTTATTTTTATTTCATTTTTTATATAAGAAAGATGAGATGTGCTTTCTTTTTTCCCCCTTTAGGGCACTAGAAATCTTCTGTTGTCCCTTATTTTTTTAAAAGCTTATGATGGATGTTGGGGTTTACAGGGGCATTATCAAATGGGTAGTTGAGATATGAATCTTGAGTTTAAAAAAAAGAAATCCCTTATTTCCAAGTTATCGATATTCAGCTTAAATCCGTTATCCAAAAGTTGTAGTAAATGTATTAAAAATTGTATTTTTGCCCAGCGGCTCATTCTCATATGTTGTTTAGCTGGCTCTCTACTCTTCATGGTAACTTTTCATTAGGCCTGGATTATTTTATATAAACATAGAAGAAAAAGATGAATGTTTTTGATCTTGAGCTTTGGTCCATCATAAATCAGCAAAATGGATCAAACGGTGTACCCTGCAGGTGCAGACTGTGAATGAACTGCAATGCTGTCCTTTTTGCGTTGGTACGCATCTGCATTTGTCAGATTGTTGTTACAGCCTGAAAACATAGCAGTGCTGTCTCATGGTACTTTCTGGGGACATGTGTTTGAGAACATGTCTCTGGAGATCTGGCATTTTTCTTTTATTCAGCTTTAGAGGTTTTTTCTTGCTTTTAAATGGTTCTCTGTACTGAACAGTGTTAGTTCTCATAGCCTCAGAACAAAGATGTCACTGTCTTTGCTCCTTTTCCCTTATTACCACGGTGATTTCCCCAGTGCTTTTGCAAGTTTGGACTTAATGTGGTGCTGCAGATGTTTCTGAAACGTGTGTGGTAATGCGTGTACCATATGGAAGGGAGAACGCATGAGGGAGGAGTGAAAAGCAGTGTGGGCAGGCAGGGATTTAACTAGCCTGGCTTCAGTGATGTTTTGTGTATTTACAGGCATATATTTTAATCAATTACAAATGTATGTTGTCATGGTTTTCTGTATATGTGACAGGGAGAGCCAAGATCGGAGGTCTGTATACTGCACTAAGAAAGAAGTGACTTTAACAGTAAAGGTCAGCAGCCATTACGATCACTTACTCGAGGTGGTCAGTCTGTGTTGGATTCTTCAAATCCAAGCTTAATCTCTTCCTTGGGAGACCCATTACAGTCCAAGTGCAGAAATGGTGGTGTGGCATTAGAGGTAGTGATGGAGGAGCTCAGATAGGAGCTCCCTCCTGGTTTTAAAATGTCCCTGAGACACTGAAGGATTGAGATCGTTGTTCTTAAGGTACAGATGGGGAAGGAAATAAGGTCCACTGAAAACAGTCTCATTAAGATAGTGATGAACTCAGATTCTTCTTGGTGATGCTGTGCAGAACTAACTTGTCACCTACCAAGACATAACATCAGATATGTGCAGTGATATTTGGGTGCAAACCAAAACATAGCACAAATCAAGAACTAGGGGTGGAAGGTAACATCCAGATTGTTACAGTGCTTTTCCAGGATCCAACTTGGTTTGGGTTATATGAGCCAAGCCTGGCAAGTCCAGCTTGCTTTCAGTTCCATCGCTTTTGGTTTTCCTAAGGTTATTTCAGCCTCATAGCATCCCCGTAGTAAAACTCTTGAGTATCAGATGTCCAGAACATTTTTGACAGCTTTGCTTTGTTAGGTTCCTCAGTGGATTGGCCATGCCAGCAAGGGTTGGTGCTTGTGTTAATAAGTTCTAGGAAAGCATGAAGTGGGAGGAAGCATTTATGGACTCTAGTGTCACTTAATTTGCAGGAAGCCAGCTGCCACTAATTGCAATAAAGGCTTCCACTTGTCTTGTCTGACGTTCAGCACAGTGAAGCCAGTCTGTAACATGTTGACTTACACTTTCTTTAATGATACCATCATATGTTAAATGAGCAAGTTAAAATTATTCTCTTTCTTTATTCTCTGCACCGTAGGATAAAACAAACCTGTTAATTTAGCTTACTGTTTTCCACCAATGGTGCAGTAACTTGTTTGTTTTTCTTCCCAATTGTGAAGTCTTTTATTTGATTTTTATAATTCTAAACAGGGTTTCTATTTTCACTCATCATTCAGGGTAAATCTGAGTGAACCCAGGCCAATCTGGATCATTTTGCAAGGATCCTTTCAGCGTTATCTGTCTCAACCCACTCTGTGCTTTTGCACAGTATTCCAGCTGTGGGGGAGGTTTGGCTCTCCTGTAAGCCAAAGTGGTTTTGGTCAAGTAGTTCTCAATTTTCACCCAAGCATTTTTTATCAAGTGATTTTTTCTACTTACTGTATATTACTGTCTCCTTTCAGTCCTCACACTTAATATACTCTGCTTAAGCACTTTTTTGATTCCCAGGAGGTTAAACTCTGAAAGACACATAACTAATTTTTGTGTAGAAAATAAGCATAAAATAGAGGAGGAAGGATTCCTTTGTGGAGGATTTTGATGTTTCAGCTGTGTTTTTGTGTGGGAGAAAGCCAACATTTGAGGAAGGGAGAGATGAAGTGCAGGAATAAGGAAAAGAGGGAGAAACACAAAGTGAAAAAGGGGGAGAATAGGTGCATTCAGGCAGGTCAGTGTGAAGAGAGATTGAGGTACAAATCTATATTTTGCGTTAAGTGGAAGCTCAACCTTCTGATTTCTCCTTTGTAGACCAGAAATTCCAGGCTAGATTGAAGAAACCTTCCCCGGTAGTGTTACATCAAAACACCTTTTTCTACAAAAAAGGATTTTGTTTTCCCTGCGTTCGCATTTTCCAGTAAAGGCCATCTTACCAGCATGTTCTTCCCAGGCCGTAACTGTGAACTTCCTTCTATAACAACATGGGCTCAGCAGAAGGAGGCACAGAGAAGCAACTTTTATATTCTCTTGCCTGTTAAGCCATTGTAAAATGTTCCATGTGTTGCAGATCATATCTCTGTAGATTTGGGGATGCCTATGAAGAGTTTACAGGACATATTACTTGGTTTAACTCAAGTACAAAATTCCTGCTGTTTCGGAGTTGTCGAATACAAGTCCGAGTTCAGTTACGCACTTCTGACAAAAACTGGCTCACAGAAAATGTGACCTGTTTTGAGTAGCTCACAAAGAAGAGGAAAATGCTGTTTTTGAGGAGGGTGATGGAGTGCTTGCAGGTAGAGCTTGATTTCTAATGTATGCCCATGAAGGAGCTGTGTGTGTTTGGGCCTGCACTGGCCTGGAAACACTTTCTCTGGTACTTTTCTCCTTGCTGGCTGAAGACCAGAGTTTGCAGCAGACTAGCCAGTTCCATCACAGGAGTGCAAGGCCACAGCTCACAAGTACGTGATGAAGATGAGGCAGCATTCTGTCTGGGAAAGGGCAGAGGACATTGCAGTTCCGGCACATGACATCACCTTTTTCAGAAGCCTGGGAATGTTTCATGGTATGTTGGTTCCTGCTGCCAGCAGTCTGTCCTGTACTTTACCATCTGCATCCCCAGCTAAGAACGTCTGCCTTAGCCTAGCCTGGCTTGCTAGGCCCGCTCTTAAGGGCAGAGTGATGATGGTTAATGGTCTGCAGCATATGACAACTTTAAGCACTTCCCTTTGTCCATGAAGAGAGGAAAAACCTCTGTGGAAGAGACAATATACCTATGCGTAGCTGGTGTTGAGCTCTCGTGAGATGCAGGGTGCCCTGCAAGTTTGGCGGTTGAACAGGGTGGATGTGAGAGCAGAGGTTGGACATCAGGAGTGTTTATGGGGATGAAGGTGTCACTAAGCCATGAGAAACTTTGCATCTATTTAGTATTTATGATAATACTAATATCCTCATGGGTTTATTAAGCACCAGTGATTTCAGTTATAGCAGAGTAGATGATGCTAGATAGCAGCCCAAGTCTTTCATTTGCTTCTTGGGGGGAATAGTATCCAGCAGCAAGTTTTATGGTTCTGGTAAGAGGTGAAGTCACTGTGCCTTGATGAATGAGAAGACAAATGATTCATTCCTTTGAGGGCAGCCTTTGACTTATAGCTTTACCATCTGTTTCGGTCTAAGCTGGAAACTATGAGGCATTGGCCAGAACCGCTAGCCTCAACACAGTGTCCCTAGAGCAGTCTCCCATGCGAACAGTCTGGTGAACAGTTCAGCTGTGGCTTCATAGGAGGAGGAAATTATGGGAGAGACACTTGTTTTCCGTCAGATCTCTGGTTTGAAATGGCAGGAACTCTCTTTGGAAGGCAGGACTCACAGCTCTCAAAGCCATGGAGAGGAGTTACCAGCCCAAGTTTGATGGCCATGCTGGCTAGGTCTGGGCTTTGTGTGCCTGGCATCCTGTCATGGCAGAGGCAAAGCTGAGGGACAGCAGACAGTCTGGAGCCCAAGAGTCCTTAGCTCAGTCCCTTGCACTTGCCAGTTGTGACTGCAGGCAGACCATATCTGCAGGGGTTGTTCTGTCAGTGTCCAGTAACCCAGGATTTCTCCAGCCACGTTTAAATTTCAGTGGTGTCAGCACCAAAGACTTGCCTTTGTCTCCAGTGTAAGTTTGCACCAGCCCACACGGGATGCGAGAGCTTGTTTGCGTTGTGCATTGAACTGTGACAAGATGGCTTGCAGAGTTACCTGAACACCGGACTCCAAGGAGCCTCTGCATATTTTAATCTGTAGTGTACCTGAAAAAATTGACAGAGGTTGAATGTGTCTGAGAACTCCAAAGAAAGTCATCTGAAAAAAGCAAATGGAAACTCAGCAAATGCCATATTTTCATAGATGCTTCCTTGAGGAAAAAAAAATCAACTTCTGGAAGCACTAGGTCTATCTGATATCAAGCACAAGTGCTATTAAATAAGGCTAGCAGCAGCTATTTTTAAAATGCTGCACTTTGGCAGGTGGCAGAATTGGAAATGTGTTGGTAGCTTCAGGGCCTTGATAATTCATGCAGTGTAAGGTCCTACTGGCCAGCTTTCCTGTTTGAGCAGTGGATTTACTTTTATCAGCCTTGACAGACAAACTGCCCAGTAATCCACTACACATTGCAGTTGATCTGTTTAAGCAGTGTGTGCCTGGCCTACCAGGAAAGATGATGGTGTTTGGGTGACTGGCGCTCAGATTTTAATCTTCTAACTGAAGTGCCCTTTCCAAGAACAGGTAGGCAACCTACCATCTCTTAGCAGTCACATTTGTTTCTACAACCAACAGGATTTTGTTTGGCCTTAAACAAAAGCCATAATTGTATCACACTCCTGAGGTTAATGGTTTTGACTCTGACTGGGCCTGTATTATTTACAAGGATGAAAGAACGTAGTGTCCTCTGTGACTGTCAGTTTGGCAGAGCCATGGAAGTTACCAGTGCAGAGAGCTGTCCCTGTAACCAATTTACAGTATTTGGGGTGCAGGTATTTTAAAGGTTTTCCTTGCCAATTACCTTTCTCTGCTTCCGTGAGGAGCAGCTAATTTGTGGGAGGTCTTTTGTAATTGTTTGGCTGGAATGCAGCTCCGACTGTGATCCTTGTGCAGCAAGGCGTGATTGTGCTTTGTATCTATACGCTTCAGGTCATAGGCATTGGAGCTGGCCAGCAGTCCCGGATCCACTGCACACGTCTGGCTGGGGACAAGGCAAACAACTGGTGGCTCCGGCACCACCCACGTGTGCTCTCCATGAAGTTCAAAGCAGGTGTGAAGAGAGCAGAGATCTCCAATGCCATTGATCAATATGTCACTGGGACCATTGGTGAGGTAAGGGGTGGCTGAGAGGTTTCCCCATAGAGTCCAGCTTCTACAAAACAAAGCTGAAACTACTCATAGCTTACTTAGGAGTTGGTCAGACTGTTTCCTCTGGCATAAAATGATGCCCTTACCATTTTCATCTTCTGCTTGTACTGAGCTGATTCTGTGCTGGCTCCATACTGAGGAGACTCAGTTGTAAGGACTCAGGCAAGTCCTTACAAAGGACAAAGTCTTAAATTTGTAACGACTTCAGGCAAGAGCAGGCTTGGTTGGTTACCACTTTTGGAACTGGTCAGCCTTTGTAAAGATAGCGAACCCTATTAGGGCAATGGATGTCAGCCACCTTTAACTCTGCCTGAGTCCCTGAGTTCCCTTGGTGCCTCTGAAGGTCTGTAGCCAGCCAACAGGGAACTGTAGATACCAGGATTTGGGTGTTTTGACTACGGCTTTAAATGTCCACAGATAGTCTCTGCAAGAAGCCTCCATGCTGGCTGTCAAACTGTCAGAGCCAGAGGTGATGGGTGCCCTTGCAGGATTTGGTCTCTACATAGTATTTAAAAGCCTGGCTTGAGCTTTGTGCCTGGGTGTCAGTAATAGATGATCCCAGAGAGCTGGGGGATCCAGTGGCCAGGGCCCAGGATGGTGAATTCCCTGACATCATTTCATGGCCCAGTGGCAGAGTGTCCTGATTTGCCCCTCTGATACCTCTCCCACTGCCCCAGGTGCTGAAACATGCCCTGCGCTTTAGTGTGCAACTTGGTTCCATCTGGTAGTTCCCCCCAGCTGTAAGGAAGGGTTAAACCCACAGTTAATGTTTCAACTGTGAGTGCCCTGTCAGGGCAGCTGTCCTTCCCTTCTCACATGGTGCTGTTTGCTTGTGTGGCATTTTGGCTTCTCAGAATCCCTCTGACCTCCCCGTTACAGCAATAGTGAGACAAGAAAATAGTATGTCCTTTTTAAGTATCGAAAGCCAAACGCTGGATTGGGGACTTTGTGAATCATCTCTGAGCAGTTGCTTGTTTAAGGGGGTAAGAACTGGAGTAGGTGCTGTTTCAGAAGGTGAATCATAAACCAAGCTGCTGTTTGTCATGTGTTAAGTCATCTACCAGATCCTGTTTGTGTGTGCTGGCATTTATACAGAGCAGCATACTGCAGGCAGGCCAAGCAAAGCATCTTGGAATTAAAACGGGGAGAAGGAATCCCTTGAGCCCTGGGGTAAGGAGGGGAAGGAAAGGAGTTAAATGGATGCAAAAAGAGCTGATGGTGGTAATGTGTTCCCACCACCACTTGGGATTTTAAAATCCCCAGTATGAAGTTCCCAGCAGCAGAGCTGTGGGAGCAGAAAGCATAGCTGAGCTGAGTGTTAGAGGGAATGCCGTCATCGCTCATCTGTGTATGCTCCTGGCAGGGGATTGCCAAGCTGCTTTGGGGCTGAGCTGACTCTTTTTTGTTCTCGCAGGATGAAGACTTGGTGAAATGGCAGGCGATGTTTCAAGAGGTGCCTGCGCAGTTAACGGAGGCAGAGAAGAAGCAGTGGATTACCACGCTGACTGCTGTCTCCCTCAGCTCCGATGCGTTCTTCCCTTTTAGGGATAACGTTGACAGAGCTAAACGGGTAAGGTCATGGCAGGGCCAGGATGTCAGGGTGACTCCAAGAAGTCTGCACAGCGTGAACTTTTCATTTTAATTTTGTGTGGACTGTTAAGGAATGTCTCTGCTCTGCACTGCTGGCTAGAATAGCGCATCCTGGGAAGGATATTCTCGTGGTTCCTGATCTCATGTGAATAGTAATTATCCAGCCATTGCTCAGTTCATTGATTTGGGATGAATAGAGGATTAAAGTTTATTAAACTGTTTGAGAATATCAAGACAAGGCCTGTTGCTTCCAGAGGAACCATTTTACTCTTATTTTTGAATTGTGGAGAGAACTGATTGCTCACATGAGGAACTCCCCTGTGAGTGGCTTTGGGCAGTGGAAGCCTTTGTTTCTTCCAACGCTTAGTATCATGGGATGTGGATGAAGGACTGGGGCTGCCAGCTTCTTTCCACAGGGATTTTGGTTTTCCATCTTCTAATCCTTCCACTTCTCTCTCTGCCTTTGTTCAGAGCGGAGTACAGTTCATAGCTGCCCCATCCGGTTCGGCTGCCGACGAGGTTGTGATCGAAGCTTGCAATGAGCTGGGGATAACTCTCATTCACACCAATCTTCGGCTGTTTCATCACTGAGTTTGCCGCGGGCTGTTGTGGTACCCTCTTTGGTCACAGTCTCACCAGCAGCAGGGACTGGAATATCATCAGCTTGATTGGGAGGCACCTGCAGTCTGTGCTTAGCAAGTGTTTTAAGAGCTGTAAATAGTCTTTCCCTGTGTTAACAGGGAATGAAGGTGCAAGAAGTTGGCCTCCAATGTAGAAAATAAGTCTCTTTTGCAAATAAACATACGGTTCTTGGCTACGTGGAGTCTGTGGTCTTGTGTCATCCAAGTACTATGTCCTCAGGAAAAAGGTTTATTTTTTGTGAGTTTTATTTTATGGCCCAGACTTTGCTAATTGATTAGAAGGTCTATGGGACGGTATGAAAGCCTGGCTTATGCCCAACTTTTTAATGAACTGATAAAAATCTGTGCTGTAAACTGAACTGAGCTGGGTTTTTTTTACTCTCTTTTTTCGGAGTCAGCAGGTAACTTTCTCTATGTGCTTCTAATCCATTATCCTCTTCCCCTGTGAGGAGAGGGGATTGGGTCTTTTGTGCAAGGCAGTCTTGGGTTCAGTGCTCCAAATCCTGCCCTAGACAGGTGCTTTGTGCTGAGAGGCAGTGTCAGATTACTTTCTCCAAGGTAAAAGACTCATTCCTGTGAGTTCAACATGCTTGTTCTCATACCCGGGAGTTCTATTCAGAGTTCATAGGCAGGCATCTGGGAAGCATCTTGCCTGAAGCCACTTCCCTTCTCCATTGTGCACAATTTGCATGAAGCAAATTTGAACTCTGATTAGAAAAACAAAGTGAAAATCTGGAGCACAGAGAGATGAATAAAGTAACAGCCCAGGCACGTTTTTGCTGGCAATCACTGTGACCATTTCAAAGGGGATCTTTTTGGTTCCATTTTATAAAATCTCTTTGGTTTTGGCAAGTAACAGTTCACAGTTTTGCAATAAACACTTCTGTTGCGCCTCTGATCTCAGCTGGTGCAGAGCAGAAAGTCTGCACGTGTTTCCTTTGCTCAAGCAATAGCAGGGGCGCATAGGTAGGAGATGGACCTGGAAGAGGGGAAATCCAGGCTGTGTTCCTGGCCCAGCTGCTGATTTGCTGTGACTGAGGATGTATATGTTATTTTGTCTGACTTCCTGTTTGATCCAGATAGGTTTGGACTCAGCAAGGCAAAGGTGCTTCAGGGGCATGTGGGTTGTTTAAGATATCGTAATCCACACACTGTTCTTCCTTTAACACTGTTATTCCATCTGCTCTATGTACATGTACTCCCCTTGCCTTCCTTGTGTCTTAGGCCCCAGGCACTGCTCAGGAATTCTGTGTGCCCAGTGCTGCCCTTGCTCTGGCAGGAAGGAAGCAGGCTCCTCTCTTTTCTGATCTCTACAGTGGATTGTTTTTTCTTTACGGGTCTCTGCAGTGGATAATTTCCAAGTGGCTGGATTAGGCAGGATAGGGTAGAGAGGATTCTACTTTTTTGGCCCAGATCAAGACAGTAGTCCGAAAGAAAAGTGGTGCATTGCTTAATGGCTTGCCTGTTGGCTGTGCTAACCCCACCCATGGCCCCTGACTGCTTTCTGTGCTGTTACGTCCCATGGAGTCTTCCCTGGTTTTATTAGCTTATACTTTAAAAACTGGGTTTCAGACTCTCTTCTTCTACTGTTCTACTTCTTAAACGTCTTTTTTTGTCATGCTCTTTTGACCTTAGCTGGTACGTACCATGCCGTGAGGTTGTCTCAGGAAGCTGTTAGCCCATTCTTTACCTGCATCTGCAAAAGACTTGACTAAAGCAGAGACTGGTAATAAGCATNTCTTAAACGTCTTTTTTTGTCATGCTCTTTTGACCTTAGCTGGTACGTACCATGCCGTGAGGTTGTCTCAGGAAGCTGTTAGCCCATTCTTTACCTGCATCTGCAAAAGACTTGACTAAAGCAGAGACTGGTAATAAGCATCTGGGAACTCCTGTTCTCCTGTATTCCTGCTTATCATTCACCCTTTGTTTGCTGTCCTTGGGGCACTGTTTAATCTGCTGATCTTCCAGGTGAGATTTCTGCATGAGATCCTAGTAAATGTCTAACTAAGGTGGTATCTTGTTGTTACTTGTTCCTCTCTACATACACAATGTCTCATGGTGTCTATAGAGGGATGCTTTTGCAGTAAGGTACGGTAAGGTTAAGGGACATACAGGAAATACACAAAATTGGGAAAAGGCCCGAAGTGTTCAGTGTCCCAAGCAAGTGTTGTTGACTACCCTGCCTCACTTGTCTGGCTAATAGCTGATAAAGAACTCTAGTTCCAGTTGTGAGGTGACTTCAGGGTGGCTTGTCACCTGGGCTGCAGCAACAATTTCAACTAGCTTGAAGCCTTCACCTTGAAGGAATTGGCAGTGCGTGAAGCCTGGCACTTAGCTGGCTCCTGTTTTGGGCATGGAGCCACAGGTGTCTAAGAGTATGTGGAGCTGGAAGCAAGGGCTCCAGTCACTGCTTTGTGAGGTCAGGTCAGGAGCTGCTGTTTTTAAGCTGCTGAGAGATGCCCTAAAGGGGGATGCAGTCCCTGCTAACAATTGGCCTTAAGAGCTGTGAGCTTTCCTCCAGTGCAACAGGCCAGATGGGTGGTTCTTTGTAAGAAAGGGCTGCCTTCTATAAGGGTTCCTTGTGAGGTATGCTGATCTGGTAGTTGAATAAATGACTTCTTCCTTCGATATTTGCCATGATTAAAAGCGAACTGTGTAGCTCTGCTTAGTGTCTGTTTCCTGTAGGAAAGGGCATGTCTCTTCTCATAGGGAGATAGGTCTGCACCCTTCAGCTGATGTTTTTTGAACACCAGGCTGCTGACAGGCTGTGTTTTGCACCTTCACCATATGGCACCTTGCCCCTGGCAGGTCCAGTGCTGGCAGAATAACAGCTCTGAAAAGCATGTAAATAAATGGAGAGCAGGGAGGAATCATTCTCAGCCTTTGCAGGCAGTAGTAGAGAATTTTTTAATTTTTTTTTCCTTCAGCCACCAAGGGGCTCTTCCCTGGAGTACAGAATTTTGAGTCTGATTGATTGTTCCTGGGCTCTAACTGAAGTTCTGTGTTAGCTGAGAAGACAAACCATGTGGAGATGCACCTCCACTGCTCAAAAAGAACAGCATGCGGCTTAAATGCCACTGGGCTTGGTGAAGCCGTGAGCACCTTGTTTGGGAGCCTGAAAGCTCCCTGCGAACAGGGGCAGCTGCCCCTGCTGTGAAGGTAACTTGGGTTGGGCAACATGAGTGGGTTGATCTTTGTGCTAAAGTAGACCATGGATGTAAATTGAGCCTGGTCCAGCTGCTGTTCTGTTGCCACTTTATGCACTACAGCCTGGGTGAAGCATGGGAACCTTCAAAAACCTTCCTTCCTTTTGCTGCTGCTTTGTTTCTAAACAAAAAGACACATGTTGATGCTTTGTAGCTTACAAGTTTCAACTGCCTCTGTGCTGTGTTCTGGCAGTGGTTTTCAAATGTAACTGAAAATAAAAGCTTTAGCTGAATGACAAAATACCCAGCATTATACTAGTAAATGTTAAACATAAATTGTCAGCAGTGTAAACCCTCACGCTTTAAGGCATGGACAAACCTCCACAGAGAGCTTAGGCAAATGCACTGTTTCAATAATACTTACTGCCGGGAGCGGGAGGTGTTGCTGTTTCAGGTGATGTGGTTAGATGGACTGTGACTCCTGTTCAGCTGGGCAATTCCCCTTGGTCTGTGAAGTGACTTAGTGGCAAAGTGACTAAGTAGGGATCTTTGCAATTGGTGGAAACCAATATATAACCCTCACTTGGGAGGGACAAATTAATAGAAATCTAGTTGATCAGGAAGGTATTCTTCTCTGTCTCTGTCTTACACCATTTTTTAGTTCTCACTTATTTTAGATACTCCTTTGGCTCCTGAACATTGGTGGGATAGAACTGATTTCTGCTGCAATCACTTTACTATTTGCAAATGTTTTGGTTGCTCTATAGATAGCAGTCTGTGAAAACAACTGCCATGTGTGTTTCTCATGTCAAGAAGCCAAATTATATTTTCATGCTATGCTTTATTCAATCCTGAGAAATCCGTTGACTTGAGTAGAGTAATACAGTGCTTTTGTAGCCAAGAGAGGAATGCAGCCTAAGAAATCATGACAGAACTTCTTTTCACGTTCTATATTTGCAAATGCTGTACAGGTTTTTGCTGCATTGGCAGCACAAGCTGAAGGGACTTACTGCTATCTTTGTTCATCATAATTAAGACTGGCTTTGTTTTAAAAAAAGTTTTGAGGAGAATTTAACTCACCTCCCTCCCCAACCCACAAGGCAGAAGCACAGCAGACGTGAAAGTGGTCTTTGCCTGTAACATGCAGACATAAACACAGGTGCTGTCTGTCTCCTGTTTTGTTAGACTTTTTGCAGAGGTAAGGGAAGGATTTCTATGATGCTGTCGCAGCAGTGCCCAAGGGTGTGCTCACTCATTCCTAAAGAACCTCAGTTCTGGATCTTGTTATTTGAATTTACCACATTGCAAATGGAGATGGAATAGCAGAGAGTTGAAAGAAAGGTGTGATTGATAGCCCCTCTATAAACCCTTTAGCTGGTCACTGGTAAGTTCTGCTCCATTGCAGAGCAGGGTGAACTGTGGTCCGCCCCAGGGGCAAGGCATGGAGCGGGCTGAGAGCCAGCATCCAGTGGGACCTTGGAGGAGTCACTGGGTCCCAGTACAGTTAAGCTTTGAACACATCCAACTTCAAAGGTAGAGATGGCCTCCCTAATTTTGGCAGCTCAAACACCGGCAGCATACTTGATTCTAGTGTCTGGCTGGATTGAGGGCTGTCTCTTTACCTCAGTTCATGTCCAAAACAGGAAATACTTTCCTTTCCCACCCTCCTTTCTCTCGCTCCACCTCTTCCAACAAAGCAAGCCTCTGCCTCCTGCAGCATGGCATACATACTCAGAGTGTCTCTGTGCTCTACTGGGGCAGGGGTGCAGCTGAAAGACTTTAATTAACACACTGCTCTACCACTATTCTCTTGAGATTTACTCCATGCTTCATTGGGATGTTTGTTCCATCTTGTTTCAAGGCAATGTTACTCCAGCTCAGAATAATAATCTTCATCCTAGATTCCATGGTAGCAAAGAGAATCACTTAAACTACATGTCTGGTTTGTAAATCTTTTTATTAAAAGAGTTGGTTTTTTCTTTTCCACAGTAGTAAAGCTTTGGCACTTACAGTATAAAAATAATCACTGATCATAATTACACCAAATTTCTCTTTGTCAACTGCATACTAAGTGTCTTCAATACATTTTATTCCCGTATAAAAACACTGGAAGGTCAGGGGAACAAAACTGATAAATAACAGTATGAGATACAAAGATACAGCTAGAAAAATACTAGGATCATTGAGATAGAATTAGGACTGTGCATATTTTAAATATCACAGTGATTGGATTTGCTTTTCCTATCTTATTGCTGGCTGCACGCTTATGCGAAAGCAGAAGTGTTTGGTGGACTTTCCTATTGCTGAACTTCAGTGATACTTTATTTCATGTACTCAAATGTTCTTTGCATAGCATAGGAACCTTGAATTTCTACACCCTCCCTCCCCCTTAATATTTTGATCCCCCACCAATTCATGATTTAGCATTCCCCCCCCCCCCCCCCC
>VZSC01014410.1:89525-150071 GCA_013398225.1 Steatornis caripensis
GTTTTTTCTTCAAATTTGAAAATACTGACTGGTATTCAACACTTTAAGCAAGAACAAGACAATTGCTGTCAATCATGAGAAAAGTCTGAAACACTCCAAGAGTGGCGCTTGGAGAAGCTGTGAGTTGAGCTTAAGCTGGTAAAATGGCTCTGGAGCAAAGGGCCATTCTCAAAAGATGCAGTTTTGCTAGCGTCACTCCAGTTTGGATGGTAACAGTGGCAGATAAGTATTTATACTTTGGTTTGTCTGTTGCCATTGCCGCAAGAAGTCTTGCTCATGTTACTTTCCCCGTGGATGTTGTGTGTCTGCCTGTACATCTAGGGGCATGAAACACTCAATTGGGCAGTTGACGTTCTGTCAGGANACTCCAGTTTGGATGGTAACGGTGGCAGATAAGTATTTATACTTTGGTTTGTCTGTTGCCATTGCCGCAAGAAGTCTTGCTCATGTTACTTTCCCCGTGGATGTTGTGTGTCTGCCTGTACATCTAGGGGCATGAAACACTCAATTGGGCAGTTGACGTTCTGTCAGGAGGGAAGGAAATCAGTTAGCACTCTGTCCTGTGAGGACAGACACTTCTGTGCTGTGGTTTGGGCTGCGAACTGGTGCCAGCCCATGTAGCCATTTAGCTTTCTCAGCACAACGCTGGTTTACAGCGGCAAGTGAAGACAAGGAAATGACTGCATGCACTACTGCCTCAGCCGGAGCATGCAGACACATCCCAGCACTAGTAAACGAGAAGTCCCACTTGCGTGAGTGTGGCATTGAATGCTGTGTGTGGAAGCGTGAGCTCAACCATACATTCTGTGCTGTGCAGTGATGGTTTGCTGGATCACACTGGCTGTCATGCGCTTTAACTGAGCAGAAAGCTGCACGCTGCTCTTAACCCTCCACAGCCCTAACCCCGCGTATCGATGCCACAGACTAGGCTCACAGTAAGGGAGAGCGGAGAAGGAAAGTGTACTCACAGTGTTTGTGGCGTGGTGGTATCGCGGTGGAAACTGCGGGTAGGTGTGGCCAGCAGAGCCTTCGGGGGCCACCTCCACGCTGGGTCTACGGCAGTTGTCACAACGCCAGCCCTAGAGAAACAGGACGCATGTGCTTCAGTCAGACCACACTGATGGCCAAAGCACTGCCAGTACTCACACACATGGGTACTGCACCACCACCAGTGAGGTTGCTCCCCTTTAATACCACCCAGACCCCAACTTCCAAGTCCCTGCAAGTACTTAAGCTTTCCTAATTATTTTTCTTCTTATATAGGCCTGTTTTGGCCAGGTGCTAGACACCATTTGACCTGAAATGCGGCAGTCTCAGGACTACACTCCAGCACAGTCTCCTCTCTTCCTTCCCTTGCAAAGTCCCTACTCCTTACCTGCTGTCCTCCATAACAAGTGCAGGAGCAGATGGCCCCAAAGTATTCCTTCTGCCACTGCTCTCCTACTTGGTACATTTTCCCATCATCGTAGCACGTTGTCTCATCTGCAGAGGAACAGGCAGCACTTAGTTGCATGGCCTGGGCTTGGCTTTACACATTCTGACAGCAGCTTGGTTACCAGAGCAGGAGCCTCAGACCTGTTTGACCGGAGGCTCTTTGACTGGCAGGGGGAACATCAGTCATTTTTATAGCTCTCCAGACACTTCAAACTAGAACGTGAGGGTATTTGCCTGACAAGAGCAATGCAGTTGAATTCATAGTGTGAAGTCTGGAGGATCTTCAAAGGATGGGCACTGCAGAAAAGTCCTGTTAGCAATTAGGGTAATCAACACCACTTAGCACAGTGACGTGTCCCTCTTGTGTGGCTCCAGGGCCAAAGGCACACAGATGCCAGGTGTGCTGCGACCTTAGCTAACAAAAGAGGGGCTTTTTTCTTTTCAAGCTTGGGATGTGAGTTTTATGCCTTCAGAGAGAACAGATTCAATCTGTCACTGATTCAGCCTCCAAAACCTGAATCAGACATACTGATGCTCTGCTTGCCCCCATGACAGGACCTTAATAGAATAGTCCTGAGATGCTGACATTTCCTGAATGGGAGTTCAATTAAATTAACACCAGGAGACTTACGAGGTTCACACTTGAATTCTCCTTTTCCATTTCCAAGGCAGGTGCAGCTCATCATCTGGCCATTCTCCCCTTGCCGGTCCCATTTCTCCCCAATCTTGTAGTTTACACCATTATCATGGCACCACTCTGGAGAACGCAGAGGAACAAGAGAGACAGGAGTTATCCCACGTGCTGCAGTGACGCAGCAGGAGAACAGGTTGGTGGTGTTTCAGTAACTAACAGAGAGGCAGGAGAAAGAATCGTTTCAGCTCATGTTAAGTCCTGAGGGTTCTTGCTGGAAATTGGTTCAGCTCCTGCAGCTTTTAACTGCTGAGGACTGTTACCGCTCTGGGCAATGGCTAGAGGCTCTTAGGAAAAGTGTAAGTAGGATGTGACAAAGAGTGGGGAGGGGGAAAGAGAAATAAAAGGGAATTTAATAGACATTGGGCAGGATTAATCCTTTAAAACAAATGTCTTCAGTCACTCCTCTGAGTCTATGCAAATTGCAGAAATACCTCTTTGCTGAGCTTATTTCACAATTTAAAAGCACAATTTTAACTAGCTGGATATGTGTTGTGTTAAACCACTCAATCAATCACAGACTTTTATTCCATTCCCTTATATGAAGTCTGATATTCTTCCATGTAAACCACAGTCCTGTGAAGAATAAAACTTGGTGCTCCAGCAGAGGTGTTGCCTGCTTGACAGAGCTTCAAAGAGCAGCTGAGAAAAATTAGAAAAGTGGTTCTGCAAGACACTGTGCAAAGGCTGTCACAGACTGGGTACTTGCTGTAATACCCACTGAAATCCACACAAGCTCTGTCTGGCTCACTGCAATGATGTATAAAATTAGGAGATGACGATTCAACCATCATTTAATATTCAAAGCTGTCATCTTAATGGCTGCTCAGATACTATCACTTAAGCATCTTGCCTATCTCACTTTTACACATTACCTTGACGTGCCTGGCAAGGGTAGGGAAAATAAAACAAGCATTTAATTTCTTTGGTGAAAAAGTCATTACGTATCAATGCAATATTGATTGTTGCAGGGAATGGCAATACTAGATAAGCTGCACAGCTCAGAGGTAACCAAAGTTTTCCATCACTTCTCATGATGCAAAACACTGATTTGGTTTTAAAACGTTAAGAGCCTGCATCATGTTTGGATCAGACTGGTTCTGTCAAACATGCCATTAGTGCTCAGGTAGTTGAAAGACAGGGATGGTCAAAAGCAAGCTACTCACTAGAAGAATCGCATCTGAAATGGCCACTGCCAAAGCCTAAACACTGGCACCAGAGTTTAAAGCCAGTTTCAGATAACCGCTCCCATTCCTCGCCAATGGAATAGAAGGAGCCAGTGTAAGTATCAAAGCAGGTATCATCAGCTGGCTGGTTTAGTCCTTCAGACACTGGAACGAAAAAATAAACAGACATCACACACAGCAATAGGAACTATGGTTCTCACTGAATACATGCTTTTTTTCCTCCTTAGAAAATCCTGGCAGTAATGGAGCTACCCCATGGGCATATACTTGATGGTTCTGTCAGGAGTCCAGACTCCCTGTGATTTATTTTCCATTTGCATGTGTCAGAGCAGTTAAATGATAAAAAAAAAATGTCATGAAGGCTATTTTCATTTTGATTTGCCAAGTTGCAAGCAAGTGTGAATTCTTGCATTTGCTGCTGAAAAGCAGCAACCGGACTTGGCCTGTTTTTAAGAGAAACATGCTGTGCGATGCTGGGGAACAGCAGGAGGTGGGTAGCTGCATGTGCACTTTTTGGGGGCACTTCAGACTCTAGCTCATGGCAGAGGGATGGAAGGAGGAGACCAGACCTTATAGCCATGCTACTGTATAGAGATTTCTGCCTTAGGTGTGCACCTTGATCGGAAGGTGGGTGTTTTACAACCACCAGTTCAGTGTGTGATGGTCAGGGTCAAGAGTTAATGCTCTCTGTTCACTCCGTGACAGACATAAGGCAATTGGGGTGCTGGAAGGGGAGAAACAGCCTGATTTTCCCAGGGAGATGGGGGCAGTAGGGGCCTGCATGGAGAAGCCTACTGGATGGACAGTGTAAATCCTTAACCCTTAATTTCCTTTTTTCCCATCCTGCTCTCTTCTTTTTGGCCTTAAAATACACACAGGAGGAGATGGAGGGAAAGAAAGAGTTGGTGACCAGATCTCTGTGCTGGTAAAAGCAAAGTCCAGGTCGCACAGGATGTATGTGGGCTCTGGGCTTTCCAGCTGTGGCAAGTGCAGCCTCTGACCACAAGTACTTGTGGTTGGTCACATGGCTTCTAAGTGCTGCCTGTTTGTGCTTAATCAGCAACTCTGCAGGCAGCCTGCCCTGCTGCTGGACCTTCAGGATGGTCTAGCAGTGCTGCTGGACAACCAGCACAGAAGCAGTAGCAACTGGCTGACAGAGCAGTTAAGCTGGCCACCAGCACCCTTCCATAAGCATGATGTGTTATTGTGACAGCTATAACTTCACTGCTGGGCAGGAATCTGCAACACCAGCATGATCACTGACTTCTTTTGAAAGCAGCAAATACCAGATCTCTTGCTCTCTCTGGGGCACTGACCCTAGAGGAGTGTATGGAACCTCAAAGCACATTCTTCATGATTAGACAACAGATCAGAATAGCTCTAGTCACACTATCAGCGTGTCAGTTATCCAAAACCAGTGGACTTCGCTAATCACTTGTCCCAGCACTCTGCTATGAACTCTTCTTGTCAGGAGAAGTTTCCTTTCCGAGCTGTTCTCAAGCCTGGGCACCAGGTAGGTTGCCTTGAGTAAGGGAAATGAGGCAGGAACAGCACAGGTTCACCTAGACTCCATAAAGCTTTTACTTACCAGTATTGCCAACTGTGACCACCTCCTCCAGCACCTTTTGCCTCCGGTGATCTTTCAGGGCTTCCACTATGATGTTGTACGTGGCCCCTCTTGTAAGGCCAGTAAGCGTAGCACTGGAAGAAGTTCCAGGAACCCTGAACTGCAATACGAGGCAATGCCAAGTCACCAGAAAGGGAAGAGTGATTACTCCTTAGGTGTCACCCCACTCAGGAAAGACAGGGTGTTTTGGTTGACTTCTATGCTCCATACCATAATGCAGCCATCCCATTCCCCCTTAGATATTCTGAGAACTTGAAACAATACCAAGTTAAACTTGACTACTCCGGACTGTGGTTCATAAGGGATGTGTTATTACTGCCATTTCAGCGAAACAGAAACCAAGGGAGACAAAGAAGGGCTAACGGAGTCTTTGGCTCAGAGAAGCAGCACCTCATCTTCAAAACTCCCGACCATCTCCCTGACTGCCCACTTCCCTGGTGAAATGTTGGTACTGATAGCATTTCAAGGGCTTTCTGTTTTAGGAGTTTTATCCTGTAGCCTTCTCCATGAAGGAGGGGAGAGAGGCCTGCTCTCAGCTACATGTTAAAAAGACTCCTTAAGCCAGCTCTGACTGTCCCTCCTTAACCCCTTAATGGGACTGGAAGCAAAGGGACTGAACTCCCAAGAGACGTCTGCTGCCACAGATACTAAAACTGTTTTGTGCTAAGACAGTTGAGTTACCTGCAGAGTATCTTCATCCTGGCTGACTGGCTGACATGAGATGATGTATTCAGAACTCTCCAGCAACGGCCTCCAAGAGATGGTTGTTTGAGAAAGAGCTTCTTGACCTGTGGTGTCGTTGCGCCTGGGCCCATGGGAGTGAGGGTATGAAGGTTCAACTATGATAGGCACTTGGTACCCAGGGATTTCAATCGCTTCGTCTACGTTTGGTGGTTGCCGTCTTGACCCAGGCCTAAGGGGAGTAGCTGTAGTGGGTACAGGCCGTCTGTAGCCATGCTCCTCAAAGACGACTTGTTGACCCTGGTGTCCTATTGTCTGAGGGTGCCCAGAAGTGCCTGGAAGTTGGATACCATTTCCATTGTCATACCTATTATTTGTGAGGTAAGGGGTCCCCTCATCAATGGAAGGTACGTCAAGAATGTCGGGTTGGTTGGGGTGCGGTCTGGTAATCAACGTGGGAAGCTCATCTAGCCAAAGAAAGGTTAGAAGCCGTAAAGCAAAGCGTGACAAATTAACAACAGTAAGTTAAACAGCTAGAGTGGATGCTGTACACCACAACGATGAGCAATCATCCCAAGATGCAACACACTTTTTATGATTGTGACTGTGAAGGTATTTTCTATCTCTATATATATATTTATATAGTTTATAAATACATGTATATCTTTCATACATAGGCATAAGTGTGTTGGTATGAAATTTTCATACAGCTGAGCAACAGTTTTGAACACTGCAACCCAAAGAAGCCACCACTGCTCAAATGGAGAAGACGAAATGATTACAAGAGATATTCACAGGTTATCGGATTAAGAAAAATCACCAGTGTGCGGTAAGAAACTAGCTCCTTGATCACATTCGGATATACATCTGGTATTTTGCTTGCTACAGGTATCTCAGTCTCGCGCTATGGAGGTTGTGAAGTAAGAGAAATACAATGGGCAACGAATGCATTCTGCCTTTGATGCCATCATATGCTAGAAGGTAACATGAGTGTTTTAACTCTAATTGAATTATCAATTAGGTACTCAGGCAAGGATCAAGCACCAAGCATGTTGTTCTGTTCTTAAGCATTCAAATGCAGCTAAATGCGATTCATGTATCTTCAGAATCTTATCTCCTGCATCCTAGAAAGGAAAACCTCCTTGCAAAGCCTATTCGACTCGTAAAAAAGGTGTGGCTGAATGGTGTGAACAGGATATTTTAAGTAACATTATTATTTCAGTCCCAAGCTTGTATTCCCCAAGTGGAAGACATCATCTATTGGCACACAACAATCCAGAGCTTTGTTTTACCTGTCCTTTTCCTGCCAACCAGTGGTTCACTCTTTTGATTGTTCTTCACGGCAATGATGTAGATGACGTACTCAGTTCCTGGTTCCAAACCTAGGGAGGGAGGAAGGTCATAAAGCAATCTCAACCTCAAGAGTTGCTTTTCTTTTATGACTTTGTGTGGGATCTAAGGCAGAATGAGAGGTGGGTATGTGCTATAGTATGGGTATGTGCGTTTTGGATCTGAAGTTTTCAGAACAGTACAAAGAGTCCAGCCTCCAGCTCCTCAGAGCGAGTTTGAAATCCGACCAGGATCACAGACACTGCAGACCCAAACCATAATGAGTCTTCAGAATACGTGACTGATGGGGTGCCAGTGTCATGGGCTTTTTCCCTTGAATGGATGACAGCTGTGGTGGCAGTAGAAACAAACATCTGTGGATTGTTCAAATCTGATGGTTGATCTGATCAACACCAAAGTGTACTATGTTTGTAGGACAGGTGTGCTTATAAAACTGCTGTCTGTAATCAGAAACCACCATAAAAGAACAGATCTTTGTCTTTGTCTTAGCTGACCATCAACACATTTTATAATTAGGCCTTCCCCCTCTCTCTTCAAATTTCAGGGTTTCAGGTGAAGAGCTCCCAAACAAAACAGAGACAGGTACCAGTAATAGTAGCCTCAGTGGTGCCGGGCCGAGGGCGAGGCAGAACCTCCTTGGCTGGTGAGCCAAGTTTCTCATATCTGATGATGTAGCCTGTGATCTTGGCTCGTGGAGGCTGCCAGGTAGCCAAGAGGGAGTTGCTTGTGGTTGTAAGGAAGCGCAGGTTAGAAGGCGCATCAATAGCTAGGTGAAAACAAAAGGGAACAACAAGTCAAATGCAATAAAGGCAAGTATATTATTCTTCACCTGCACTGCATCTTCTGACACCCTTCTCAAGCTCAGGACTAAAGCCTATTGCTGTAAGTCACTGTAAATATTTTACGTGATCAGACATAGACAACTTCTGCCTGACCATATGTGATTACTATGTGTTAGCATGAGCAAAAAAGTCAGACAAGATCATTACCAGTGGAGGCATCAATCACTACTGGGGAACTGCGTGCATTCTCGTTCAGAGTGTACAGGTAGATCTTGTAGTCATTGCCAGGTTGCAAGCCTAAAATGAAGTTGAAACACAAGAGTTTGCTAATCTGAGGAAGCCATCTAAAAGGGACATCAGAATGTCTTTCAACAACTTCTTTTTGGAGACTAGTCTTTATGACTCAGATATTTTTTCTTACCTTTTGTTCCCATATTATTTCTCATCAAGGAAATTCAACTACTAAACAAAACCCAGTGTACCTTCCGATATGACCCTGGAAACTCCTGCACCTGCAGAAGTCCCTGACTTACCAGTGATAGTGTAAGTCCTAACATCAGGGCTGATGGTCCTTTGAATGGGGTTCTGGCCACTTGCTGGGACAGCATCAACTTGGAAGCCAGTGATGGTCTCAGTCTTGGTCCTCCAGGTAATGGTGATGGTTGTCTCAGTGGCATCTGTCACACGAGCCCTGCGAGGTGGACTAACATCTGCACCAGAAGGAAAACGTCTGCTGTCAGTACTGTGGGGATTGTGAATCTTACCACCTAAGCATTTGTGAAGGCCTTTGCTGGAGCTTAGTATACAGCTCTACTTTTGACACAGAGTAGGATCTCAGCCTCTGCACCCAGCACCCGCACTACTTACTTTCAAGAGTGGTCACCACCCCCTGGGCTGGTCGGCTGGTCAGAGAGTCCTTCAGTGCATACACGCTCACTTCATACTTGGTTGCTACCTGGAATGGACAAAGTTATATCATGTTATGAGAAGGACCTGGCACAGTCAGAAATACTCCTGCCCTCATTCATTGTTTGGTGGAGCCACGCTTCTTGGTCACCAGTTACTGAATTATGAAACCTTACAATAAATCAGTGAAGGATTGACGGGATAATTCTAACATTTCCAGCTACAATAGAAGAGTAAACGTGGACCCTGATAAACAGTGCTGTTCATAATACTAGTAGTGCATATACACACACCCAGGAGCACAGGAAATCCTAGAAGATGCTTATTTGTCATCCCTCATTTAGGAATCTTTGCTTCAGTGCTGATTCTTCAGAAAAACCTAATTTACATCCTGTTTTTCCTGGGGTTAATGGATGCCATTTGCTGTGATAAGGTGCTCTTGCTGTGAAGAAAAGAGAATGGTGGAAGCTACAGCATGGTCTTTCATCTTGACTGCATCAGACCAGAGGTCCCCTTAGATTTTTTTTTAAGGCTCATTTTTGAAAATGATTCATAAAACTCCTTAAAAACAGATCAGTAGCTTTTTAATATAGCAGGAACCATAGAAACAGTGATTTTCATCCTTTTCCAGTTCAGGAACCCCTGAAATGTTTCCAGTGGAGAAGACGGCTATATAGCAAATTTAAGCCTACTCACAAAAGACTTGCATTTTTTACTTACATTTTGCAGATACCTTAAAAATATGCAAGACTGCCAGAGCTCCCATATCACAGCTTGAAAACCTCTGCATTAGGTCACTTTATCTGACTTCTTTTGTGAAAGATGAGTAAAAGCATTTTACTGGGTTACTGTTGATTGTGAACCTGATAATTTGCGTTTGATTAAGGCATCCACTCTCTGTGTGCTAAACGAGGAAGGGGAAAGAATGCAGATTCAGCAGGCCAATTCATTGCCTTTTAAAAACTATGGTAACAAGTAGATATAGCTGATGGCTAGTCAGACTTCAGAGTCTGAAGTGCAGTTAGGAGCTGCAGTGATCTCAAGCTGAGGCTCCTGACCCAGGAATGTGAAATCGTTTCAAGTTCTCCTAACATCTCCTTCCCCCAACACAATCTGCATTACACAAAGAAATTACCATTAATCCAGACACAACAGCAGATGTACTGTCTGGAGAAAGGTTGATTTCTTTCATAGGACCAGTCTTTTCTTTGGGGTTCACTCTGACTCTGTAGCCAGTGAGGCGAACGTTTGGTGCATTCCAGTTGATGGTAAGGCTGGTGGGAGTTACCTGAGTAAACTTCAGGTTTGTTGGAGGTGGAATTGCTGAAAAAATCCAGATTGGCACTTGGTTAGTTTAAAGAAGACAGTCTTGGTTAAAACAATACTCTCTCCTGAACGTGAGATGGGTGTAGGCCTGAAGTACATGGGCAGGAAAGTCGTGTGCCTTCTGCAAACACAGGCATAAAGCACTGTGTAAAGGGACAAGGTATTCAAGAGGAGATTCTCAAATCACTTGTCAGCAGAAATAAGGAGATCTTGATGCTTCAACCCTGAACACTTGCTGTGATACAACATGAAGGCTTTGGGAGGTGCTTAAATTTGTAGTAGGCCACAGTCTGTTTTAATTATTCTGCCTCTCTCTGCTTTTCATCACACAGCTAATAGTTTAGTCCTGCTTCACTTGCCTATCTCTGTTCATTTCTAAAATACAACGATGATTTACAGAAGTAAGTAGGAAGCAGGCTCAGGAACTGCAAAGAGGATATGAAAATACTGCAAATGCAGAGGGGAAGCATTTTACAGCCACTTGCACAAGTGTAAATTACTACACAGAGAGCAAGGCAATGGAAAAGCAGAGCTGTGGTGGCCGTAAGGCTCATCACACAAGTGTCTGTTCATGAGCTAATACATCTGATGTCTTTAAAACAAATGTTTGCATAAGAAAAGGAGCATCCATTGAAACATTTTCTTGCCTTACTTATCAACCTTACTGTTGATATTCGGGCTGTGAACAGGGGGAAAATACACCTTACTATCGTGCCTACTATTAGCATGTTGCTGTGACGTTTTCTCATTTTATAGAGTGGAAATACAAGGTAATTCTCCCTTGTTGCTTTGCTCAGAGCTCAATCTAAAGGCCCTGAGAGTCAATGGAAGGTCTTAAATGACTTCAGATACGCTTTTGAACAGCCCACAAAGGGTAAACCACAGAGAGTGAGTCTTAAAAATTACTGTGTTTGCATTTCTGGCAGGTTGTCAGCCAGCTGTTTCAATCATTACAGCACTTTGCTTCAGTTTAGTATAGCAATCTGTACCCTAGGAACCACTGTCTTCATTACACCCCTGGAATTATAGTGCCAAGTTTTCATCTACAAATGAACAAGAGATCTTTATTACAAAGGTGTTACCTTTGTAATAAACACACATCTGGTAATGCTGGAAGCTTTGCAATGGATTCCATAATTGTTGGAAGTAGTTTTATCTCAAGCAATTAGCTTACTTTCCTTTTTCACAAAGGAATTTTACACGTATTCTACATGGAGTTGGATCAGACTGCCACATAAGGGACTCCCCTGAATGGAGCAGGTCCTCTTCTTGTGGAGGTGATGTGAGCACAGGGTGTGGGCATGCACATGGGCTGTAGTCCTTAGGGCAGTGCCAGTGAAGGACCTAGAGACTCTGCGAGACCTGACGGTTAAGCAGTCTCCTAGCCCTTCATGCTGATCTTCTGCTCCATGCAACCACAAGGACCTTGAGGGATGAAAACTGCACTTATCCCTCTGCTGTTGGTAACTGCCTCTGCTTGCCAGTGCCCCATATCCTAAAGACAAGAGTGTTGTGAGAGGGTGATTCAGCATGAATTAGGCTCCATAACTAGGGACTGGACATTACTGATCCACTTGAGGACTGAGAGAAGGCTATAAGGTAACATCCCTCCTCTCTCTAGAATCTGCTCCTTCAATCCTGCTGATTTTTCCTGAATTCCCTGCCTTCCCTCATGTGTATGTAGGCTGACTACGCTGGAAGCCAGCTCTCCAGCACCCACTAAGCCATCTCTCAAGCAATCACATCCCCTTGGCTGCCCCTGAGGCTTCCCCTGCACGGAGCACCAGTTGTGCATGGAAGCACACTTCACCCAACAGGGCAGAAGCAACTGCTGCCATGGCTTGCTGGGTGGTGTAGTTAAAGGTGTACCTGTGGACTGGGTCCCAGTGAGGGGCAGGCTCTCCATGTCATCGTATATGGCAACGATATTGATAGTGTACTCAGAACCTGGCCTGAGGCCATGCAGCTCAGCAGTGTCTTCTTCGCCACCTGGGGCCGGCAATAGCTCATGGATTCCATCCTCAGGGCTTGAGTAGGTCACCTTGTACCTGGTGACTTGCCCCTGCGGGCTTTCCCAAGCAATTTTGATGGAATCAACATCCACGTCAGTGAATGTTAGTCCTTTAGGGCGGTCAATGTCTGTTAGGCAAATTAACGGTAAGAGGTTATGTGATAAAAAGCAGGTTGTGGGTGAGGAAAATAAAAAGCATTTCTACTACATGCAAAGCAGTTTTCGGTTTTGCGCGGGAGAGGGGGTACTTAATTCTCCTCTGTGCTGCACCTTGCACACATGCTTACACCCGTGCAGAGTAAGGCTGAGTTTGCGGGTGCCAGACAGCAGGAAGGCAACCTTGGCCTTGTTGAAACCAAAAGGACTTTCATTACCACCTTCAAAGCAGCCAGGACACCAATCCTTACCTATATTTGAGTCCCCTTGGCACTGAAACCCCTTTTACACAACTCTAGCAGCATTACGCTACCTTAAAGTGGTCAAGAGAAAAAAAGAATTAAGACCCACTTCTACCATCAGAACCAGTAACTGGTTCCTAGCACTAAAGGCAGCCAGACAACCCACCTGACTTGGTAAGTTTGGATTCATGCTGCATTTTCTTTTCACTATTGTAAGCTGCTGTGCAAAGTGCCAGTCCAAGGAGAATCAGTCCCTCTATTTTCTTTCATAAATTAATATCCAATTAACAGACTTATCAAGAAAGCAAATTACTCAGTATATTATATTTTAAAAATCAGGTAGAAAAAAAACTTTTCAGATTTGTATTGAGTGCACTGGGAATGTCCACAGGTGCAACTGGGTGATACGCACACTTCCTAATTAGACCACTTCATCGGATTTTCCTAGCAAGGTGGGAGCTCAGTGCTAGACAGCAAGGTTAAGTGAGCCTTGCTCCACAGAAGTCTAGTGTGGCTACTACAGAGCTATACCTATTTGTTACACAAAATGGGAGGATCTGGCATATAATTTTTATATTGGATGCAAGTTATGCTTTTCTAGAAGATTTCCAATTTTATTTGCCATGTTTTATTAGTCTTGAATTTTCTATATTTTCTAGTTGGCAAAGGTGATTTTTGTCTAGGAATTTGTTGGTTTGAAATTGATATGGACTTTTCCCATCTCTGCGAAGCTTCAGAGAAGCTCCTGTTGTCTTTAGGACAATTCTGTAAGTATTTGGGGCTAAGCTGTGGTTCTGAATACAAGCCTGAGGAAGGGAATAATGTGCAGGCAAATCCCTACCCAGAGGTGTCCCTGAGAAGGGCACTTTACATCAGATGTCCCTCTGAGTTACATGTTCCCCTCTTGCCTCCTCTTTGTGTCCAGAGCAGTACTGCTGTTTTTTACAGACAGATATAGCAATTTGAGGGCTGAGCTCTCCTTTCTTTTGCAGTGCTTCATCCCAA
The DNA here is from genome assembly GCA_013398225.1 of Steatornis caripensis. NCBI lineage: Eukaryota > Metazoa > Chordata > Aves > Caprimulgiformes > Steatornithidae > Steatornis > Steatornis caripensis. The sequence continues at coordinate 102,924 of VZSC01014410.1, forward strand.
GTTCTTGAGATAACTCATCTGGTTTCTTTACTCCCTTGCACAGGGCAAGCGCTCCCAAGCCCAGTCCAGTCCCTTAACAGTAATCAATCACCTTTGCCACTTAGCTCCAGAAAGGAGATCTTTGCACATTTTTTCCACTGATTGGCTGACGGCAAACAAAACCCCAAAAGACTTTGCGGCTTTAGTGAAAGAAAATCAGAAGCGCAGCATTTTGAGGGGGCGGGGAATTGCATTTTGCCAGTGTTTGAGGGAGAGGGACAGCATTTTTGCCAGCATCTGCAATTTACGTGCATGGTACTTATCACAGGGCAGATCACCTTGTGTTCTCCTGGAGACTAGCCACCTGCCACTTGCTTTCACTGGGAACGTGATACTGCATGGTAGATTCAGACATCAATAGATAGCATTTGTTTTGTTACCGTGAAGTGAAATACATACTGGTGACAGCTGTCTCAACCAAGGGGAGGCTCTCTCCGTTCTGATTCTGAGCGTAGACACTGACCACATACTCAACTGTGGGCTGCAGACCTTCAATAGTGACTTGCGTTTGATCTGGCAGGAAAGAATTATATTAGTCCACCTGCAGCTGCACAAAGCTGCACAGAACTGGCCTCTAAGTAGCCTTGAATGAAGGGCCTGTATAAGCCATTCCATGAATAAACATCATTAAAACAAGACCAGATTGACATATCAAGTTTGTCTTTTTTGCTTGCACTATGCTTCTCTGGCAGTGCACGACAAGGCATCTGCAATTTGTACCTGCTTGAAGGCCCCACAGTCAAAAGGGCAGGTTTGCACAGTAGAAAAAATAAAGCAAGAAAAGACAGCCTTCATCATTTTCTGGGATAAGACTGACCATTAACCCTACTGCATCACAAGCATGCCTGAGTACTAATCTCTGCAGGTCCCACAAAACGCACTGTGTTCCTGAGAGCTGACCTGGCAGGCTCTGTGGTAATGAGGTCAAGCCAGTAGCATAGGTGACTGAGTCCATGCTATGACCAAGGGTCACATTATGTAACCTTCAGAAGGATTTCAGATGAGGATTTGTTGGATGATAGAAAATCCAGTAACATTTCTTTGAAATCCAGGTGCCTTTCAGAGACACTGAGATTGCCAAGAACAAACCTTTGCACCACAGTGCTGTCAAAGAAATGTGAAGCTTTCAGGGGAGAAATTTGCCTTAGCTTCTCCTGGATGAGACCCAACTGAAGTCAGCAGGATGGCAAAAAAAGGTACAAACATGAGAAAGTTTGGCTTCGAGCATATGCCTAGTGCCTGATCGTGTTGATTCTAGTGGTCATGTCTTGCATTCTTTACAGACCTGGTGAAGGATGTCATGACCTCTTACCTGCAGGGACATTTTTAGTTTTTGTGGGCCCATGTCCTTTCTTGGGGACAGCTGTCACTCGATACCCTGTGACTGGAGATGATGAAGGAAGCCATCTGATGCTGATACTGTTGTCCTGGACGTCAGTAACTTGCATCTGGGATGGTGTGTCTATTTCTGGGCAACAAAAGTAGTTTTTTCTGAGTATGTTGGTACAGGAAACCCTCCCTCCACTGTTGCCTCCTAGCTGAATTTTATTCCGCTCTTCTTTTTCTAGGCTGTGCTTCTTAGAACAGAAAACTCATGTTGCTATTTATTTGTGACTCAGGCTAGCCCAGAACAAAAAAGCCATAATCATGATGTGTGGGTGACTGACCTCCTCTCAATGTTAGTTGAGAATTTTTGTTGTTTTAAAGGCTACTAAATGCCTTTATCTGCAGCTACAGTAGGAGTAGGATCAGGCTATATCCAGATCAGGAGTGAGACGACAGTCCTGGAGTCAGGTCTCATCAGGATCATATAATATGACAGTGCACCAGAAGCACCAGAGTTAAACCAACAGTGACCCCATTATATGAGAGCCCAACAGGATTTCCACTCTGTAATAAGCAGTTATATATTGCTTATATCCCCATCTGGACTCCACAGGGTCTGCCCTCCTCCAAAAGTCCAAGTCCACAGTCCCCTTCTGTGTCATGTCATTATCATGCTGGGCCGCTAAGATGCACAGCTCCACTCAAAATGAGAGGCTTACAACATAGCCCATGAATTCTAAAAGAAACCAGGTATCAGTGATACAAATTTATGGGGATAATACACAAAGCTGTAAGGCATTTTTGTGGGGTTTTTTGTTTGGTTTAAAACAGGTCTCACCTGTTTTGTAGGTGACAGTCACTGGCTTGCTACTGGCAGGGCTGTCTCCACGGCCAGTTACAGCATACACTGTGATGGTGTAGTCTACACCAGGTTTGAGGCCAGTAATGGTAGCAGTAGACATGGTGCCAGGCACTGTAAACTCCTGCACTGGGCTGCTTCCACCTAAGGACCGTAGGGTGGAAAAAGAAATGTAACAGAGCTCTAAATTATACATTTTAAATCATTTCAAAACCCAGGACAGTCCTGTATGCATCAAGCTGAAGACAGGACCCTGTTGATTTCAGTGGTTGCTGAGTCAAAGTCTTTTTCAGACCAACCCAAGGAGAAGAATGAAATATGTTCACAGAACCACCTCTAAAATGACTGGAGTGCTCCAGATGCTCTTTTTTTTTTGGTAGATAAAAAGTTACTTGCTCTCCTTTAAATTAAAAAAGACATCTATATTTGACAATCTTCTCTAAATATGCTGCAAGAATCTCAGAGATACGAGAGTTTTTTGTCTGCTACAGTCAAACTTGCCTTTGCCATTCGCTGTGGCTTTCTAATGGCCTCAGAATAGAGTTTTTGGTCTGTGACTGGCCGTAGCAGCCTGCCCTCACCTGTTTCACCGTAGGTGATCCGGTAGTATCTGACTGTCACTGCAGGAGCATCCCAGGAAATCACAAGGCTGGTCGGGCTGGTGGGGGTGACTTCCAGGTCCCTTGGAACATCAGACACTAGAAAAACAGGTAATTGAGAGAGAGTTTACACACAGTTAACGTACATCAGCTAAGTATTTCACCTATCATACTGTGTTCCTCTGCTATTCATCTGCCTTAGTTTTAGCCCAGCACACACACCTCTACAAGTGATGGTTAAAAACCATCCAGCATTGGACTAGATTTAATGAAAAAAGTTCTGCTGGCCCTACAGACGTCTGACTTGATCTGAAAGTAGCATGGGTCCTATTTTTTTCTAAATCAGGCCCTACCTCAGGATCACAGGCACTTCCTCATGAGCAGAGTTTCATGAACTGGCAGGGAAGATCTGGTTTAACAGCAACTACTTTGCCAGAGGACACCCAAAATCTTCACAGCCCTTTTAGCCAGAATTCTCTCAAGGCTTACCCGTTGTCTGTTGGCCAACCAAGGGCACGCTCTCCTCCCTGCCATTGATGGCACTGACGCTGACCACGTACTCGGTCCCTGGAAGCAGGTTGGTAAGGGTGATGGAGTTCCGAGAGGGTGGCACACGGTCCTCCTTGGGCCTGCCAGCACCATGCTCTGGGTGATGACGGATTTTGTAACCCGTAATGGTGGCACGAGGAGCAATCCAGTGGACAGTGAAAGAGTTAGCAGTTATATCCGAGAAGTCAAGGCCAGTGGGGGAATCAAGACCTGCGTGTTTCAAAGAGACGAGACTGAACTCAACTGAACTACTGGTCATCATCACCACTGCCATGTTTCATTAGCTCAGTACTATGACACTGCCACATCCTAAGCAAAATGCTATTCAGCCATGGAACTAAACAAATATGTGTTCAGGATCAAAGTGAGAAAAACAAGCACTGGAAGGCACCTGCAGGAAAAGAGTGTATCGCACACACAGATGACACAGCGTAAAACAAGGCACACAACCAGCACATTCTGTTACGGAGTTATGAAACAGGAAAGACTCAGTGATAGATACGACAGGCTTCTGCCTACGCTTGTTCTCAGGCAGACACTGTCGGTACATTCACACCAGCATCTACAATGGTCTGTTTAAAAACAACAGAAATTCTGGCGCTCAGACATAATGAAATACAAAATTTCCTAATGTTTCCGAAGACGTGTATCTGCATTGCTCTTCAATACGCAGCTGATGACACATCAACAAGGTGCCAATACACAAGAAAGACCAACAAAGTCCTGTTAATGAATGGCATTAATTGCACATGTGTCTCAGGGTGCTTCTAAGTACCTGTTTTCTGGATTCCAGACAAAGGTGCACTCTCATGCTGCTCAGAAACACTGTAGACTCTCACCAGATATTCAGTACCAGGGAGCAGATCTGTGGAGTTTAAGTACAGGAATTTAGACATATTTCTTTACGAATAGCTAGAAGTCACTCAACCACACAATTTTAACTTTGTTTCTTAAGGGAGGTAATCAGGTTTTGCTTGATGAAAGATCTGAGCCTCCAGAACAGTCAAAAATTTAAATCAGTTCTTTTTGTGGCATTAAGTGCAATGCATGCAATGTTTTAGTCTGAACGAACATGGTATCCTGTATCGTTGCTTCATTAGTTTGTGGAGACTGGCTAGAAGCAATTAGTTTTCTACAAAGTCCCTTCTAGTTACCTAGTGGTTTAGTTATGCACTAGGCCAGAGCTTTAGCTGAGAAAAGCTGGAATAGGGTCAAGGATTTCCAACACAGCTGTTCTAACTCAGATGAGCTCCAAATCTGATCTCTTATTCTAAAAGTAGGTATTGTCTCTCACTCAACCAACACGATTCTAGGATGGAGAAAAACACTTCAAATATAACACAGATTTTGCACCAGCAAAAATTAACGCCAGCTTTTTGAACACACCCATGTTTTGTTGCCATGTCCTGCAAGATTCCAAACAGTATTTATTTTCTGGTCCCGAGCATACAAAGCCAAAGGAGCAATGAACTTTTGCACATACCGATCCTCTCCCTGAATCTCTGCACTGCAAGTCCTTGACATTTTTGGCAAACCAGGTGAGTAATATGTATTTACTCTTAATGCCTAACCAGGCTGCAAATCAATGCAATTGCCCCATAGTCTGCTTCATTGCTGTCCTTGGATTGATGGGAAAAAAAATTCCCATGGTTTGGCTTTAACTTGGGTAAAGCAAGTGGCCAAACCCCATTTAGTGTGAGTTTGTACGAGGCTCCTTCGACATCAGCTTAGATCAGCTGAGAATTTGGCCAGTTACACTCGCAGTAAGCTATTTTTCTTTTGCCTCATCTTACGTCATATGTAAGGGGCCTCTTTTTTTGACTTTTGTCGGTAACCCACTTACTTGTTAAGATCACCATGTTGTCTGAGGGTGAAATTGTCAGCTCTGCAACGTCTTCCTCCTTCTTCACAGGTGAGTAGCGCACCAAGAAACTGCTCAGCACGATGGAAGTTGGTGCGGTCCAAGTCACTCTCATAGTATCAGGCCCCACATTAGTGAAGCGGAGATCAGTCGGAGGAGGCACAGCTACATAGCAAAGAACACATATATCTTAGTTCTCAGATTGATAATATTTGATCAAGATGTATGTTCAGGGAATCACCAAAGAAAGTATCTATCATCTCATGCATAACAGACTACTGTGTCAGACCCATGCAAACAGACTTCTAAACTACATTCAGTTCTACCAGAGTTAAAAGAAAAACATGTCTGTACTACTGTCAGGCTCGTTTAACCTCTTGGCAATTCCCGATACTTTAAATACACCCCATGGGGCTAATTTGAAAACAAGGTAGCAAGTTTCAGTAATGTGCTTCCTGCAGCTGGATTTTGTATTACAGATGCAGAGCCAAGAGAGGTCTAAAGTTGCCATACAGCAGCTTACAGATGGAAAAGTAATCTTATCTAGCATTCATACATGCACACCTAGGAGAGGAGAGGGTATATCGCTAATTTCCTGTGACTCTACTTCTACTCATGTCGAAGGATTTGCAGCTTCAGGATTTTCAAACACAACAGGATTTCATGCAAGAAACAGCTTTCAGCTTGCCTTCTGCTCATGCACTATAGAGACCCTTGACAGTGTGGCATGGCTGTCAATGGCATGTACTCAGGGAGTGGTGTTTCATCTGCATCCTTTGAGGGATTGTGGAAAGAATGGGGCCACCAATGAAACAGACTCCTGTAAGCTCAAACAGCTATCAAGGCTGGAGGGTGTCCACTGAACTGCTCTGCCCTTTGGCACTCTTATTTTGGGAAATTGCACTCTAAATGTCTGGTGAACATACAGCTCTCGTTTCAGGCTCTTGATTCCAACTGGATCCTGGAAGTCTGAACAGCAAAAGCTGAATAAGCCTGGCAAGTCTGCAACCATTCACAGTATTAAAATGCCTCAAATTAGAAAATTGAGCAGTGCATACCCATCCCCAGCTGCTATGTAGAAAAAGAAGTGAGCTGGGTCAGTCTGACTTCCGCCCAGTGAGTGGCTCGATTCCTCTTTGGACAAAGCCCCATCATCCTGACAGCCAGTGACAGCATGAAACACCATCCATGTCACAAAACACAGAAGTTTACAAAATTCACCCGTTTGCTGTGTCAGAGTGGTAGGGGCGCTCTCTCCGCCATTAATGAGTGTGATTACACTGATGTCGTAATCAATGCCCGGCTCCAAGCCTGTGACTGTGTAGTATCCTACTGAGGAGTCCACAAAATCTTCAAAAATAGGGACACTTTCTCCTGCCACAACTACTGTGATGCGGTAACCAATAATGGTGGAGGCATTTAACGGGGTCCACCTCAGGCCGATGCTTGAGTCAGTTATGTCAACAAAGCTTAGGTCAGTGAGTTGGGGCACCTCTAATGAGTTAAAGAGCAAATGGGAAAGGCAAAGACATACAGAGGCAAAAGAAAGACAAGGGAGAAAAAAAGCAGTGTTCATCACTTAACATTGACAGACCTTTAGAAGCAAATGTGGTGATATGCAGAATTTGTCTTGGGGCTTGGGGGAAAAGGAGGTTTTTTGGTGGGGCTTTTTTAGCATTTTGTAGTTGTCTTTATCTTTTTAGATTGTACCCTTCAATACAGCCTCCAGCTGCCTCCCCAGGCAGACAGAAGCTGAAACCCCAATCCCCTGAGACAACACACTGCCACTTTAGACATACAATTTTCAAAAAGACCTACAAGAGGCACTTAACTTGCAACAAATTTACTTTGAGCAATGATGAGCCATAAAGACCCATCATTTTCTGATGAAAATAGAAACAGAAAAAAACATACGAATTTTTTTTTTCACAGGTAGAAAGCGAGAGATCAAAGTCTATTAATGTATAAATAAAACAACTCCTCTGAAATAATAGTTGATTGACCCTTTAAAATTTTTGTCTTGTTCGAATGGTAAGCCTAACTTTTATTATTGAGATCATAAAAATATTAACCTGTTTGAAGGGGCTAAATCAGACTGCACCCTCAGCTGGTGAAAACCATCACAAAACTGTAGGGTAGATCATCCACTGTCCAAACTATTTACACTGGACTTGGAAAAAAGTCTCAAATCCCTGTAACAGCTTGAGGATCTGGCCCAGAATTCCTCAAGTTCTACTTACCACTAACTGCTGCAATATACGTGCTAAAAATAGATGATATAGAACAGTGAGTAATAAAACACTTCCTTGGAAAGATGGCAAATGGTTAAAAACGACCTTTAGGTGGTAAGGATTCTCTAAGAGTGACAATGACCCCATATCCAGAGGTTATGCCCAACATATGATTTAGCCAACTTGATTTATTGGCTAAATTGTTCAAAAATCTCAGAACTGAGCCAATGAATAAAGATCATCTTTTAGATATTGGCTAAGTTTCTGTATGGCAAACAAGCACAGCTGTGATTGTTTCCCCACAGATATTATTCCTATATCAAAGCCATTCTTTTCCTGTATGTTAGGACCAACAGAATTGGGCAGGTTGTGGCAAATGTTAGATGATGCATTTTTAATTGACAATGGCCAAACCCTCGGCTGCTCAAGTCAATAGACTGGTATTGATTTAAGCTACAAGATTTGGCTGTGTAACTTTAGCAGGGTGATCTTGAAATCAGTGGGAGCTAACAGATGCTCTTCCTCCTGCAGGATCAGACACCAGTAGGTGTGTCAAAGATGCAGGAATCTGTATCCATTCTGTTGGATAATTACAAGCTGGCTTGAAAAGGAATTATGGGACGTAATATTGCAAAAGACTGGCTTTAACAACAGTGGTTATGTTCTGTTTTAATGTCTTTCTAGGAAAAGACTTCTTTTACAGAGTAGATGCAAAAAAATGCCAGTTTCTGGCATTTTATCCACATAGAATGCACATACCATATCACCTTTAGAAAGTGCTAAAAGCCAGACATTCATTCTTAGCTTTCCCCCACCAGAAGATGGTGAAGGGCTAAAGCTATTACTGCTTTAATTATGCAGTATTACAGTATTAGTTCACCCCCAGGGAGCATACAGAACTTCAGTGAAGCATGGAAATTTTAAAGCAGTGTTATAAGAGCAAGCAAACACAGTAGCTGGCATCATTTCAGGGCTGAGCAGAAACAAAAACAAGCAAAGCCCTCATAAAGGAAAATGAAATGAAACCATTTGGGGAGATGCATATTAATTTTGGTACTGTGGCCACAAAAGTAGTTTCTGCAGTCATCTCAGCATGTAATGTGAGGTGGCGCACACCACTTTGTGTCCCAGAAGTCCTACAGTGATGGACCTTTCGATCTTGGCTTTCCTCTCCATTGTGCTGAAGTGATCTTCTGCCACTATTGCTGCCAAAATTTCTCCCGTGCTCACTTCCTAGTTATACCTCTCTACCTACTTCCCATTCCCATCAGCAGTGCTCCAGATGCCAGGGCACTGCAGGGCCAAATTAAATCTCCGTTGCTCTTCAGCTCAGTGTACTGATACAACAGATTCATCTCTTTACCACCACCCCATTGACAATGTAGGCTGCCCATGTGGAGAAGTACAGGGGTACAAAAACTGCTCTGTCACATGCTGGCATATGGCTATTCTGCTTCGAAGTCTAAGCCTTCTGCCATCAGACTAATAGGAGTTCTGCAATGTCGAACTCTCAGGCTCAGCAATTTGATTTTAAGTGGCTAAAAGGGCTGCTCCATCCTTTCTTTACCTTGTGTGATAGTTTCAGAGATGGGGATACTCTCCTGGTCATCCTTGACCGAGTAAACGCTGACATTGTACTCCACACCAGGGTTTAGGTTTTCAAAGGTGCAAGTGGTCTGATCTGCACCTACAACTTCCTCCAACGTAGAGCCCTGCTGCCCATTGGTAGGAGCAGTGGTCACTCGGTACCCACTGATGCCTGAAATACAGATATACCAGGATACAGTAATCTCATGCTGTATTGATTTACGTCAGGCCTCAGTATAAACAACTGAAGCAAACACATTACATTTTACAAGTGATTTTGCCACCCTGAGCCCAGCAGGGAAGAGGTTGTTTCATCAAGCACTCTGAAACGAGCTTCCCAGCAGGTAGCCATGGCTCTCTCACAGCATACTTTCAGTTCCCTTTGAGACCTTACCAAACTGAAAATCTCATGACATGTCAAGAAAAGATACATCTACTGAGTGGGGTTTTCAAAAGCTTTCAGTCCTTGGTTTATGGAAGTCAATTGTACAGCTCCCATCACCTATTGTTGGAGAAGAGTTAAGTCTTGAACACTTTCAGAACTTCCATGTTTACTCTCGATAAGAACTCATTCTCCACTACCAGAAATCTTTTTGGTCCATTTTGCTTTCCTTCCCTTGGACTTTTTCTAAACCACTGGGGATATTTGAAAAAATCCTTCAAATACCTAAACCAGCTGAAATCCTTAAACATATTCATGCTCCAAAACAGTGTTTTACATGGAATGTAAATCATGAAGAGTCCTATGGCAACCTATACTTAACTGTGAATTATATCCTTGAATATATCTAGAATTATGTACATTTTTTCTTAAATAACAGGATGCTCCCTATCAAAATCTCCTTAATGAACTGCAAGGCACCGCTGGACAAATGTTAGCATTCTGATACAACAGGAGGTTCAAGCATAGTGTGAGTTCACATAGTTACCTGGAGTTGTGCTTCTATCCCAAGAGACTACCAGGATCCCAGTATCAGAATTGGGCTCCAGGCGCAGGTTCGTTGGTGGAGACAATGCTGCAGGCATTCAGACAAACAGGTCATTGATGGCACTGAGAATCATGCTAACTCCCTCTGCATTCCTTCTCCCCATATTATATCCTCACCCTTCAGAATTAGCTAAAAAATATTATCCTGAAGTTGTGACCCTGCATTGCATGAGCTAGTACTACTGTCACCCATGCATCAAAAAGAAAAAAACATTCTAGATCACGACAGGAGGAAAAAGACTGTAACTGACTTCCAGAAGATAGCCATTGATCTGGGGAGCACAGGGGAAGCAAGTGGAAGAAGGAATAATTGTGGGAAAGCAAATGTGTCGTACGTGTAGTAACTCTCCTGATGATTGGAGTCTCTCTCTCCTGGCCGTCCATCAGGACTGTGAGGCTGTAGGTATACTCCACTCCAGGGGTCAGGCCAGATATCACGATGCTGCCAGAATCAGAGATGACCTCCCGGGGAGCCTCTCCACCTTGGCTTGGGCGCACACCCAGCTGCAGAGAAGCGGCAAAGTTTCCTTTTCACTCTCAAATACTCCTATCCCAGGTAGCCATTAGCATCCCAACTTACCATCTCACATGAGTATCACGGACCTGTAGGTTTCACGCCAACTGTTAATCCTGTAACTTGTGTTTTAGATGTCCTACTGATGAACTCGACCTGAAGCCCAGAGGACATGCTTGCACTGACCACTGTGACCTAGACCTGTCCCCCTGTAAGCAGCATGCCTTTTGTACCTCTTTCCTTTGTGCTACTATCTTCACTGCAGTCCACAGTAACCAGCTTTAATCTGACCTCCCTATCACAACGATGCAAGAGGAGAAAGAAGCATGGGACTTCAGTTTCTCCTACCTTGAAACCAATCCTTGGGACAGGTGTCCAGGTGATGACAATAGAAGTCTCAGTCACTTCTGTGTTAAAGGGAGGAACAGAGCCAACAGGCTGATCTGTGAAGTGAATTGAGAGAGTTGAAGTCAAGCTGCTCTGATGGCACCAAACAGTTCAAAAACCTGACCTGTAGCAGTCCAGATAGCAAGAGGAAGGTAATAAAACGCTGAGCTATACTACTTTTGAAAATCTAGTGATTTGGGAAGGATCTGACAGATAACTTCTGTCTGCTGCTGGGCTTGACAGACACAGTAGGCACGTGGTCTAATAACAGCCAGTGTTTTTGTTGTTCCTGAGGAAAATGAAAATATGGAAGTGGGGCCTTGTAAGTCCTCCATGCATCCAACCCCAAGAATTTGGGGAATATTGGTTTTGGCACAGTATCTAAAGTGTTCCTCACACAACAGCTTTTTTCCTTTACCCACCAGATGCGATTCAATCAGCAGAACACTACACCCTTGTCTGTCATCCAGCTGTCTCAGCTAGGACCACCTCACCCCTCACCAACATCTTTGACTCTTTTGATGTCAGTAGATTGAAAGGGACCTCAAAGTCAATTTGAGGAATCTGTGGTCTCATTGATATCTGTCAGGAGCATCGCACAGAAGCCAAAGCCTTTGTGTACCAGAAAATCAGTCTAAATAATCCCACTGAGTTTAATCTAAATTGACCTTATTATTAATGAAGAGAGTTTCTTAATCTATAGTCTTAAACTGAACTGGTTTCATTCAGATAAGGCAGAATTTGAAGGCAATATTCATCTAATATATTCAGGAATATCCTAATTGAGAAACATTTATAGATAAGGCTGCCTGTCAGCTAAAAGCACCTTGCCAATGTCAATAATGTTACTCTGATTAAAAGTCTGAACTCCTATTTTAATTTCACATTATTCTAAAAGAAACCACATTCTCTTTTGAAAAGAGGATGCAGTTCTGGGCTTGGATGGCTTTGAATTTTGTTAGTTTATATGATTGCTTCATCATTATTTAAATAGTGACTCTCTTTGTTCCTTCTAGAAGTATGTGCGGGTTCTTACAGAACTCCCTTTCCTCCCCGAATTTCCTTAATATTTCTTCCAAGCCAGCAGCAAAAGAACAGATGACTGAAATGTTAAAAAAAAATAGGATAGAATGCAATGTTTGAGTTAGTTTCTGTAACTGCAGTTAAGATGCCTTAGATGGTATGGTTGGGCTTGAGAAACAACTGCCTTCAGCTTTATACAAATGACAGACTAATTATTCCTTGCCCATTTTAAAGGAGCTGTTTGCTTTCCTTCATTCATCATGCCAAAACCAAACAGCTAGAAAGATCAAGTGCAATTAAATTTCTTTTTCTTTCAGTTAGGTACCAGTAATAAGTTTTCCCTTTTGTTTTTAATCACCAAAAAGTTGAAAGATATTTTACTAAAAACTTTTTGATGCAAATAACTCTTCTTTTTCCTGCCAAATAATTCAGAAAGAACAACAAGGAATATTTCCTAAGCAGTTCTGCTGGAACACTACTTCAAGAGGCTTCTTCTGTAAACTAATTCACAATAGCCACTTTCAGCACAAGTTTTGAAGAAAGGCCAGGGCATTAGGGAAGAGGAACATGTGTCTATTATACTTACAAGTTGTGAAGACTCCAGTCTCTCTGTTGCTTTGCAAGTCATCTTTAACTGCCACAAGGTACACGGTGTACTCAGTGCCAGGCTGCAAGTTCCTGAGAAGGTACTTGGTGGCAGAAGGTCCCACATTGTAGGTCCTTGGTTGACCTCCTCTTGTGGGACCTGCAGTCAGCCGGTATCCAGTGATCACAGCACGGGGCCGTGTCCATAACACTAACACTGAATGCTCCGTGGTATTGAGAAATCTCAGGTTGGTGGGGGCATCAAGCTCTGGGGAAGAAGTATAACATGCATCGATTTTCCAGCTGAATCTCTACTTCACTCCTACGTCCAAAGCACATCCATTACCATGCAAAAAACACGGATGGACAATGAGCTTCCTGAGACTGTATTTCTCACTTAAGGCATGAGTGCAACAGCAGGGAAGACAGAAAGTGGGGACCATGAGAGAGCTGGAAATAGAAGTGAAATAACTATATCCATGCCTCCGTACCACCCAGTAATATCCTGGGCCAGGCAGACCTGCATGTTCTGGGCTGCGTTGATTTGGGTTGCTGCCATATGTGCCCATCCCACGGGGAAGACTGGCTAGCAGCTGAGGCGAGACAGATGAACTTAACCGCACTCAGGAATTTCATTAGTTTCTCATGAATGCTGAGCATTTTTTCAAAATCAGCTCAGTTCAGACTTGTCAGCGTAAGTACAGAAACCTCACTTTAGCCCTTCATTAAAAAGATTTATTCTTCTCAATCTTTGCCCAGTCCTACTCCCTGCCCTCTCAAAATCCCTTCCCAAAACAAAACACCCCCCACTCTGTCATTTTACTGTAAAAATAACTAACAGTCAGTGACTTTCTGCAGAAAACCAGTTCCTAGATCTACTTAAAAATAATCACAGCGTGGAACTGACTGTACAACAATTCTAAGCATGCTCATCTCTCCCATGGGACTCATGCAACAGCTCTTATCAGTCTTCCTCCCCTTTTTATCACTGCCCCCAGGAAGCTGCTGAAACTGATAACCCAGAAAACCACATAAACAAGAGGCTGAAGCAACACAGTTTCTTCAGCGCTACACTGGAGTCCAGTGGACGGCAGAGATGTCACTACCTTTGGCTGAGGCAAGATGAGGCTCAGAGGGGGAAAAGATACTTAAGCAACTTGCCCCCACAGCAGGCGGGGTAGCACTGGCTGCTGCACAGAGTTTATAGCATCTACATAGCAAGCCTCCCCACCTTTTGTAGGCCCCAATCATACGCTGAAATTAAGAGCAGTAAGGACATTCCATCAATGCTCTTTCTTGATGGCAAATACTTTTTTCTCCCCCAGAGTAAATACCATTTTTGTGATAAAAATTCATGTTTTCGTCATTCTCCCAGTGATTCAGTGGGAAGTAATTTTTGTCCTTTTTGTTTTCTCCCTTTTTGAGGAGGAAGGGAAAAGGAAGCAAGGACTTCCTTCTTCCACCACTTCCAAAGATGGGGAAGATAGTTCTAAAAGACAAAGGATGAGATGAACCCTCTTTAGGCCCATCTCCAGCCCATGGGCTGAGAGTCAGCTTTATCTCTTCTTGGTACTTAGATCTGTGCTAAGTACCATCTGACAAGGATCGTATCTTCCTCTGATTTGTAGCCTACAGTCAGTTCCTTTCTGCACAATTTAATTTGCCTGATCTATTAGGCTTTTATCACTTCCTCTCCCCATACTAAAGGAAAACAGAAAAGATTAAAAAGCCACACGCACTCAGAGGTTATTTGTAGACTGCTTTTTAACAGAAGGCCAAAAAGAGAATCAAATTTACATCGTGGGAAGAGACTTTTGCTTGGGAACTCTGAATGATTTTTGTTTCCCAGGACTTTCGCTTACAGATGCAATTTGTGTGAATAGTTTCTGAAATGTGGTTTAGGCAAAGCAGTTAAGCAGATGATCACAGCCTATAGAAAATGATTCCAGGCATTTGTACCTAGCCCTGTGCTGTCTGAATCAAATGTCTATGCTCTGATGTACACCTCTGGGTGCTGACTTTCAGAGGGGTTCTACACCTAGCCAAAGCTCCTGAAAACAACCACAAAAACTTATAGATTTAACTGGGAACTAAGCTTTTCTTGTTCTAAATGCTTCCAAGAGAGTTCAGACTCCTAAGTCGCATCCTTGCTTTTTAAAGCCTCACTTGAAAGAGGAGGGAGGGTGTTCACACCATCTACGTTGCACTCAGATACCTATGTCAAAGGACAAACATAAGGATCTCATTCTCCCTGCATAGTCAAGGGAGATGGTAAGATGGAGAGGCACTATTCATGGCTCCTAATTTCACAGATGTAAGTAAATAGTATTTCTCAAACGGCATGGCTATATTCACAGATTATTCCATTTCCTTTCCTTCCCTTTCATCTTTATGAGAGTTGGGCTGGATTCTCAAAAGTTGGTCTCATTTACTGAAAAGTATCAGAACAGCAGCAGATGTGCAAAGCTCAGTTTTGGTCCTTTGAATAATGTGACCCAGTCAAAGAACACAACAAACACCTAGTCACCCTTCTGTTGCTGAATAAACAGGATCTGTTCAAATGAACCACGTCCCAGGTTCTGGGACCTGACCTGCTTCTCTTGGATCAAAAACGGGAGATAGCCACCTAAACCCATGCTAAACTCTTCTTCCATCCGAAAGCCAACGCCTTGCCCAGCCACTGCTCTGCTCTCTTCTCTGCACTTCTGCAAAGTCAAAAGCAATTCCTGACAAACTGTGTGCTTTGCTTGTCATCTTGCCTCACACTGGTGACGTGTTGCACTGCCACTAGATTATTAGCAATTGGGTTCCAAGAGATGCTGCACAACACTTCCTGAAAAATATATGCTCCCTATGGCTCTTGTCAATAGTCCATTGAGGTCACTACAGACCAGTTCCCTAGGTTTCACTGGGATAACAGTGAAATTTCTGGAGTGATTAGACAGCCTGTGGAAAGCCAAGTCTGTGGCAAAGCTGAAATGCAGTCATTTTAACAACAAGGCCTGTCCTCACATGTGCATGCAGAACTCCTGCTGCTGACAGTGGAGCCAAATAGGTATGCAGCTGTCAGAAAGGAGATGGCGATTTTCAGAGCAACCTCAGCAAGGCTCCTAAGTCATGCTGAAGTCTGCCTTAAGGTATCCTCCAAAAAAAAAAAAAACTAAATCACAAGTTGTGATCTGTGCTGTAAAAGAACTGCAGGGCCCATCAATTCTCAGTCAGTAATAAAAAAGTTGAATTCCAGCCATACAAAATTGTTTTAAAGTGCCATGAGAGTTAAACCTCTCATTGGAAAGCCCTGGAGGAAGATAAATCTGCTGAAGAGATCATTGTTCAACTGAATGAATTCCCAGCCCTGTCATCCTAGTTATGGGATACCTCCTGGGCTGCAGATCTTGCACTTCAAGTGCTCTGTTTATATATTTCTCTAAGCAACAAAAAAATATGCACTTCAAAAGGCTGAAAAAAATCACGAAGGAAAGACACTTACTGGTGGTTTGCTCTCCAGTCAAAGGTTTGCTCTCCCTGCCGTGGCTCAGGGCAAAGATCTTAAACAGATAGGTTGTTCCTGGGAGCAGGTCAATAACTTCAGCAAAAGAGCTCCTGGTGATAGGCAGCCTCTGGCCATGCTGGCCAGGGCGATTGACAGGGATCACTTCCACTCGATAGCCAGACACTTGGCTCTGTGGCGGAGTCCACATGATGGTGATCTTTATATCAGAAACCTCCACAAACTGCAGATCTCTGGGAGAAGGAACTTCATCTGAAAACAGAACGACAGAAGAGTGTTAGAGGGAGTCCTTAGCAATTGGCAGTAGAAGCTATAGGTTTAGATGCAAGAAAAGAAAGATAATTTTGACTGAACAACAGCTAGCACAAGAATATTTACTAAATTAAAAATGTCATGGTAACCTTACTGTAAACATGTACACACACGTTTCCAGACAATATTCAAGCAGACTACAATTCAAGATGTCCCTACATAGCTTTAAGTGTTTTAAGCCTTCAGTCACAGAAGGTATCTTGCTGTCACAGAAAGAGAACTGAAAGACCAGATGTAATATGCTACAGAACTTCAAGTCTCTGCAGAACCAAAACCTTGGGGGGAAAAAGAATAAATACTCCAGGGGCTAGAAACAGGAATCTCCTTTTAAAATTAAAATAGAAGGTTTTCAAAACCCATAGCATGTTCTGAATGTCTATAATTAACCTAAAAATCCATATTTTATAATTGAGCAAGTATAGGGGCTGATCTGGCCTTACTGCAGTCAAAGACAAAATCCAGTTCCCTCTGTGTTGGTCCACAGCACTGCAACCTTGAATTCCTATGTTCAAATTTAGTTTCTTCAGATTAGGACTGATACTGCCCTAAGGTTAACCAATGCACATTTTTGGAAGATGCAGATGCCAAACCATAAAAATCATTGAGCTGAGTTCATTCCTGGTAAATTCCCATTTGCAAACACGTGCTTGCAACTTGCAGGACCATCAAATTCCACTGCAACCACATCAGATCCCAGTTCTTTCACTACCCTTTCTTTTGGTTTGGCTATTCAGCCCAATTGGATACTTGAAGAACCCTGAAACCAGTAGTTTTTTAAATTGCGGGTGCCTCAAGTTTAGATAGTATGGTGTTATTCTGGCACATCGGTCAATGCTGAGCAATCTCCCATCCCCATTGACTGCAATGGAAAATAACAGTTAGGACTGGAAGGGAGAGAGAGAAGTCACATGAACACTTCAGGTTTGTGTTGTGGCATCTAAGTACATAACCTTAAACATCTGCAGGCCAAGTACTGAGGCCAAATGTTTTACCAGGCTCTCAAGAAGATCTCTTAGCAGAATCCCCTTAGGACAACTTAGGAAACTCTGATCTCTCTTTTCTGTAGACACAATGCAAGACCAACCTTTTGACCTGCCTGCAGTTTGATCCCTAGGAATTACAACCCTGTTAATGCAGGCCAGCGGCTTGACTGTGTCAATTCATAAGTGAGTATGACTTTACTGTAGAACTTGAATAGCAGTGTCATTTACAATAAAAAACACAACAACGATGACAAAAACCAGAATTGAGTCCATTTAAGGATTCATTTAGCTATGGCAATGTGAGCCTGCATTGTCACTTGGTTCTGGGTACTAACAGAAAACTCAAGTGTCTGATATCCAGAACATGCTGACCATTACCTGTGTGCGGGACGCCTGTGGTTTCTTGTTGGATGAAGATAGGAGTACTCTCCTGATTGTCTTCCACTGCATAGATGCTGATGTTGTACTCAACACCTGGCATCAAGTCACTGAGTGTTACAGAGGTAGCAGTGTTAGGCAGGTTGAGCTCTGTGCTGCTGCCTTCCACAGACGGTGTGTAGATAATTCTGTAGCCTAAAGCAAGTGAGAGAAATACAGTCCTTAGCCACAATCAGTAAGCCAGCACAAAGAACGTTAGAAATGAGAGCTAACCTGATCTTCCTTCTGAGGTTTCATAAAAATAGTCCCAAACTTCAGTAGGACCTGTAGCTTGCCTGTGGTCCCATCTCAAATACAGAGCACACACTCATAATGCCTTACAAAGCACAATCTAACCTGGATTAGAGTATTTCTGAGCTTTGACACATGGATTTATGGTCTTTACAGTTCTCATGCTTGTTATGGGATGGTCTGGATGACAGATAAAGAGAAGGTTGTGAGGCTTTTTTTTATTTAAGACAAATCCAGAAGGAATTGTTTTGCATCCAGCCTCCTGACTCGCTTGGTTCAGACAGTGAAAACAAGCAAATGCTAAACTGCCCATGTGCTTCCCAGCTGGTCTCTCAGACTGGGCAGAATTACGCACTAGCCCTCTGTCCCAGCATTATCCTTCATTTGCTTTTTTACCTAGATTTCAGATTCTACCAACAGTGCAAAATAGGTGCACTCCAATTAGACAAACCTGTGATTGGAGCCTGTGGTCTGCTCCAGCTAATGACAATTGAAGTGTCATCTACACTTTCCACAGCATGATCAGGAGGTGCATCAGGAGCTGTTCAAGGGAATAAACAGAGGAGGACAGCAAGTGTGAGGATAAGAGGCAATAAAAATTTACGGAGCAAACAATAAAAACAGCTTTCAAAGTGCAGCAACACCCACCCACACATACCTGTTGTCTGTGAAGTAGACAGGATCAGATTCTGCTCTCCTTCTTCAGAGATCTGATAGACATTAACAATATACTTGCGACCAGGAAGCAAGTCAGGGATGTTGACAGAAGTGGCTGTGCTTGGAAGATCTAAGGAAGACAGGAAAGAAAAAATGGCCTTAGCAATTCTATCTTCGTGCTTTCTCTCCAAATGAAATAATTGAGACCTCTGTTCTAATGTCAGCTGAATCACAGTCTTCCTGCAATAAAACAGCAATTGTTCTGCACTGTGTCTTTAGTGCACATCAGAAAAGTTGTGTGGAGAGTTGGGACAGGTCTCCACACTCAGCAAACAGACAACATCTAGGACAGCAAGGCTTGATGTTTGATATGGCAGGGCAACTTGAGCAGCAGCCCCTTGCACACCACTGGCATTTAGCCATCTCAGCTAACCGAGTACTCACTTCATACCCTGACTGTTGTATTTTCAATACAGAAATATATGGAAAAATTTTCACATGACTAGGTTATGTGGAAAGACTGACTCATGAGTGGAGAAGAATGACACGATGAGGGCTGATGAACTTCTCTCCCCTTTCCCTTCCCGCAGATGTCCACCTACATGCCAGATGTAGGAAATTCCCCATGAAGCAGCTCCTTACTGGCCAGACTGAAGCCAAGCATCTTAAGGGAAACTAGGAATTGCCTTTCAATTTGCCTGTAAACCTCTGTCTGCAGACAGACGAGCTCAGGAGCTGTTTCACAACACAGCTCAACTGCCTGGGCAGCCAGCGTGCAGACAAGAAAGGTGGTGACAGCGCTGGCAGTCCCAGTGTAAGCCACTTCTGCTCATGAGTCCAAGCCTGTGAGTTCAGGGCAGCAACAGCCCAGGGAGAAGGTCAGAGGATTACTGTTCTTTTTCTCATGTCATTCTTCTATCAATTGCACTCATGTGTGAATAGCTATTAAAACCTCAAATCCTTAGGAGGTACTGCTATTACCATTGTTAAGACAGGAAATTAGGAAAAAGAAGTTAAGATGAAATTATGTGTGGTGATACAGGCTCTACAGTAGATGTTGGAAATGTAGGTTCAATTCCTAGGTATGAGTCCAGTGCCTTTAACCAGCTTCCTGGCTTAGCTAAGTTGTTCCATTATCACAGATGACTAAGATCTGATCCAACAAACACCCGACAGATCAGACTGGAATAGACATCCATTAGATGATGAGCAGCCAAGACAGGGCATTTCGGAAAGACTTCTCTCTTTCCACTCTGATGGAAGGACAAAGGTATAGCAAAGGAAATCAGCTAGGTGGCAGGTTCGGAAATAGATTTGTTTTTCTTCTCATCTGCACTGCTGCTCACTTCAGGATGCTGTGGAAACTAGTAAACTTACATGATTTCAAAAGAAAAAAGAAGACTGGACAAATTCACAAAGCTGAAAAGAATAAATTCTACACACAGTTATTACCAATCCACCACCCCTGCTCAGGAAGTTTTCCTCTGCAGGATCCTGGGACAATATTCTGAGGGGGTACACTTGCTTTGTTCTCAGACTCTTTCTTGGACATGAACTTACAGCCATTGATGGAAGAAGGAGAATGAACTAAGTGAGCTTTTAATCTGAGCTAGTCCTGCCACTCATATCCTAATTGAATCATCCTGAAAAATAGTGAGATCCTCACTATTTATAGTATAACTAAACAGTTAGTTATACTGATTGTCACAGAAAACAGCGATGCACTGTTAGCAAAGCTTTGGTCTAGTAGACTCAAATATTGTCTCACCAAGATACTGTGGCTCATCGCCCTCCTCGCTCAGCTCATACTCAACACGGAATCCTGAAACTGTGTCAGAAGCAGAAACCCAGGAGACAACAAAGCTGTTGGCTGTGATTTCAGTGACTGACTCTGAAGTAGCAACCATGGGAGGAAGAAGAGTTGTCTCTCCTGAAACAGTGTTGCCTACAAGAGAGAAGAAAGAGAGGTTTAATTATCAATTGCTACTGTTGTGTTAGCTGGGATGCACAAAACAAAGACTTAGGTGAAGGAGATTAATTAGGTTTTTCTGGATGCCCCCACTGTTCAACTTACTTGTCACTGCTGTGGTGCTGGTTGTGGTAAAATCAAAGCGAGTGACTTCTTTGTGGCCATACCGCTGAACACTGATGAGCTGTCCTTCATATATCACACCAGGCTTCAGGCCTGAAATGGTGTAGGAGTTCTGGTAGCCGGGGATGGTGGCTTCCTTCCACTGCCTTCCAGAGTTCTTCTGCAAGAACAAGAACACCCAAATAGTGAGAGACTGCCTAGTCTGCAAGCAGAGATATCTAATGACCTAACCTGCTACATGGTTACTAAGTACTGTGATACTCAAACACAGGTGTGACTGGAGTGGCTAATGCGCAGAGTCAAGTCAAAAGAGATGAGAAAGGTATGCCAGGAAGCAGGGCTAATGACATTTTGGGTGATTAAGTTTTACTGAGATAAATTGAAAAACAATCTATCTTTGAACTTTTTCCTTTAAAAGGAGTATTGTTTGTAATATACACACACTAAACTCATTCCTTTATGACAAATGCATTAGGGCATGAAGGAACGGCTGGAAAACGTATGCTTGAAGCCTGTTCACAACAACTGTCTAAGCCATAATCTGAAAACAATATACAGAAAAGTTCTTCTCTTCTACCCTGTGTTTGAACTCTGTGGGAAGCTCTAATATAATGCTCCATCCCCTGAGGTTTGTATCCAGAGCTTTAAAGTCCATTTCATTCAGGCCTTGATCCAAGATACACTGAAGTCAGTAAAAAGACTTGAGTGCCTTTAATGGCTTTGGATCAGGGCCTTTATTGTTCTCTTAATAACAGGCAGCATCGAGGTACTAATGGTCTTAATCATTAAGTGGTCTTTTGTGAAGCTGTACTCAGGGGAATTGTAACACAACTCATCTATGCTGGTTAAAACGAATCATTCTTCAAATGTGAGTAAGCCAACAAGCAGTGGTTAATCAGCTTTGGTTTAGGCTTTACAGAAGATGGGAGATGACTGTTTATTTAATCCTATGCTAGCTGTTTATATATCCATAACCTACTCATTTTTACCTCCTCATTAATAGGATAAAATCTATCCCAGTTGTCTCTGGCTAAGCACATGGTACTAAAACAATGTTTCTTAGGATGAAGATGATTCCATAAGTATTTAAATTACTTAAAGTAAAGAAGGATATAAACTTGTCTGCTTACTGTGCTAGTGCTTTGGTTAATACGAAACTTGATGAACACAGTGACCAGTAAAGTTTGGGCAGGAAACTATCAAGTGTTTATACAACACTGGTTGTCTTTGATCCTGAGAGTGACTGTTGACCTCAACAGGACAAGGACACTGAATTAGCAACTAAAGTTTGCTGAAATTGTGTCAGCCACTTCTTTCAGACACCAGAAAAAGCCATATAAAGTACTTTCGATGAAAGAATGATGATGAATGTGGCACTCACTGGTCTCCAGCGCAAGATGTACTTCGTGATGTGAGATCGTTCAGGAGCGTTCCACTGGATGGGGTGTGAGTTTGGCTGATTTGTACTCTCTGTGATGATCACCTGAACAGGGCCAGCTGACCCTGAAAAAAGGATTTTTTTAATATACTGAGGATGCTTCTCTTCTGCCTTTGTTGCGGAGTCAAAGGCAAGAATGTTGCATAGCTCACATACTATTTCTATACATGGGGAATAGTTATATTGTCTTCCTATCCTTAATGCTTCATTGCTACTTAGAATCTAACTGGTGAATTAAAATACATTCTGTGGGGGAGTTAACGTGTACTGTTTGGGTTAATTTCCTGTGAGTTACCAATGAAATAAATAGAAAACTGGAGCGGTCTAGTATAGAAAAAGTCTGCAAAGCAAAGTCATACTGTTCAAAGAGAAGGAGCATCTCAGCAACTAACTGCTTTCATCAATTAATATCTTCTGCAATAGAAGCAAGGAAACAAATGAGAAATGTCTGCAAATCCAGGTCTGATCTTGAGGCATGGTGAGAGCAAATTCTTGATATGACATTGAATACACTCTGCAAAGAGACACTAGTATTACTATTTTACTTGTATTCCCTAACTGGTTGAATCAAAACACTGAATTTTCATAACCCTGTGGAGCCCTCCACAGGTAATGAGGCATGTCTTCTGCACACAAACCACACCAGAAGTGTTGGTGGAAGTTTTGAGAAAAATCAGGCCCATAAACTCATGAAAATACAAGTTCAGCAGTGCTCTAATGCTTAAGACTACCGATTGCATTTAGCTAGATCAGGCTCAGGTGCATCTTCTCCACAATAAAGAAGGAAAGGTTTTATGATCCCATAGTTCTCCTTTCAGTCCCTCCCAGCCCCACTGGGGAGATTTCTGAACACTCAGCAGCACTGAGCTCGTATTAGTTCTCAGAAAATCCCAGCAAAGAGCAGCCTGGAATCTTGGAATCAGCCAGGAAAAGCATCTTGTTTTAGCCATTAAATACCTTCATGCTCCCTCCACTCCCAACATTTCTAACTATAATTTATTTGGACAACTGTGTAACATATATACCTGCTCCATATTTAATGTGACTTCCAGGCAAACAAACCTGTGCCCACAAGCAGAAAATTTCAAAGCTCACCTAACCCCAAACCTGCATTCAGAAACATTAGATTTGGTTTATTTACACATTTTCAGTCACTCCTGTGTCCAAAGAAGCCCAAAGCCCTAGTGTGCCGTATGGAGACATGCATATTTCACATAGCTTAGGGAGATGCTTAAGCAGTCTGACAGAAGACAACGAAACTCAGCACACCCCAGTAAGAAACTTGGGGGGCGTAAAAAGTCCAAGGAAGGCCTGCTTCCTATTCTTGCCCTCCTTAGTTCACTGCCCCAAAGAAATGTAACCCCTAGTTGTGTCTGCCAAGTGTCCTATTCCCTTTTCTCTGGCTCACTAGCTGTACGGCCATGGATAGAAATGCAGTCGGATCGTTGACAACACTGCTAGGTATAGGTCAGGTTTAACCAGGTGCTGTCGCAAAGACCTTCTATACAATGTATGTGAAGCAAGTCGCAGAGAAGAGGTACTCACCTTATTTATGTGAAGCACTTAGTTGCAACAGACTTCAAAGGGGCTAGTCCCCTTCTACAGAGAGGCACCTATATTAAAACCCTCTTTCTGAATCAGCCTCACATTCCCTCTCTTACCTTGCAGAGCACTTAGGGGACAAATTGCAGCTACTAAGCAGACGGATGCTTCTTAACCTATCTTAATACAAAAGCAGAGAATCAACTCAGCATTGAAACTGCTACACCCAATCTTTACGTAGTTCCTCCACATTTATGCCCAGAGATGGGTTGGGGAACTAATGACTTGAGCATAGTCTTCTCCTTCCAACAGGGAAGTCACAACACAGTCTTAATATTTCATCTTATTCAGATTAAGACAGTGGTAGTTGCAACCTTAAAGAGGAAAGCAGAGTTGTTCCCCTTATCATGTTCTGTTCAGGGGACTGAAACAGAACAAGCAAACAAACAGGCATTGACTGTCCCTATAAAGATTTCCTGGAACTGACTGAGCAAATAAATGTTCAAATGTTTAATTTCTTCATGGCACTGATTATGCCATGAAAAAATGCTTCATTCTGTGTTGAATTTTGCTTCTGTAGTGAGTGGAAAAGGAAAGACTACACATTGAAGAGTTTTAAGCAATAGAAACTGAAGGCTGCACTTGTGATATCACTCAACACCAAGAGGCAATGTAAACTCAAGTTGTTGTGTGAACTGTCAGTCATTCTCTAAACTAGCCCTGGCCTCAGGAATAGCTGTTAACAGCTTGGACCTCTCTTTAGTCATGACACTTGTTTGTGTCTGCCAATGGAGAAGGGGAAACGGTTCTGTTCACAAAGGAAATCAAAAGGAATAATGTACAGAAATCTGAACAGGTGAGGGGTGAAAAGTTTGCTTTCCTTATGCCCTACTCAGCAGATGAGTTAGTTACCTGTTGGGTTTCTTACCAGGGTAGGTTTGCAGAGGCTGGCAATGCCATTCTCCAATACCACGACCATAGCAATAGCATTGGTATCTGACACCATGGACGTACTTCTCCCATGAATCTCCAATCTGGTAGAAGGTACGGGTTTCTGAATCCTGACACTGATCTAAGGCACAGAGGGACAGTTAACCACTGCATGTTACTGAAACTGTAGTGAAAAAATCTATGCTGAACACAGAAAAGTAAGTCACAAGAGACTTCTACACAAAGAAATGCAGCACCTATGTTTATTTGCAAAATAAGGAGAAAATGGCAACAGAAACTGAACCTCAGATGAAGGTCCTTGCTATATCACTGCATGTGTTCAGTTAGATACTACAGGGCTAATTCAGCTGTGATGCTTTTATTAAGATACTGTTAAGTACAGGCCATCCACCTGGCAAGCTTCCCAGTGAAGTCAATGGGGTGTTCAAGAAAGGATTTATTTTGAACTATATTGTGGAGCCCAATTCTCCTCCAGTCAAATAAGTTCATCTCTCATCCAAAGCTAAACCATGCTGCTCTCGAAGAAATCAATGGCAAAATTCCTACTGGCTTCAGTAGAATTCAGTTATACTTTACAAGTCCAAAGTGACCCACAGATTTTCAGCAGAGTCTTTCCAGATTTGCTATTGTATAAACCAAAGGAGGACAGATCAAATCCTGAAAACAGCTTAGCTAGTGTAAATTCAACACAGTACCAGTGCTTCAGTACACTTTCTAGTCTGACCTATGCCCGTGTTTCTAGCTCATTGGAAATTTTCAGTGAGAACTAGCATTATGCTTGCTTGGATTAAACAGGAGCCTTGCTCAGAGAGAGCCAACAAAATTAAACCGATTGCACCCTTACAGATAGCTGAAATCATCCCCCCTCCCCTTCTTTCAAAGTAGTAATTTTCAGGAGCCTTACAATCCAAGTTCTTCCAGTAAACCTGTAGAAATATTACTGTAAATACAGCAGAACTTAACCACTAGTACTTTCCAATAGATTTTCTTGGCAATAGTTCAAAGTTCTCTTTGATTTAGTAACTGCAAACCAAATAGTCAGGTCTTATCTTCCAGTCACGTTCACTAGGGAAGGGGGGGGAGGCAGAAGAGATGAAATCTCCTCATTCCTGCAGAGAACCATGATGGTTTTAGCTAACTTCCAGAGTGCTGTTAACATATGTTCTCATCCTGAGCTTTCTCTCTTGGCCAGAACAAAGGGCAGCCAAAAAAAAAATCAATTTGGTCCAAGATATGTTAACATGTGCTGGTGCTCCTTTCTCACTTCAATGAAGAGACCTAAGGATTTTAGGATAGAGAAAGGAAAACTGATCCTACCATCAGTACCTAGCTTGCATATTATTAGCATTCACTCTGAGAACCATGCCTGCTAGGGCTGACAGCTCGCATACCAGAATTCAGCCAAATCACCCCAGCCTGAGGCTAATATGTCCTGTTAACACAACCTGCTACATTTTAAGAAGTATGTTGCCATAATGCATTACTACTGCATCAGCAGCAGCCTCTTCCGTGGCACGCCTGATAACCCAAGCTTATGTCCTTAAAACTAGGAATCCCCTTTCACTTACCCACCAGCAAACCCAGTGTTACTTTTACTTTTGCAGTTATGCAATTCAGGGCAGAAAGTGGGCAGACTGGGTCCAAATTCACACACTAGTTTCACCATACCATAACCAGTTCCTACACAGCCACAGTCTGTATTTCACAAGCAGAAACAGCTAGTGACTTACCAACAGGATCGCATTTCCATCTCCCCCGGCCCTGGCCAAAACACGTGCAGTTGAGCATGTGCCCCTCATCATGACGCTTGTGGAAGGTCTGGTTCACATCATAGGTGATACCATCCACAATGCACTGGTCTGTTTGAGAAAGAACAGAGACACTTTTGTCAGCAATAGCTCTAACTGTTAAGACAAAATCCTTCTGCTTGACACATTGTTCCCTCCTCTTGATCAGCTTCCATGACAAGCTCCATTCATGCAAAAGGGAGCCCTCCTGATACGTGTGATCATCACAGATCAGTACTATACAGCACTGATCCCAAGTTCATTTATCAGCAGTGTACAAATAAGCAATATTTGCAGAAAAAAAGTCTGTGGGATGCAGTCCAAAGTACTATACATTACTCAAACTACAGAACTGCTTGGTTGTTCCTTCTGACAGATTCTACATGTGAAAGAAAATCTGAAACAGCACACTAACTCTCTCACTACCTCCTCCGAGGAAGGTCTAGACTGAGATAGCTCAGTGAGTACTGTCTGAAATCATCAGAACTACACAAGGAGAAAAGGGCTACTCCAAATTTATCAAGATGCCACTAAGAGGTACAAATATCCTCATGATGTTATTCTGCTGGGTATCTCTGCTACACTTTGCAGTAATCTGAAGACAGGAGCAGATCTATTACACATCCAAGATGCTACTGGTGCCCACTAATCTACTATTCCCTCAAAACACAGGAATCAGACCCCATGCTTAAGTACAATGGTATCAGTCGATTAGGTTCAATGGCAACATGTCAATCTGTGATCTGGCCCAGAATTCCTAAGATCAGTCTAATCACAGCGAGGAGCAGAAAGACAAAACAAACAAGAGAACCACCCCAGAAGCCTGTTGTTTTGTTAACTGGGACCCAAGAGACCCAAGTTCAGTTCCGGAGTCAATCACAGACCATCTGTCCTTGGGGAAGTGACTCAGTTAATCCCAGGCATTCATTCTCTGTCATACTTTCCCACACCACAGGCATGGCATCAGGATAAACCAAGCAGTGCTCAGACCCTCCTACAGGCACTAAGGACCTTCTCTGGCTGCTGCGTTTAAACAGCTCTACTTAGATAACCTTTGCCTTTTGAAAAAGAAAAGTATCTCTACCCCACCTCATCAAGAAAGATCACTTTAATTCCAGAATGAAACTGCAGAGAACTAGCTGTGTATGTGGAAAAAGGAGTTTCACAGACCAGAACTTTTAGCAGTGCATTTCTGAAGTAAATGCATTCAAAAACCCTTCCCAAAGCCCTTGAGTGAGCCTTTCCCTGTAAATTATATCCCATTTCAGCAGTGGTGTTAAGAGTCCTTTCTTGGCTGCTTGACAGCAACCCCCCTGCCTTTTCCAGACATGAAGCCAATGCTGTGAGCTAGCTGTAGGATGATCGAATGTCTGTGCTTTTAAGTATTCTTTTTTTGGTACTGCTTAAGCACTTCTCCACTTGGAACACTCATATAAATAAGTAAATAAATAAGAGTAATCTCAGTGCTGTCCTACTGACTGTTCATATAGATTAGCCAGAAAAGGGCTAATCCAGCACAGAGGAATTGAAAATTTCACTGCAGAACAATAGAACAGGACTGCTCTGCATTCAAACTTCAGACTAGTCTGGAGTTTTGTCTGTTCTTGAGAGGGGGAGGTGCCTCTGCTGAGCTCTCTGTAAAGTCATGGTGGCACTGATCCTAAATGTAGGCAACAGGAGGTAGGGATATCTCCTGATTAAACTCATCAAGTATTGCGCCTGCTTGCTAGCCTGCAAAGGCTGAAATACTACTTTTCCAGCATGTAAGTAAGACAGAACTTCACATAGTCCCTTGGATTCCCTTTCTACTCCAAAGAAAAGCTTGCTAGCATACAGTTCTTGAGCCTGGGCTCAAATTCACAGTGATGGAAAAGAAAACCAATTTCTCCCGCCTCTCAAACATTTAAGACATCAACATGAAAATCAGTACCTCTGAGCTGGGAATAGGCAATGCAAGTCCACTCTCCGCGGCCATTTCCTACGCAATTACATCTCATCATATGGCCCATGTCATGTTGTTTATCCCACTGGTCTCCAACACGGTACATGACACCATCGTTGGTTGTGCAGATTTCTTCATGGGCTGGTTGAGAAGAAAGCAGGAAGATACTTTATGTGGCTAAAATTAACAAGATCTTGAGGGCTTAGAGCATTTGCAGTGCCCTTCATACTGTGTAGTGGTTTCTGCATCTCAAAAAGGAAGATTTAGGCACCCAGTCAATTTCAAACAAACAGCATTTTTGCTGGGTAATGACATTCTCTAAGTGCAGATCCCTTGTAGGGGCTCATTCATTTCATTTTTCATTTGAAAGCTACTAGAAATAGCTTCTGTACAATGTCCAAGGTGTTTTGTGTGAAAGAATAAGTTCTTATTACATACATGCCTTTATATGAACATAGTCATTTGAAGACCCGTGTGTTCCACGAGCTGTTTAAGGACTCAGATGCTGCATTGCCCTTAGTTACCGAGAGCCCTTCATTTAAGAACTGTTAGTCACGTTCCCTGCCACATGTCCCCTCCTGACATGGAGATGGGCATGGATTGTAGGAATGGACCACAATATTGATTTAGACATTACTGCCATTTTCAGGGTAACACACTGAATTTACAAGTACAGACTTATTCCTAACCACAGATCAGGCAAGAGGAAGTGATAAGCCATGAGGGAGAAGCTTTGGTAGATGCAAGATAAAAAACTCACTGGATCTATACCAGTTTGCACGATCTCAGAAGCGGGCCTACCACTGGCTTGTAGCAAAGGAGTAACGAAAATTGCCTTCTCCTGTCATTGCCCAAGACTCTGCTAGAGGTGATCAGCGAGGGGAAAAAAAGGACAAAACAAAACTTCAGAAACACCTTAAAGGGTTTTAGGCTGGGATGCAGCTCACTGGAAGTCATCAATAACTCACAGATGACAGAAAGTTCTTTACTTTTCAGCTCAAAGAACCACTTACAAGTATTCCATAATCCCTTTACAGTTCTCAGCCTTACCAGCCATAGGGCAGAAACCAAATTTCTGGTCAGCGTCATAGTTCTCAGTGGTTCCACACCACTTCATGTTGTCTCTCCGTCCCTCCGAAGTACAGTCAGTGTAGTTGCGGTTGTTGTACAGGAAGGGGAAGTGGCACAGAGCACCATTGGAATTGCCACCACGTGTCTGGACCAAAACTGTACAAAAGTGAAAAGAAAAGACACGCAAATAAAGTCTGCACTCTCACTTAGCATGCATGGAAGAGCTTGGAAAACAAACCACTAGCACTACTTTCTCCCATGTGTACCCTGTATATTATCCATGGGCCTCTTTTATTGGCTTTAATTAATTCAGATGTGGAAACATAAGCCTTGCACGAGGTCAATTCCATTCAAACACTGCTTTGGAAGGAGTTGTGGAGCCAGCCATGGAAATTCCTGGGGAATAGGGAAAACCAAAGCTTATTGTATTTGGGAAGTAGCTTTGCAGACCCCTTGTGCCAAAGCTCAGGGAATCAAATAAACACATAGTTCTCAGCATACCTGTATTATCTCACTGAGGCTATTACCCAATTGTGCCCTTTGGCTTAAAGTAAAGGCTTAGCCCTCAGGAAAGAGTTACAATTCAGTTATGTACAGCAGGACAAGTAAAAACCTCTCTGCAGGCTGGAAGCTTCATGTTTTGCAAGCAGCAGTGGAAAGAGGACTGTCATCTACCCGAACTACTCACCTCTTGAGCAACTGTGCTTTTACAAATAATGCAGAAGGCATTTGCTGAAGATTTTCTATATTGGTATTTCTTATTCCCCGCAGTGTATTACAAGAGGTCTCACTAAAACAAAAATGTGTGTGTGGACAAGGACAGTGAGGTTTTTGTTTTGGGTTGTTCTTTGGGTTTTAAAGAATTAATATTGTATGTGCTGCAGACAAAGGCTTGACTTCTATCAGAAAAAACAACCGAAGTAGAACAAAGGAAAAAAAAAAAATCTATGCAGAGTAAGCAGCAGTATTTTCATGTGGGAATGCGAAAAATTCTCTCCAATGTCAGATCCTAGAGAAGCTTTCTGATACCGTTCCATGGGTGTCTGATGGGCTTTCCAGAATATGCAGCCATACAGGTGGATCTGTGCTGTGAAGGGAACACTGACCATCCACAGACAACAGGGAATGCTGCCGCATTAGTCATGCACCAGCTCTTGGTCAGTGATCACAAATCACATTAAAATTACTGCTATATATGGCAACCTGGCTAGATAGTCAGGACAGAGGGAGTGACAGCGGACTGCACAAACTGTACTCTATGGATATCCTCCTCTTCACAGCCTAATATGGGCATTGTTCTAGCAATTAAGCCAAGCAAACGCAAAGTCTAAATATCCTTTGGGACAAAGCTCTATCCTGACAAGGTACTCCGGTTCTTAGCTCAGCCCAGAGGAGAGAGAACAGGACTCAAAGGCTACACCTGTACCACCCTGAGCACCCTCCAGACATGCAAAGAGCACAAAAGTGTCCTGACACCAGGCAGCCCTCCATTCACAGGACTGCTTTGCTGCTGAGGAATGGCTAGGGTCCCTCCAGACTGCTGGAATTGTTCAGGCAGCCTGTCCCTACATTCTCTGCTCCTTCCTCCATCCGTGCATGAGGGTCACATGCATGTGAAGATCCTCCGAGAAGAACTTACCATTCTGCTCAGTACAGAAGGAGTATCTCCTGTCCTGCTCGAAGTTGGAAGTGGTGCTGCACCAGAGGTGCCCATCTGTGCGGCCTTCAGTGGTGCAGGAATAGAAAGTCCTTCCATTGTAGGTGAAAGGCAGAACACAGGCTTCTCCATCAGAATTGCCACCATACGTTTGGGTCACGGCTTCAGAACAAGCAAGTCACAGGATTAGACTCTGGCTTAAAGCAACCTCCAAATCTTAGGGCTCTAGAACAGCAATAGCCCCTCTGGGCCAAGTCACTGGCTGCTGCGAGCCCACAGTGACTGCCATCAACCTGCACCAATACACACCAACAAACTTAGCTCCACAGCTGTGTCATTCTTTTACATTCTTTTTCAACATATATTATTGCAGTTTGATTTCAATAAAGTTATTAATGCTCCCCAAGGGCTCTGTTTTTCCTCTGCAAGTTATATATAACTCAGTGGGAAATGTTTCTGCCCTACAGAACCAGGCTTCAAATAACCAAAACAACTGTTTCTTCACCCCTTGCACCTTTCTCCAGTATGTCTTCTTCAGAAGACATTTCTGATACACACACAAAAGGATTCTACTTCAAAATGAAAAACACAGGGCAGTCCCAAAGATCTCACCGGACGGAACAGGCACTAAATACAAACTCATACCTATTTCCTGGCAGCTGACTCCATTGCCCAGGCAGGTACAGAGCATTTGCTGGCTGCCCTGGGTCTTGAGCCACTGCATACCCACGGAGTACACCACCCCGTTATCGGTTATGCACTGGCCATATGGCTGAGGCTGGGGCTGCTGTGGCTGTGGCTGGTACAATGCAGTCTGTACATTTGTGAAGCTAGGAGAGCCAGATCCTGCAGCAGAACATGGGAGAGAAGTGAGATACATACATGCAAAGCAAGATAATAGAATGCTTCAACTAAAGGCTGAGATAATAAAATCTTAGGCACTCCAGCAGATCAAAGGCACAACTCTTAGCTTTCCCAGGCACATTTCTATTATTCCACTTAGCAAACTTCAAAATTAAAACAATTCCTACTTCTGCTAATGATAGTCTCTGGTTTCCACTACTGTAGAGTAGCTTTAGAAAGGATTAAGAGAGTCAACTTCTTTTCAGAGGAATTGTTTAGAAATTGTTTTTTGGAAAAAAATTTTTAGTTGAAGGAAATCTAGAATAGAAAAATCAAGATCAATGACGAGACAAAATAAATTACTGAAGAAGTAGGGAGATAAAGCAAAAAGGAATAATTTTGAATTTTTCACTGAAAAAGAAAAACAAACCAGAAATGTATTCATTTACTCTGGAATTTTTATACTTTGAATCAAAGTTTTTGGCTCATTATCATTTGGAATAATATTGAGAAACAAAGAGGTTTGTTGTCTACATTATGGAAACTTTTGCTAATGATTCCCACAGGAATCCCCACAAATTCAGCTCTGCTGAAATAAGGGAAATAATAATGGAAACAAAACACTGGCACCCTTGAAACTTTGTCCATTTTAAAGCTTAGACCTCCTGAGAGTTTCAAAGTGAACCTGCTGGTACTGAACCAGCAGTTAAAGGTCATTTAGCAAGAAAAATTTAGCGTAGGTACTGCAGGAAAACAAAGAAGTTTTACATTGCACTCACCCATAGGAAACTTAGATCCTTAAAATGGCAATAAAAAAAGAATTCAGAAGCTGAAATCTTTAACAAACCTTGGGCAAAAACTATATGCTACATATAAAGTAGGTAGTATTTCATACCAAAATTAAAAACTATACAATGTACATGGATTAAATAGCATTGTATACATTCCTTGACATTTCTGTTTTTTAAAGCTCAACTATTAGTAAGTGTATTTATCTTGTCAAAGAAACCAGATGGTCTCAGTGGAGTTAAGGACATTTCAACAAAGGTACCCTGAGGCAGATACATACAAAGTTCAAAAATGAACTTGAAGTGCCATGCTTCCAAGACAAAGTTAGTACATAGTTCCTGTGAATACACGGCCCTAGATGTGATTTACTGCACTGTGATTGCACAGGCAATCACATCTGTATGTGCAAGCCCCATTTGTACACGGAAACAAGGTATAAATTAATGTTATCTACAAGGAGCATCTCCTGAACTCTGACCCTCTTTGTTGCTGATCTTTCCCTGACAAGACTCTTAAACACCTAAATTAGGATGGCACAGTTCAGCTCCAAGTCCTAGCCATTCAAAATGTGCCATTCCTTGTCCTTTCCCCTACCTTACACACTATGATGCCCCACTTACCAGCGCTAGTCGTATGCAGGGACGTGTGTCTTTCACATTTCCATTCACCTCTGCCGTTACCGGTACAGATGCATTGAAGCAAGTTACCACGGTTATCCTTCTTGCTCCAGGTGTCTCCAATTCTGTAGGAAGTCTTGGTGTCATGGTCATTGCACCTATCTGTGTAAGAGACATGACTGTCAGCTATTTCTGCACTGGATGGCTTCACTGTGCAATTTATAGTACTGAAACACCAACACTATCAAACCAGGTGATAGTTCAAAGCCTTGGGAGTCCACCTCATTGTCTGCAGCACACTATTACAAGTCTAAAGCCTGCACTAAACTGCATAGGCTGAGAGCATCTGAAAATCCTGATGCTTTAGTGTAAGGGAAAATTCCCATTTATTTCCAGAACTGTGATTTCATTTTGTAGCTGTTGTCAAAGTTAGCATCATAACATTCCCAGTGTGAACATGGTAAGATATGTTCAAAGTCAATGTGGAAAAGCACATTCTGGCTTGAAAACATTCCTGCTAGTTACTTTTAAAGTTATTTTAAGTCCATTCTGTCTAGCATACAACTTTAAAGCTTAAGCTGGTTGTAATGTCTTTTTTTTTTTTTCCTTAAAAAAAGGAGAATTTCTAGCTGGGTCTTTTCATACTATACACAGGGCACAGTTCAAGTTCAGAGCTCTACTTCAACTGGAAGAAACTAAAACCAGCTTGAGGGCAGTATGCTAAATTCCATTTCTTCCAAAAGAAGTGTGCATGAAGCTCCAGTAAAGCTAATATAAGCTGCTCACATCATACCAGAAATATTAGGCTTTCTAAATCTCTCTGTTGTCTTTAATAACCCACAGCCCCTGACAAATTGAGTAAATGGGTTCAAAGGACAGCATAACAAACTGTATTTGCCTGGATGCCAGATCCACATGGATTAACCAGTTCTTCTTCCATTACAACATTTTACCTTCTCATTCAGGGGCAACTTGACACAGTGGCTCAAATATAATCATGGATCAATGAACACACATTTATGAAGAACTGTGAAAGGGCATTCTGTGATATACGCATCACGCCAGATTGCCACTGAAAGAGCACACAGGATAGAAAATATGAATGTGGAAAACACGTTACTAATTCGCAGTAGATAAAATGACCAAAAATTGAGTATTTGCCAGAAGAGTGGTAAATTGGCAAAGTATTCATAATATAATTTTGCAAATGTGAAAAAAACCCTGTCTTACAGACACTCAGATTCTCAAGTTAAGACATTGAAAAGCTGAAACGTCCCCCAAGAAATCAGTTGTGATTCTGAAGAACACTGGCCATAAAACATATGTAAAAGCAGCACATACTGAAGTATAATGCCACTTTGTGGCTACAGCTATCATTTTACATAAATAAATTTGAATTTCTCTATTTGATTGTATTTGGAAAACAAACCAAAAAATGAACAGGTCACTTTATTGCAATTTTCCCTACAATACAACAATGCAGGCCCGAGTTATGTAAGAAAAGATTCTGCCAAATCATTTTTATTAGTAATAATAACTCCTCCAAAATTTACAAACACCACATTCTGTTTTATTCATTCCTGTTTGACATTACTGATTTTTCCCCACGTGTTTTTAACAGACTTAATATTGTCAAGGTTGGTTTGATTTTTATAGGTTGTTTTTCGACCAAGTCTCTCCAGATCTTCAGCTTTAATCCCAGCCCTCCTTAGTGGTTTAGTTCTTTACAGGTCTGCTGTTTATATCAGCAGAAAGCCATTATCTGTGTGCCTTGAGGCAATTTAAAGGCTACAGAAGAGTTTCTCAAACCTTGCATAACAAATGTGTAAGGTACAAAGTTAAATTTTCTTGAGGCAACTGGTATAAACCCTGATAGCTCCAGAACAGAGCTTGTTGAATGGAAGGCAAATAAACAAGTGAGATTTTGGATTTTAAAAGCCCTGTTTGCTTTGCAAATACAAATAAAATGGAATATTTACAGTAATGACCTCTAATGATGTAAAAACTAAAAAAAAGTCACCTGTACTGCTGGAGCATGTTTACACTAAAGACAAAATGCTGGGAAAAAATAGCAAGTGAGATGGTAGAGCAGACAAAACAAACCCTATTTTAGCCAACATATATATTAAACAGTAATAAAGAGAAAAAATAAGAAAACATTTTAATCTGGCAGATCCTGCTGTTGGAGCAGGTAACTATTTCTCTTTAAAAGCACCTAATTCTCCCTCAGAAGGCTACTTAAAAAAACAGAAATGGAGATACTAACCCAAACTCTCCGCTATTTTGCAGACAAAGCAATTCCCCCAACTTCCTGGGAGACGCATGACTGACTCCACTGGCCTGTGGATTTCTTAAACCTTTCTCTCTAAATCAGGTTAAAACTATAAATAATCCAGCCACTCTGTCACCAGCACAGATTACCAGCTCTCCAGCATGTCCTCAGATCGCAGATGGCAACTGGGACACGCAAAACGCTCCCCTTCCACCTCAGAGGGGTCTGTTTCTCACTCCTCCTCAGGAGACAGCCATCCCTCTAAAACTACTTGTCACTTGCAACAGGGCAGAAAAAGGAATAGCTTTCCTTTTTAACACAGGACATATTTGAAAAATAAGATAGATGATAGATAAATAAAAAGGAAGAGCCAATGGGTGCCAGGCCAGCACTTACTTCTAGAGGTGCAGGTGATGCGGCCGCTACCCTCCCCTAGGCAGGTGCAGTCCACCATCATCCAGCCCTGGTAGGGCTTCTCCCAGGTCTCACCAACCACATAGGACGTTCCAGCTGCATTGTCGTAGCATCGCTCGGCTGTAAGAGGGAAGAGGATCAGAGTCCACCCAGGGCTATCCCACATGGGGACACCTTGGGAAGGACAAGGAGGGAGAGGCCATAGACCCTGACCGAGCTGGGGGAGAAGGGAGCTGCCACCTACCCACGGGCTTGCAGGTCCACTCGCCCTTCCCATTGCCCAGACACACACACTCCAGCATGTAGCCACCAGTCTCGTGGGGCCTGCGCCAGGTATCACCAATCTTGTAGGACTGGCCACCCTCATGACAGCGATCTGCAGCAGGAGAGAGGGGAGCTGAGGTGAGGGACCACACCAGGGACAGCATTGTGGAGACAAGGTAAGGGCTTCCCAGCCAGCGGCAAAGGGGATCAGTTTGGGCAGAGGCGGGGGGCAGTGAGGAGAAGGAGTGGGGCAGACCACAGCTTCCTCCAGCCTACAAAATGGCACCTGCCATTTTCCACTGGTACCCACCGTTTTCTGAGCCTCCCAGGCCCTATCATCTCTCCTCAGCTAACCCCCTCCATCTTCCAAACAACAACTGAGACCTGGCTGGTGAAGGGGGAATGTCAGGTGCTGTTTCTCCCTCAGGCCTCACTCACAGCCCAAGGGCTGGTGAGGGAGGGTTTGCCTCCATCTTGTTCTGAGGTGGTACCACTTGGGTCTCTCTGTGGCCATCCCTACATAGCATGAGGGATGTGGTGGCCAGGCCAGCACGTGGAGAATAAGGAGGTGCTTGGTGTGACACCCCAGGGGGACATCAGTCCTCTTGGGTTTGGAAACCCTGCCCCGGAAAGGCAGACTCCCAGCCCAGCAGCACCCCACTGCCCTGAGACAGCCTGGACCTGCCACTTGGCCCAGGCTCAGGGAAGGAAACCCAATGAAGGGCAGTTTACAAACACAGGGTCTTCTTCCAAGGAAAAGAGAAACATGTAGCCAGTCATTTATTAGGAGTCACTAAAATGTTTCATTGCCTCACTTAAAGCAGGGATGTAAGAGTTATGAAGACTAAATCAAATTCAGTTGCAACAAATGAGACTCTCCTGTGAGCTCTAAACCAGGCTGATAATGACAAAATGTGACTGCTCTTATGTTTGCCATTTCCTTACTGACTCTTTTCTTACAACACTTATCATCCCTGCCCCAAAAAAATGCCATTAAACTCAGAAGGGCTTCAGCTCTACTTGTTAGACTCAATGCAATTTTTTTCCATGCTATAATGATGGCTGGCTTCTGGACCCTCTGTGGCAATGCTACTAGGAGCAGCATGTGTGTCTTAAACAAGAAACTGGATACTTTTAAGAACAAAACTTTTCTCAAAAGGTGCCTCAAGAACTTTAAAACCTCAGTCTAAAAGTCCCACCACAGTGATCTTCATCTGTGCTTACAGAAAGTCTAATTATGAACTGAAGGGAAACTGTGAACAATTCAGTGACTCAATAAGGAAAGGATTTCCAGACAGACAGGGATGGAAAAGGGAGAGCTGGGGAGAAAGGATCAAGTGAAGAGAGGGAGGAACAAGAGGAAAATATCGGTCAAAAGGAGTTGCAGAAACACATTGAGCTGGTGTCTGGATATCAAATCCCAGCTCCCTCGGGGACAAATGTTGGCATGACGTTTTTGCAGAACAGGAGGACTGGCTGTCAGGTGGCATTTATCATTATTTATTCAGAGTAGTCCCACTAATGATGATGGTGTTATTCTGACTGACCAGCTGCAGAGCAGACCTGCACTCTTTCTTCCAGTTGAAAAAATACTTTCATAAGTGTGCCTGTGAAGATGGAACACTCTTGTACATAGTAAATGTACTAACCTGTATGACTGGACACTAACAGTAATTTTTGGCCTATGTTTTTTACACATAGTACTTAAATAGAAGAGGAATTGGGTTGTACAAATGTATGTACATGGGACAAGGACTTTCAACTCCAAGATTTTAATGGGCTTTGGATTAAACCCCACCTCCCCCCAACTCTAGCTAATGACATTGGGAATATTGTGTAAGTTGCTCTGGAACATATGACACTAAGGAACAATAGCTCTAGTAATAGGCTCTTAGTTACATACTGGCAATTGTGCAGCTGATTCTCCCACGTCCAGCTCCAATGCAAGTACAGTCCCAGATCATGGAGTCCTTGGGGCGTTCATAAGTCACCCCTACTCGGTAAGTGGATCCAGTGTATTTGTCAAAGCAAGTCTCTTCAGCTATGAGGGGAATAAAAACCAACTTTATGTAACCATGCCAGTAACATGTACAGTCAACAAAAACACACATTCCTTGCCTCCTCATACAGATGCTCTTTTTTCCTGGGGAAAAAAGCACTATCAGTTTTTTCTTTCTTCCTGGGATGGAACAGCAGAGAGGAACCTGGGTGAAATTCACCCCCTCAAGGTCCCCATGATGCTGAAGAACCTCAGCTTTCCCCTCAGTGAGTCAAAAACTGAGCATGGCACATGGTCAGGCATGCCCTGAGAGGATCAATCCCAGCTGTTTGAAGTGCAGCAGTACAGAAGACAAGAGGGAGAAAACATCCCCTTTTGTCATGCTAACTTTCCTCATTCTGACCTGTCAAAAAAATTGAGCATATTAATCCCAAATTCTACAGCAGTCCCACCAAAGTCAATGGCACTATACATGTGAATAGTTTGCACTCATGCATGAGTAAGTGATTACAGAATGGTTATGGCAGTGCTGCCATCAGACTTGAGATCTGCAACAGAACAGCCTTCTTCACTACTAGATAGATTAATTTAACTGTGCTGTAAGGGAAATCTGCTATTGGACTTCAAAACTGTAAAACTTGGGAATCCCTGTAGGGGAACAAAAGTTAAATCAAAACTCCCTTTTATGGAGGAGTAAGGAGACTGAGTACTCCTCTAGCCCTGAGGCAGGCAGCACACAAGCCTTGCAAAACAGATTGCTGGGACGCTCCCATCTGTCTTACATGAACACTGTCAGCCAGCAACCATTTTTTCTTCCTTATATCTCCAGAGCAACATAAAGGAGTTATGACAAATCACTGGCTTCAGACCAATAAATACAGATAGATTGCAGCTGATAATCTAAACTATGCTGTATCCCAGAGAGACACATCTTCCAACAGACATTGCATTTAAAGTTCTGTTACCTAAACTTTTTCTGCAGAAGACTAAACAATCTCATTTTACACTCAATTACAGAAAGCTCACAACAAGGCTGGGGCTGTGGAAAGTTGTAGGCTGAAATATTTTTAAACAAGCACAACACAGCTATGAAAAGTTGGGGTGAAGCAATCAAACAGCAGAGAGCCAGAGCTGCAAAGTGACTCCAGATTTGAACTTCCCTGTGCGAGTCCAGGAGTCAGTTCAGTTCATTATAACGAAGAGGTTGGCTCCAACATTAATGTTTAGATCCAAGCCTCCAGAGAGATGAGTGATGTTTGGCTCAGGGTTCTGGTGGCAGGCCTATTGCTAATGAAAAGCATTTCTTAACACCCCAAGCCAGATCTTCAATGTAACTGAGTGAAGGTCCGTTACAGACCCCAAGTACCAAACTTCAGCTGAGAAACCGGTCTGCCAGTTGTAACTCGGTACAAGGCTTAGCTGACTCGGCATTAAAAGCCATGCTGGCGTCCCGATGCCGACAAAACAGACCACCAACTTACGTTCAGGCTTGCTTTCACAGTTAAACCCTCTGCTTCCACCATAGCAGGTACAGACCAGCGTGTTTCCCAGGTAAATGCGCTCCCACTGCTGGTTTATCTGATAGTATCTTCCGTTGTCAAAACAGGTCTCTGGGAGGGAGGAGGAGGAAAGCAGAGAGGGAAGATGAAGAAAAGTTTGCAGTTACCGGCAGCAGAAGCAGGGAGGGAAGGGGCACGGCACAGGCAAACCGCGCCTGCGGCGGGCACNGGCCCGGCCCAGCCGCCACAAAGAACCGAGCCGAGCCGAGCAGCTGCCAGAGGTGGGCAGCGTGGGGAGCCCGGCCGGGGTGAGAAGCCCGTCCCCTCAAGGAGAGCGGGCTGGAAGGCGGTCGTGCCATTTTGTGGAACATTTGGCTTAACAAAATGGCTTTTGGGGGGAGAGACAAACTTCTCTTTTTTTCTTTTGGGCAACGCTGCCTGTAAGCTGATACAGCTCTATTCGGGAGAAATAATGCTCTGCACCGTGGAGAAGGTGAAGCGTAACATACGTGTACAGTAGGAAATAGGAAATCCTAAGTGATGTTTTATCTGCTGCTGGTGACTCAAGGTTAAAATCTTTCACACCTCACTTGGAAAAAACAGTGCAGTTACATTCCATTCAAAATAAACTTAATAGGCTCTTTCCCTGACTTTATTTCTTGTTCTCCAAAATCAATTCTGAGAACAAAAGAAAAGTGAAAAAAATAAATGCTACGCTTCGAAGATTTGAACCCCTTTTAAGTAGAAGGGATCTTCAGCGCGATGATCTAATGTAATCAGGCTGTATACAAATTTTGTCATCCTCTTGCCCCCATCTTCTTCCCATAGCTGTCTCTGCTGCTCTGCAGGGTGTTCTCCTTTCCCTGGTTTGAAGGAGTACTGCAAAGCAGAGTGCACGCACTGTAATTGTGGCTCTCAAGCAGCAAGCTGCTACTGAGCAAATCACAGCGTGCCCCATTCTGCTGCAGCGCCTGGGCCAGCACTCAAGTTCAGATTGTATAGGAAGGTCATGTTGCTAATCATTTGCATGTCTCCCATGCATACTCTCTCTTGGCAAAGGGATTATTAATCTAATAGTCTGCTGTGGTTCCTGATCTATTAAAGCATCTCTTCAGACAAACGTGCGTGTGAAGTAGTCTACAGTGTTTCTGGACATCTTAAGCTGAACATTCACTGGTCTCCATAAGTGTTCTTCAACAAGTTGAGCACCAAGCTCTAGTTCCTCTTACTGCAAACCAATTGTATGATCTTTACTACAATGCAAGCAGTAAGTCTCACTTAGGATGAAGACTCCTTCAGTAGCCAGTGTACAGATCCAGCACATGCTTTGTTCCAGGAAAGCACATAGTTGCGATGTCAGGTACCTGTTTTCAAAGAAACATCTATTCCTCTGTATGAGGAATGCCCACAGATATGTTAACACAAGCTTCCCTGCAGAAAACTTACTGGAAATTGAAACCTGACCCAGCAATTGAGGTGAGCTGTGATGAGTTAACTCCCGTCTTTCCTAATTTTTATTTTCAGATCTACTGTACTGTATTTTTTTTTTNCGAGCCGAGCCGAGCAGCTGCCAGAGGTGGGCAGCGTGGGGAGCCCGGCCGGGGTGAGAAGCCCGTCCCCTCAAGGAGAGCGGGCTGGAAGGCGGTCGTGCCATTTTGTGGAACATTTGGCTTAACAAAATGGCTTTTGGGGGGAGAGACAAACTTCTCTTTTTTTCTTTTGGGCAACGCTGCCTGTAAGCTGATACAGCTCTATTCGGGAGAAATAATGCTCTGCACCGTGGAGAAGGTGAAGCGTAACATACGTGTACAGTAGGAAATAGGAAATCCTAAGTGATGTTTTATCTGCTGCTGGTGACTCAAGGTTAAAATCTTTCACACCTCACTTGGAAAAAACAGTGCAGTTACATTCCATTCAAAATAAACTTAATAGGCTCTTTCCCTGACTTTATTTCTTGTTCTCCAAAATCAATTCTGAGAACAAAAGAAAAGTGAAAAAAATAAATGCTACGCTTCGAAGATTTGAACCCCTTTTAAGTAGAAGGGATCTTCAGCGCGATGATCTAATGTAATCAGGCTGTATACAAATTTTGTCATCCTCTTGCCCCCATCTTCTTCCCATAGCTGTCTCTGCTGCTCTGCAGGGTGTTCTCCTTTCCCTGGTTTGAAGGAGTACTGCAAAGCAGAGTGCACGCACTGTAATTGTGGCTCTCAAGCAGCAAGCTGCTACTGAGCAAATCACAGCGTGCCCCATTCTGCTGCAGCGCCTGGGCCAGCACTCAAGTTCAGATTGTATAGGAAGGTCATGTTGCTAATCATTTGCATGTCTCCCATGCATACTCTCTCTTGGCAAAGGGATTATTAATCTAATAGTCTGCTGTGGTTCCTGATCTATTAAAGCATCTCTTCAGACAAACGTGCGTGTGAAGTAGTCTACAGTGTTTCTGGACATCTTAAGCTGAACATTCACTGGTCTCCATAAGTGTTCTTCAACAAGTTGAGCACCAAGCTCTAGTTCCTCTTACTGCAAACCAATTGTATGATCTTTACTACAATGCAAGCAGTAAGTCTCACTTAGGATGAAGACTCCTTCAGTAGCCAGTGTACAGATCCAGCACATGCTTTGTTCCAGGAAAGCACATAGTTGCGATGTCAGGTACCTGTTTTCAAAGAAACATCTATTCCTCTGTATGAGGAATGCCCACAGATATGTTAACACAAGCTTCCCTGCAGAAAACTTACTGGAAATTGAAACCTGACCCAGCAATTGAGGTGAGCTGTGATGAGTTAACTCCCGTCTTTCCTAATTTTTATTTTCAGATCTACTGTACTGTATTTTTTTTTTCGGTTACCAGACACACCATTATCCCTCAAAATAAACACAGAACTAAGGTGGCCATAGCGAGGGAGAGAATTAGCTTTTGAAGCAGGACACTTCATCATAATCTGGCAAATATCTGGTGTCTTAAAATAAGAACCTGCATTCAGAAAGTGTTCCTGCTTTTCTGAGACCTAAGATATGAAGTGTCATCCTCAAATTCCAGTTTACAACACATCTGGAATTCTCTGATAAAAGCAAGGTGAAAAGCACATTGTCAGAAAACAATGCTGTATGACTGTTTATAACTGGCATATACTTTACTTATCCTGCTCCAAAGAAAGCATTACTGAGTGGAAATCAGTGGGAAAGAAGAGTTTTCCTTCTAGGAAACACGTATGTGCAATGAGGAGGCAATTTTAGGTCATTTTTCCAGTTACTGTGTGTAGACCTTGGTCAAATTTTCGACTTTTGTGCAGTATGCAGCACAGCGCTGCTTCTGCACAGTGCTTGCTTCTCCATACCCTTCCAGTGAGGGTGTGAACAGGTCCTGCTGCTGCTATGAGCTGCTAATTAAGCTCAATTGACATGGAAAAAGAAAGGGTAATTAGGAGTCTTCAAGCACAGGAGGATTACGATAAATAAAAATCGCTAGGGGAAACCTGCTTAAAAGGTAAGAGCTAAGTACAGGTAATCCATAAGGAACAGGCTGTGGTGGAATAACCAAACATTAGGAAGCAACCAGCAGCCTTCACTGTGGAGCAAGAGCCCAGTGGTGCTAGATGCTGTGCAAACATATCCGAAGAGTGCTCCAGGGAGTACCTAACCTCTGTAGGTCTAGGTACATAGTACATACCAGCTCTCTGCAGATGTTAGAGGAGGAGAGTCCCTGCTCCCAAGAAATAAAACTTTCAGATCCATTTCCAGGATGCTGCTTTTAGAGACCCCCATTTCCAGCACGCTGCTTTTAGTGACTATTTTAAAATGGCATTTAAAAGGTTCGTATACTGGATATACTCCCATGAAGACTAAATGATCACTATTGACCTCATTTATGTCTGCTTTCAGTCCAGTTCATGTAATTTCACATTGCACTTAGGTCTTCAAGGATAGTATGAGTATTTACACAAAAATGAAAATGGAATTCAGTCTGAAAACTGAATGAGAAATACAGTGTTAGCAAGTGTGTGACTGTGCCTAATGCTTCCCACAGAGTTAGTTACACAAATACAGGGACAAGTGTAAGATGCTTCTTTAAGAAAACATTACTGGAAGCACACAAAAGAAAATTACAATTTTCAATGATGCTCAAATTAGTTTCTTGCACAGCTATCATTTATTAACAACCAGAAATAATCTTATGAGTCATATTTCAACAGAATTGGAACAGCCTGGTTTCAATTCTAAAGGAATCTCTGACAGTAA
Organism: Steatornis caripensis; assembly: GCA_013398225.1. NCBI lineage: Eukaryota > Metazoa > Chordata > Aves > Caprimulgiformes > Steatornithidae > Steatornis > Steatornis caripensis. The sequence goes on from VZSC01014410.1 coordinate 147,023, forward strand.
TTATGACACAAACATGTAGTAATTATTATATTGCATGCTGTTAGACTTTCTGAGATGTCTCTTACTTATTTTGGGAAATGGATGTAATTCCTTTGTCTGTCCTGCTGTGAGTTCATCCCTTGAGCTAAAAGGAAATGAAAAGAAGATTCACCTGAAGTCTTTCTTAGGGTGAGATCAGTTTGAATTTATAACCACGCTTCTGTGTTTTTTGCATCCGAATAAGGATTAAGAATGTCCTAAACCTCTGCTTTAGCCATGGGTATTCGAATTCATGTTCTTGGTCTTTTCAAAATGTTTTTCTAATGAAATTCTAAGTTTGGACTCTTGGTTAGAAAAGAGACATGCCCTTATAAGGTTCTGCTGACTTTTGTTACTCCATTGTATTGCTCTGCAGATAAACCTGTCCACTGGGTCAACTTGATGTCCCTTACTGCACATGCTTGTGGGGGGCTACACATATGACTGGGAGCATGATCTGTCCCTGCAACTATTTTCCTGCAAATTCCAATAGCAAAGAGGGAAGATGAATCAGTATAGAAAGGACCAAGCCAGGTCACTTGTTATTCTTTTAGCAACCTTAGAAGAAAGGCCACACGGGCTTAATCATCTCCTTCTAAAATTATCACTCTTAGGAACAAGCACCACAAAGACAAGAGGTCAGGATTCCTCTCCTTGACATGGGGAGACCATTAAATGCTTCCTGCAGTTCCTAAATATTTTGCAAGAACTCCTGTTGTGAGCTGAAAATTTCTGAATCATCACAATTTAAAGTCTGTGGTTTTTGTTAGGTCACAGCAAAATTCATTTCAAGGCTGCTGAGACTCTACTGCACAGTGCTTCATTCACTCCTGAGTATCTCATCCAGGAATCTGGAACATCGTTTTTGAAATGAAATTCATTCCTTCTGCCGGTTAACTGCAACTGCAGCAGTACATAACTTTATGCCAAATCTCAGTATAGGAATAAATTTCATCATGTATAAATTGTCCCTAACAGGGCATTAATTAGATCTTTGGCACTCACAGTGGAAATTCCCTTCTCTTCTCCCTCCTCCACAGGCTTTCCTAATGAAATGCTCAGTGTCATCAACGCAGAAAAATGCATTTCCTTTGTCTAGCTGCCCATGGATTATGTTATTTAGTTTGGTCTACTCAAACAGTTGCAGTTTGCCGTGATGAGAAGTTCATAGCCACAGCTCTTGTTCTGCAGTTGGATCGGCAGGGCTGTCAGCTCCAGATGTTTAACACTCGTCATACCCTGCAGAATCAGGGGAACCCTTTGGAGGGCAGGGGGAAGAGATTTTCATTCTTTTCCAGGTAGGGAGGTTCTTTTGGGGGTTTCAGGTTCAGGTTCTTTGTTTGTTTGTTTGTTTGTTTTCCTGATTCTTTAAGGAGGTGTTTACATCACATACAAAGTCATTTAGGAATGGAAACTGAGATTCTGACATGCTTTCTGATGCCAGAACTTCAAGAAAAATGAGAACTCTCATGAGACCCATGACGCTGAATTGGCAGGCAAGTAGCATGTGACAGACCCACGTTCACAAGAGAAGCTTTTGGAAGGGCAATACCAGCTTGAAAGAACTGAAAACATGTTCTTCATCACATTTTGAGATGTTTGCTGGAGATTTTCACAGATGGCCAGATCCTGTTCATGTTGCCCTAAATCCTTTGGAAACCCCAGCCTGATGCCCTGATGGGGAAGTTCTGCAGTACTGCAACTCTGGAAGCCTGAACTGGCGTTTTGGGATGTCATGAGCACTGTTGAATGAGGCTGTGGGACCAGCTGGCTGTTGCCAGCTCTTGAAAGATGTTATTTTAGGCAGAGTTGGAACTATTTTATCTTAACGAGGGATGTTCCATCTCCCCGGTGATGTCTGCCCTGCTCAAAGGAAATCCCCCTCTAACCAACTCCTTCTGCCACTTAGTTTCCTGCTTTCAGATGTTAAGCAGCCCCCAAGGACCACTGCAGGGAACAGGCAAACCTCTTCCATCAGCTCATGGCCCAGTACTCCTTGCATGGAAGAAAATGGAATCCTGCATCCAAAGCAAAGATTAGAGAGCTCCAAAAGGCCCTGAAATGGGGCTACAGGGACAAAATGTGCTAGAGAGAGGACTTCTGTGAGGGTCCTGGGCAGCACGGGGGTTTGCATTGCTGAGCGCAGGGATGACAGATCACCCATCAGGAGCCAGACACACCCCCCCATCCTGCCCAATTAACAGGGGACAGTTAACAATGCCTGCAATCGTGTGTAAACCTGTACACGTTAAGCATGGACAAAGGAAGGAAAAAAGTTATGACAGCTGGAAAAGCGCAGTTTCTTAGGACTGTTATTTTCTTCTTAATTTTTGCGTCTTGGCCAAAATCCCACCCACTGGTGGTGATGAGGGAAGTGTCCTAATTCCAGTGGCTGTTTTTATTTAGTCATTATGAGTTTCTAACAATAATTTGACTTTTGAATAATGGAAGATTTTTCTTTTAATGGAAGGACAACAGTTAGTTATGACCATGTTGTTAGCATAGCTTGCATCTCCCTCAAAGCCCAGAAACAGAATTGAAACCCTCCCTTTCTCTACAGCAGTCTTAAAAGTACTAAAGCAAAGTTAAATAACGGTGATATCACCACCAGCAGCATGAGGTGAACTTGGCCACAAACCCTGGTGTTTGAGTGCAATTGCTTTTATTCTCTCCCAGTGAATATGGCAAATCACACTAAGTCTTGTTTGGCTTTAGGCAGGCCTGGTCAAAATCCAGAAATAAACGCTGGTGCTGGGTTGTACTTGGCATGCTGCAAGGAAGTTGAATACCCTGAGCAAGCAAACAGCTATTTATTATGATGATTATGAGGGAGTGCGTAATGGGTTGAAATTGGGAGTCACAAAGGGCTGAACCAAGCCAGGAGCATCCAGAAGGAAAATATTTGGCTCCAAGTGGCAGTTTGTCCTCTGTTTCCTTCTTAGCCCTTCCACCCAGCCTTACATGAAGCCAAGGAGTGTGGATAGTTTTTGCTGCCAATTTTGAAGGGTTTGCGCTCCCCCCCCCCCCTTTC
>VZSC01014410.1:150147-235572 GCA_013398225.1 Steatornis caripensis
CCCCCCTTTCTTTTACTGTTGGTAACCTGATTTTTTGGCTCCATGCTCAGAGATGAGAGAAGCTCTCACTTTCACTTATTTTTCAGTCCTGCCCACAAGTTCTCATTAGCCACCTTTTATACTTTCCAGCTTCTGGGGAAGAACTTGGGTCTTCTGTCTGTCTTCTTTCTCTCTTTTCCCTACACTTTCACCCTCTCCTTTCCAGTAGCCCAGGTCTCCTGGCCAGCAAAATGTTCCTTGGTTTCTGGTGTATTTATTTTAGCTTAGTTGTTTCTGTGGCCCAGCAATCGTGCCACTTTTCCTGTGGGACTTTCCCAACTTTCCCTCTTCTGTGGGTGGGAATCCAGCCCAGAGAGAGGCCCAGAATTTCTGACTTAGTCAAACCCTTTGTGGAAGCTGAGCTTCTAGCAAGAAACTTTAGTAAAGCAGGATGGAGTTTCATTCTGTGTCAATCAGCCAACTCATAATTAGTCTGAAGTCAGGGTCTCTTATAGGTATGAGAGCTTTGCGAGTGGAGAGTTTAATGCTGTATAGGAATAGGTATTGCTAAGATGTTTTTCCTCCCAAGTCGCTCTGTTGGAAACCTCTGACTGTAGAGTCAGTCTGAGAAATGGAGGTACTTCAGTACTACGTCTCACTGCTTAACTGTTTCTGGTGTGGCTTTATGTTAAAATCTAGATGTGCTTTGATTAATTTTTAGTTGAAAGCTGGACCTCATGGCTAAGGACTTTCTATATAGACCCAGAAAATTTCTACTCTGTCATTAATCCTTTGAATTAATTCCTTATTTTAAAATGTTGATTATAGTGGGCTATACCTTTGGTTTTTTTGCTAGCACTCAAAAATGATAATAGTCTGCATATGTTTTTTCTTTATAGTCCTTGTTCTGGTTTTGGGACTGCATTGCAGCTTGGACTGGCTTGGAGTTTGTATTTTCAGTCTGTACTGAACTACCTATCCATGAAATCATACAGATTTGGAGCTGATGCTTTCCAACAGTCGTCACTTACTTCTTTTACAATTTTGACAGTATTTATGGAGTTTGTAGTGTTCCTCATTCTTGAGGTGATTATTATTGTAGTAACAATAAATATACACAGTTTTCATGGGCCATTTTACATAATTCTTTCTGCCATCTGTATTGGTAGTCACCGCAAAGGAGTTCCTATGTGCAAATGAAAGTTTTATCACTGATAGTATTTAGAAATTGACGTGTGTATGATTGGCTTAGCTAGATATGCTGCAAGAGGTTTTCCACTGGGATGTCACGAGTGAAAGCAAATAAATTTGCCCAGAACAGAGAGCCATGCCCATGTTCCAGGAATCTATTTCACTACATCCAAGCCCTTACACACTGATTTAAAGCTTCGAAGTGTTTTGCAGGAAAGCTGGTGATTCAGATACATATCTTCGCTTGCAGAATTCTCCTCTTGAGACCGGCAAGCGCCTTTGACAGGTATCTGGGGAAGGGATGGCACCGTAAAATAACCTACATTTTCTTGTCTACACCTCTCCTGTAAAGGCATAGAAGCAGTTGCCAGGCAGGCACTTAGGCATGTAATGATGGAAAACTAAATCCCTTACCTGATTGCAATGAGGTGATTGCAGTCCAGCCTGTTAAACTGAGCAATGGAATTCATGTTTTTCATAAAAGGAGCAGGATTTGAGCCTGGTAGCAGGTTGATCTAAGGAGCTTCCAAAATGGGTAGCTATCAGCATTTCCCTTTCACAGATATGGAAACAGAGGAAAAAAGGAGGTTTCAAGCGAAAGAAAACCCTAAATAGTTTGACACAGTCTGGAGAGGAAAGCTTCTCATTATGTTCTCCAGGATAGCTTCTGGCAACACCAAAAAAAGCTGAACATAATTCTTAAGTGAAGTAGGAAGTTTTGCAAAGATGCATTGTATCTTGTGGTCATATGCTAAAAACAAATATCCCAAAGCTGTTGATGATGCATCTGGTATTTGTACTCATTGAATATGTCCCAAGCCAGCCATATTTATTGGAGGCACATATTTGCTTAGCCAGGTCATGCTGAAATTAAAGCAAACATCACCTAAATATGTATCAACAAAACAGGATATTAATCTGGACAGATTATTATAAACCCAGTTGCTGTCTATTCCATAGCTGAAAGATTTATAGGGGCAGGTAGAAGCTTCAGAGTCTGGAGATGTACATTGCTTCTGCATTTGATTATACTCTCCAGATTTTTACACAATGTGGAAAGAGGTCATAGCTTACTTTCCAGAAACAGCATTCATATTTTTCATAGAGTGCATTTTTATAAAATGCAGATTATACGCACATTAAATGAAAAGGGAAAGTTTTTGACAGTATGTCTCTTCAATTAATTTATAATCAGAAATATTGTGTGTAATACTGAAAATAAGTGCTATGTGTGGCATTGATCTCCTTGCTGACATTTCATTCTCACTGGTTTCAGGTTCTGTTTCAGACGTGTGCAGGGATGTGGAAATGGGAGGCTGTAAAGGGCCTGCTCCTGTCTTTAGAGAGTATTTTGCCTAATCTCTTCTGAAACATACCTTCCAAAAATCACTCTTTTTCCCTCTGGTAAATAAAACCGCCTGTAACATTTCTTATATGGTAAATCTCGAAGAAGAAAACAAAAAGGGGAAGAGAAAAACATAACTTTAATAGGACATTTTTGTAGAAGATGGAGCATCTGTGCATGGGAAATAAATATTTAAGACAATGAAATTCTAAGGCTCACAGGAAAATCAATAGTATTTTACCAATGTTGTTGTAAGATGACTCTGTGGTAGAGCTTTGGGGTTTGGAGCACTGATGTTTAAGCACCTCTGAATGCTTGGGGCTCAGGTCACCATACAGACATCTACCTCCCATATGTTTGAGACCTAAGATTGTTTGACAAGCCAGGTCCAAGAGACTCGTGAGCCTAAGTCTCATTGAAAGACAGTATGATTTAGGTTTCTTAGTGCCTCAGTCTATAGACATGTCATTTAGACCCCTGGCTCCCGCAGGCACATAGTGTCTGGTAGAAACATTGCCAAGGGGAAGGTAGGTCAGCTGGGGGAAGCAACGTTAGGCTCGAAGCAACCCAGTGCACCGAATTTGTTGCTGTTGTTGGCTCACAGCTTAGAGATCTGAGGTGGACTTCTTGTAGCTGAAGGGCTCAGATCCTGACCCTGCAAAGATTAATTAAAGCATCTAGCTTTACCTGTTGCAGTAATTCCAGTATTTGATTAACCTTGCCTGTCACCTGAATAAAGCCAGGCATATGCTTTGTCTCTCCAGAGCTGGCTCCCTGCACTCCTGTGAGCAGCGTTTAAATACATCAGCATCCTCAGCCTCGCCACTGGGAAAGGGTGTATGAACAAGCTGCATGACAGGGTCATAAATTACATGGAAAGTAGAACGAATCTTGGCAGCAGATCATAGCTGCTGGAGAGATGAGAGGTATGGCAGACACATGAGCAGAAAAATAAAGGAAGACTAATATTTCAGAGGAGCGCAGAAATTTTACTACTAGACTCCATTCCATTGAAACGAGACCATTTCTGACCCTGGTTTCTTCGGGAGCAAGCTTGGTCTCCTAATTTCTGTTTAATGTTTTTCTTTTTGTCTAACCTCTCAAGGAAGGATTGATGCTTTAAGACCATTAGAAATTCTGCCTTCTTTATAGAAAAGCCAAATTCAAAATCATAAAGTGCAACTGATTTTGAAGCAGGGTGCAGCAATCCCACAAAAGCATATATATACTGTGCATGCCTATCTCTAAATCCGTGGACTGCAGCTACATCCTTAAATTTATGTGTCAGCCTTCATGAGATACAGACCTAAATATTCTTTCCATGTCTAGTGTCTATCACAAAGTCTAAACACCATTACTGTGTAAAATTCATTTTTTTCCTTGAAGTTTCATAACCTTATAACATTCTTATAAATGTGTTTGAAAGCTGTAGTGTGACTTTAAGACATGTTTGGAAAAACTTCAAACAATTACAAATATGCACACAAAAAAATCTGTGTTTAGATGAGGTAATCCACAAGAGGCTTTCCAGCTGGCCTTTTGAAAAGCATCTATTTTATATGTAAATGTCAACATTAATTAAAAATCAACATAAAACGGGAAGTAAAAACCATAATGCTGTATTGGTTATGATCTGAATATACTGATTAAGTCCTACCCCATTAGTAAGAGTTTATTCCTGGAGGCAGTGAGGTTTTTTAAAAGAAAGAAAAAGGTATGCATCCACTGGAGCATACAGCCCATTGGATGATTTCATATTGAAATGAAAACATGGAGAGTAGTTTTCAAAGACATTGTGGGTCCTTGCATGATGCTTGATTAATAATGAAAATGGAGCATCCTAATCCTTTTGGCATCTGTAAAAATCACTCCCATCATTTAAGCATATTGGCCAAAGTCACCTCCATGGAGAGCTGCCATTGTCTGCGTAGGCTTATACCATGAATCAGTGAGACCTCATGAATTAATATTTGTGTGCTTATGCTCTTAGCTAGCTTTTATGAATGGTACCAAATGGCTTTTTAGATCCGGTCCTCAGATGATACACAAAATGTGCCTTCCAACACTGCTGCTTATATCCAAGCTGCTGGAGGGGATAGGAAATGGGCTGAGCTTAATCCGTCCTCAAGACAATCTTAAAATGATTAATTTGTGGTTGTCCTCAAGTGCCACACAGCAGGTTTCACTTACACTCAGTTTTAGCAGAAATCTGCTTATTTATTACCGCTGCAACCATTACTGCATTTTTTTAGGCATGAAATAATATTCCAGTGTATTCAGGGCGCACTTCACTGCCTCACTAGTGGGGCACACACCTGAAAAAGTTCCCAAATCATAGTGCTTTAAATCAGAAATCATATGGAGATAAAATTAATTTCAAAAACATGCCCCTTAGCATGTCCTGTGCTATGTTCACCATTTCTTTTTATGAATGCAGAGGGACACTGCAAACATGCCTCAGGTAAGAGTGACTGCTTACACTTACATCTTTAAGTCCTGTTCTGTCAAACTCTCTCCTAAATGGAAGACAGAACATAAATGAAATGGTGATATATGCTCATCTTATTCCCCAGATAAATTATCTGTACTGGGGACAGGATTGGGTCTGGATGGTGTGTTCACACTTGGAAGTGATGGGGGTGTGTTATGTGAATGGAAGCCCCAGGGTAGAAAGCCAGATGGCAGAATAAGGTCCCCCAGGACTGGAGTGGATGCTCAGGGTTTCTCTCATGCTTGCTGCAGTACATGTTACTGAAGTTTGCATTGCTTACCATGCAAGCTTTGGAAAGTGGAAGAGACTGGTACATCTCAAACAAGCCAGTTACCATGATGCCTATCATTGATTAGTGTCCTTTTATCCTTTCTTGTACTATAGGGTTTAAGGCAAGGAGGAGCTTTGTAAACTGTCAAGCCACACACCTCCCTGATGAGAAAAGTTTCCAAGTATAAGAAGGAGAGATTTCAATCATGACAGGCTGCTGTCATGAACGTGGCTTTCGCTATGTTACTTTCTTGCCCATTTGATCTGACATGCTGCCCAGACTGGTGACCACAGGCAGATAGACTAGGGCTGAGAAAGTGGCCTTGTGCACTTCCTGCCCCATAAAATTTATCCACTAGATCACTGAGGATCCTTTTTAGCACCTACCTGTGAAGACAGCCAGCCGTAACAGTTGATCAGCATTTAACCCTCGTGCTATGAAACTGATGTCATTGCCAGTGCAAATTATGTCATGGTGTACGTGACTATGGGCAGTGATTATGTAGTTCTTAGACAATCATGTTATTGTTTACATGTATAATTTCAGTGAGTTATGTGTTTAAAGAGGATATTCATCTCAGGGAAAAGTAACGCTTCCTGATGTTCAAATGCTGCACTAGATATCAGTCACTGATTTGTTTTGCTTCATTGAAAGAAGAGATTTAGTTTATAAAACTGAAGTCTTGAGGTTGATTTTAAATCCAAACACAGCTTCAAGGTGTTTTGATCTGGGACTTTTAAATTTAATTAATATTCACATTTACATTCATACGTTTACTAGATATTCATGTATAAATTCTGTATAAATGAACAAATCATATAATGTTCATTGGATGGGAACTAAAAGACATGACCTTGTTAAACTCGTGCTGGAAGAGCCAACAACAGGGACAGCATCTCAAGCATCACATGTGAGTGATTACTTCCCAAAAGTAAAGTTTTTTTAAAGGGAAAAGACTCAGCAAATGCCCATAACTGCCTGGAAATGACTAGAAATCTGTCTTCAGCCTTTTCTGCTCTGAGGGAATCTGAGTAAGCTGCAAGCAACTACCAAATTCTGCAAAGAAGAAAGTTTTCACCTGTCACCATTTGCAAGTTGCCAGAGGCAATGAAAGTAGAAATACAATAACTCACTACAGGAGGAATAGCTTTACAGTGAACTGCACAGTCGCCCTACACCCCCGCCGTGTTATGAGGATATGCTGAGCATGATGAATGCTTTTGGTTTAAAATATTCCAGAGAGAACATTTTTTATCTCTCTCCTCTTCTAGACTTTTACCAACTGTAACAAAATTCAGATGCTTCTTGAAATAAAATTACTGCTATATTGGATCACAAACTTCTTTAAAAATTAAGGTTGTGACATTTTTAGTAAATGTTCCATTTTGCTGCAGTGCGCTCAGAGCAGGTAGCAGTATGTTTTATGGCAGAGAAACACAGACAGAAGGTGTTTATTCTTATCTGCTAACAGCAATATTATTGCTCTGTGGTACTCCTGTGGACAGTTTCTAACACGGCTTGTATCTAATATTTGTAGACAGACCGATCTTGGAAAAACTATTTCCTGAGAAAAAGTCTGATTTCTCATAACAGAGTGTGTACTTACATATGTGCACCTACATGACATCTGAAAAATGCTATAGGGTGTTAAGACAACCTGAGGAATTAAAATAACAGTATTACACATGGAAATCTGGAGGCATGCTTCCAAAGCAAGACATTTTTGGATGCGATGTCAAGGAAGCCTATGAGGCATTGTTGTGATGGTTTGCGACTCATGATGGCAGAGGACCAAGCTAGACAAAAAGTGGAATTATAGTGGGTCAATTATGACTACAGAAATAACCATCTTTTATGCTGGTATCACAGCCTGTTTTCATTTTGTTGGAAAGACCAAAGGCCTTTATGTGCAAACCTTGGCTTATGCATATCTGTCTTAATTCATCTCCACTACCACTATGGTAAAATACTTTGACTCCTTGTGTATTTTGTATTGTCAGCCATCCCTGTGCACAAATACCTCTTCCAGGAATCCTCCCTTAACCACATCTCTGGTACATGCAGATTGACCCCAACCCAACTGCAATACTAAGAAATATGTCTCATTTTTTTTAAAGAGCTGAAATATTCTAATTGCAAGAACTGGTCCCCCTGCATTCAAAAGGAATTCACATGTGGCCAGATGCTTCTGAAAGCCTGTTTCCCTTTCTGAAACAAATGCATCTCAGGTCAGGTGCTACATGAAATAGCAGGATGTGAACTATGCTCTTTTTTTATTCTCAAATTCTTTTCAAGTCAGAAAACTTTGGGAGCTCTCCTCTTTGAAAAACTGAAAGTTCACAGGGAGAAAAGCAGTTTTCAAGTTCATCTTTGTAGGGAAAAAAGTTTTTATTTCCAACACAGTAAATATATCATTTATCTAAAGCAAAAGGTCAGCGAAATGTTTCAACTTAAATGTCATGGCAAATTCCAATAATAAATTAAAAAGTATTCCCGGTTTGGGCCAGGACAGAACCAATTTTCTTTTAGTAACTTTACTTTTTAGTTAAGTCTCTTCTGAGAAGCTGCACTCTCTGAAATTAACTGCATGTTTTCTTCCAGACAGTGTCTGCTTCTAGCAGTGATAAGGCTCGGTGTTTGTAGTTAGTGCTGGAACATCAGTGGGAATGGTATGCAGAAAGGCTCTTGCTTATAGTTATTCCTATGGTGACCAAAGTTGATGCTTGCTTCTGCTGACTTTCTTATGCACTGGATATGAAAGAGCAGAAAAGGGGTCAGACCTGCAACCCTCCAGTGGGGAGGAGCGGGTTGGACAAGTGACCCAAACCTGACCAAAGGGAGTATTCCATCCCATACGCATCATACTCAGTATAAAGCTGAGGGATCACAAGGGTCACTCTCTCTTCTTCTATGGCCATCATCCGAGGAGGACTCTGTCCGATTCTTCTGCCTTCGATCCCAATACGTGCATTCTGAAATCCAGCTCCTGCCTGCTGCTGAGTACAGTCCAGGACTTTTCTGGGGTGTGCCCTGCAGTGTCTGGGTGACATATTTGTCATCGGGAGCTCGATATTGGTTTTGTATATATTTGTAGATATTTCGTTATTATTTCTTCCTATTATTATTATACATTATTATTGTAGTTAGGTTAAAGCTGTTTTAACTTTTCCAATCCATAAGCCTCTTTCCCTTTTCACTTTCCTCCCCTTTGGGGAAGCAGGGGGTTAACAAAAAGCATCTGTTGTCCATTTAATAGCCAGCCTAGTTTTAAACTGTGACAAAAATAAAGCAGTTTGATGTCCACGAAAGTTTCTAATTTTACTGATATTAACTTGAAAAACAATACTGAGGGAATTCAGGAAGGAAAGATGTTAATGCAAGGATTGTTTCCTGCAATGTATATTAAAGGGCCATAAAACCAGCTGCCTATTTTGGATGTCATAAGTGGAAATGACATAAGGTACAATAAACAAAAGAAAAGATGGAAATCTCCGCTCTGCAGATCCTAATGTCAACCACTTAGTCTGCTAGTGTGTCTGTGTATGCAAATACATGCTAGTTTATTTGAAGGTATTACTGTACATAAGATAAAGAACATTCAGTGTCTCTAGTGTATTTAGATTTATAAAATACTTACCCTGAGAACAAACAGAGAAGATGAATTGAGTTTTCAAAATAACTCACTGCATTTCCAAAAAAAAGACACTATTTTTCAAGAACTGTCATTTCTGACTCCAGTTAAACATATGCTGGGCTTCACTGGTGAAACTCAGGCATAGATAGGTAGATAAGAGTCACAGCTTGTATTTCATACCAGCAGTGTATATTGGTGACCATATCTGAGAAGTACAGCCAACCTGCAATGTGATGGACCTAAGTCCTTTGCAAGGTTGTGGCAGAGAAAACTTAAGCCCACGAATTTCACTGGTTATTGTCCTTCAACCTCACACTGAAGATGTTAGCATTCAAAGTTTGAGATCTGTGCTACTTTCAAGTCTGTGGCAGAGCTCCATCAGTTCTAAGAAGTTCAAGACTTCAGCTATTATTATTTTGATCTCAGAGAGGAATTGGACATAGTCTTGTAGTAAGGTTAAAAGTAAAGTAAAGTAAGGTTAAGTAAGTAAAAAAAAAAGTAAGTAAAGTAAGGTTACAGGACTCAAAAGATCACATGCTCCAGTCCTGGGCTTGAATATACCAGAGGTGTAGACTATTCCAACAGACATTGGCCTGCCTTTTACCCTAGCCCCTGCTGTGCAGCATATTGCTTCAATAACTCTTCTCAGGGCTGCAACTTCCTACTTCAGAATGTTTTTCTTGAACCACCATAGCTGAAAACTATACTAAATTCTCTCCTTGTAGATGTTCCCCAGCAGCTTTTTCTTAAACACATCTGTGTACATGCTTTAGGGCACTGGCTTGGTCTTCCTTCCTTCCTTCCTTCCTTCCTTCCTTCCTTCCTTCCTTCCTTCCTTCCTTCCTTCCTTCCTTCCTTCCTTCCTTCCTTCCTTCCTTCCTTCCTTCCTTCCTTCCTTCCTTCCTTCCTTCCTTCCTTCCTTCCTTCCTTCCTTCCTTCCTTCCTTCCTTCCTTCCTTCCTTCCTTCCTTCCTTCCTTCCTTCCTTCCTTCCTTCCTTCCTTCCTTCCTTCCTTCCTTCCTTCCTTCCTTCCTTCCTTCCTTCCTTCCTTCCTTCCTTCCTTCCTTCCTTCCTTCCTTCCTTCCTTCCTTCCTTCCTTCAGATACAACCCAGTTCATCATTCATTTCTGATCACCTTTTGTACCTTTCCTACTACTCCCTTCTGATCACCTTTTGTACCTTTGCTACTACTCCCTTCTAGACTGTTCCAAATTTGTCCCTAGCCAACTTGTCAAAATGCTGGAGCACCAGAATAACAGGACTGGCATCATAGCTGATCAGGCAGAGCACAGAAATCATTCTCAGAGTCTTGCCTACACTATTCTACTGCTTTTCTCCATCCCTACAGCCCAAAAGGAGAATTGTAATTTTTGGCAACAGCAGCTCAATATTTTTTTTATAAATTAAAGTTTTGCTTATCCCTTAATTATTTTCTAGAGTTCTGCTGCTGAACGACATAAGCCCCCTTTATTGCTGGGCAATCTCCCACTTGTCTCTATCAGATTTCATGTTACTGATTCCAAAGGTGATGTCAAGGTCATTTTGTATTCTGACACAGTCCTTGAAATTCTTGGAAGTTTTTGTGACTTTTGGCCACACAAAAATGTCCTAGTTATGTTCTATTTATTCTTGACAGTTCTACTAGGGAACCATGTTTTAATTGGAATAATTTGAATGTTTAGCTTAAAGTTAGTCCCTGAAAATAGAGCACTCAGATCTGAAGAAATTCTAAACATAATCATATTTAATGCAATCCTTGTCCTATCTTATCTATTCTTTCTTTTGATTTTTGAAAGAGATCAAAGAAGTTACTTGGAGTCTTTGTAAGCGAGCGCTGGCAGTTATGTTCAGTGTTCTAATAATGTGCAACAGCAAAAGAGAAATGTAAACTGGATTATGTGGAAAATGTTTCCTTTTTCCATGCGTTCCAATTACTTGCTGTGGATGTAGCATCCAAATAAATATGTAAAGTTTATTTACAGAGTAACAGACCGAAGAACTTTCAACAAAAATTCCTTTCTTTCTGGCTGAGCTGTATAAAAACAGCAATTCTGCTCCTAACGCAAACTGTAGTTTACATGGCTCATGTACATGTGTTTGTGTATATGTGTCTTTTGAAAACAAACTAGGGTGAATCATACTGGAAGAGCTCCACAGACCTGCGTTGTTGGCAGAGCCTAGAATAGCAGTCTTGCAGAAAAATCCGTTGCTGGCAGGCAGGTAGGGATGGCATTTGTTTTCTTACTTGAATGAATCAGGAGGATTTTTTCCTTCACTTTATATTCCTAACCTGTTGTATCTGTTCCTGCATTCCCAACAGTATACTGAGGACTCTGTTGTTCCTTCGTCAACAGGCTTTTAAACATAGATCCAGCCGCACTACTGGTTTAACTGCACTCTCTATATTGCAGCCCATGAAAAATCAGGGATTATTTGGTAGGTATTCAGTGGGGTAACAACATTCACTTGCGAGAATTTATACCAGTCTTCTCCATTATAGAAACTAGACAGCACCAGTACCCACAGCAACCAATAACACCAAGTATGAAATTTCCTCTAATGGCTTTGCAGGGAATTAATATTGTCAAAAATCAAGATATTGCCGAGACTGTGGCGCTCACTGGGTAGGGGACTGCTGCAAGAGAAATTCTTAGGCCTGCCTTTGGTAGAAAAGCTGACTCAGAGAGGGTTTCCATGCAGTGAAGCTAGTGCCTCATTTGCTCAGATTTTTGCTACCCTGGTGCAATAGAAATTGCAGGGTTTTTAGTGGTGGTGCTTCTTCTGATGCACACGCTCAGCCTCTAGGAACCCCATCCGTTCTTCTCGTGTACCCAGGCTGCCTCCAGAGATACATCCTCTGTCCTCTGGCCCACCCGAGCCACTTTGGAGCATGAGATCCTGCTTGCTTCTGCTCCATTCTCTGGGGCCACACTTACGCTGCCTATCACACCATCCCACATGCTCTTCTAATTTTGTATCCTGACTTTCAGTTTTGGAGGATGTGCCAGAGGTTTTGCTGAGCTCTGAAAGACAAAGAAAGCATGTCTCACTCCTACAGTTGTCTGAAGGCTTTGTGAAAGCTTAAGGTGACTGA
Source organism: Steatornis caripensis (assembly GCA_013398225.1). Taxonomy (NCBI): domain Eukaryota; kingdom Metazoa; phylum Chordata; class Aves; order Caprimulgiformes; family Steatornithidae; genus Steatornis; species Steatornis caripensis. The sequence continues at coordinate 162,152 of VZSC01014410.1, forward strand.
TAGCATTTTGAGCTGAACAGAGGTGTCGGTGGAGGAATTACAGCATGTAAAATGGTGCACAATTAAACAGTCAGTGTGTTTATTAGGTCTAAGCTTATAGCAGCTGTGATTGCTCTCTACATTTTTAATTTTTTTTTACTAAACCAGTACTTAGTGGCCTAAACCCAATCTCTGGAGGAGCAGATTAGCAGAACTATTATGCCATTTTGCCTAATACCCCTCAAGATTTATTCCTGCTGGGAGCTATAAAAAATATCTTGTAATCTCATCCAGGTTACAGAATATATTGGACACATTGGCAGTCACGCCTCCCTGATATCAGGACCCCCATTGACTTCAGGGCTGATGGACGATACTGTAGGAATAGAGATAAACTTGGTCCTCGGTATATCGTGAGTCGAAAGCAGTAGCTTTTACACAGAGATTAAATGTATAAGCTTGCAATTTTAGAAGACATTTATTAAGGGAATCTATGCTTTGGCTGTTCTGAGCATGTGAAACCCCTGAAGAGAGGCTCTACAGCCAGGCTGCTGCTGCCCTAATTAATTCTCTTGCGCATTGGCATTCACAAGCAAATAATTTGGCTCTGTTTTATTAAAACACATATTGTAAAGTGCTCAGCTAAAAAGGAAATTAAAATTTCCTTTCACACCCAAGACTTTTCCTGGTAATACAAATACCTTGATATTACAACAGCCAGCATGTTGTGTAGACAAAGCATGGCAAACCAGTCAAAGATACATACTTTGCGGAGATTGTGATGAAGGGTATTTGTGAAGGCATGAACTCCTCTTGCTGCAGAGCTGGGATGAGAGAGGGAACAAGAATAACCCAAGCAGATCTTGAGCTGGTGCAGTTAGGTATAATTTAATCGATTCCAGAGGAGCCTCTCTCCCTGACACAGTGTGGGTGGAAATCCTCAGGAAGTCTTGCACTGAGGTCCTAGGTATTCTTAAGCTGTCTGTTACAGAGCTTTATTTTTACCATAGCCAGCTCTGAAACAGGCTTGAAACTAAGGGTTCGGGAGAGATGCCAAGGGTACAGCTATTGCAGCTGTCCCACAGTTGGGATGGGAGATGTGCTCCACAATGTATTTTGATCAGAGACAGCTCCATCCTATAAGATCCTGAAATGCTTTTAATTATTCACTGGAATAATTATTCAGTGGAAATACTTGTTCAAGGGAAGTAATTACTCAGGAGAAAGTATTCGTGATCAAGAGGAATGAAGCAGCGTATTCACACACCATCCGTGTATAACAGCATTTACTAGCAAAAGAGGGAAACAGCAACTTTCCTGGTTGAAACCACAAGTGAAATTATAGGCACATGAAATCTCATTTGAAACTGAGCCAGGGCTGTGGGCTATCAATCCTACTGTTGTGGCAAGTGTGATGGGGTGTTTAATGATGAGATACAGTCAATAACGTAGAGTGATGCCTCCTGTGAGAAGCAGGAGGATCCCTTTCAATGGACAATTTCTACCTCCTTGGTGGACTTTATCCTACATCCTTGTCATTAGGTGACAATAATCAGAAGTGCTGTGCAATGTCTTGTATGTCTCTTAGGAATCTATATCTTCGGGTTTTTTTTAACTTAATAGCTATTACTTTTAATTCCTTCATGATTTAAGTGTGTTTGGGTGTTGAGTTCACTACTGGGTGAGAATCTGTGGGACTCAAATGATCTGATGGAACATTTTGCTGTTGGAAGGTATTGTATCCTCAAAGTCAAAACTTTGGAAATGTAAACAAAATGTCCACAAAATTAATAAACAAATAAACAATATTTATGATAATATCAAATACCCCCAAAACTGCAGAAAATTTAATTTTAAAGAATTCATACTAATTTCTAAATTTTAAAGAAATTTGATTTTTAAAAGCTGGAGTAAAAGTGAAACATGGTTTGGGTAACTTCTGTTTTGCTCTGAATCTTGAAAAGTAATATTCCTGTTTAATTTGGAATGAAAATAAATTGCAAGCCTTCTGAAATGCCATGGATGCAAGCCTGTTCTGATCAGAAAGTTAGATTACTAGTTTATTAGCTGAAACACAGGTCTGTACTTAAGCCTCTCTGATATGCTAGTAACTCCCATGAGTTAGGGCTAACTTCACCTTTCTGCACAGGTATGTCCCCGATGGCTGTTACATGCTGCTTCTGCATTACAATCTTGGGAAGGCCATCAGATCAAAGCAGCTGCTTCTTCCCTCTGTTTTTTCAGGATCTTTGGAATGGCACAAACGTGAGGTCCTCTGGATTTCATGCCCTGCTCCATTAAATTAGAAGCTGTAACAGGTAGGATAGGACTGCTTCCCTTGAAGCATTTTATTGTAAATACTTGTATGTGGTTTATCAGCTCCTGACGTATTTGTGCACAGTTGGACTTCTGTCCCACTTGCTTGCAAAACCTGCTATATTCCCCGCTTTGGGAATCAGCTAGCAGTTCAGAAGCGGGCTGATTTGAAAAAGAAGGGTGGAATGTGATCTGAGCTGGGGCGGTGGTAATAGTGGTTTGGATGGAAGGAAGAGCAACTTTACCTTCTTAATCATCCCATGTTTGCTTAATTATCCCAAAGTATGTCTTTCATTCCCCTGCCCCCTCTAAGAATGTGAGACGGGCTTGTTATAAGTATTAGGATGTATGAAAGGTGAATTTCTCATTCATTTAACATATTGCTGAGTTGGGCACTCTCCCCCCAGAACACAGCTGCTTTGACTGCTGTTTTTTGTTTGCTTTTCTTCCAGCAGTCTTGCCTTTTTTTGGCCTCTTTTTCCATCTTTTCTTCCTCCTCTTCTTAGTCATATCAAGACACAACTCAGTGTTGGCCCTGGTTGTTAGAATGAGGCATTGTTGCTGTGTATAGGTAAAAAGAGAGGTTATTTTCATGCTTGGCATATGAATACCAAAATTCTCTTCACTTCTATTTCTTTGAAATGAGGAATTTAGTGTGAAGATATCCAGCTGGTGCGAGTTCGCTTTCACAGAGCTATTCTGGTGGGCACCAATTGGAGTTGATGGAGACGACTGACACTGTATGAATTAAATTTTCCTGTCTTCAGCGGGGACCTGCCTTCTCTGAAGTGGTCTTTGTTCATCCCCTAGACTGACCCCACTGAAAGCTGACATCATAACTTTCAAAGGTTCCTTTTTCATGGGTGTCTTATTGCCCAACATGTATCAATCACAAATACGTGATGCAGTGCTATGACAGCTGATTATTTATATCCCCTGGTTGGGACAGGGAAGAAGACTTTGTGTATCCTATGTTGAGACATATATTGTGTCCTGGAGTGACTTAAAACTTGATTTTTTTTTTTAAAATATCCTCACTCTCCTCTGTAGTCCTGTTCTGAGTGCTGCATGAACGCAAAGTGTTTCCAGTAACATGCAGGTATGGAAAACCCTGCCCTGATGTCAGGTTGTGAATGATGATGAAAGTTAGCTGAGAGCTGCAACTGTGTTGTGGCATGACCAAGGTCATTTCATCATGGCACTGATTGCTGTCTCAGGATAGCTCAGCTGGCAATCTTGTCCTGATCCATGAACCTAATCATTTTGGAAGACCTTGGTCCCTGTGACCACAGGAATGCAGCTTTATCAGGCCACTCCTGTGCACCGGGATAGCCTCTCCTTACTTCTTTCTTGCTACCTCTCATACTGTCCTTATTGATATGAAGACATCACTGGTGAGAGACTGGGCTGATGGGTTTACAAAATAGCACTTCAGACTTCATGGTAAAAATAGTTTTAAGTTATGAACAGTTCTTAACGACAGAGATTTATTCTTCACCCAAGAAAATAACGGGCCAGGGAATTGCTGCACTGACTGTTTAACGGGCGTCAGGGGAATCAGTGTGCTGTTCCCATTCGCTCTGCTACAAATCTTTGGTGCCTTGATTTTCTTTTCTCTGACTCTTGCCTTCCATGCTGAAGCAGTAAATACTTCAAGGCAAGGACTCTCTCACAGTTTGTTTTGCAAAACATCATGCATTAGAGTTCTCGATTATCATTTTAGGCCTCATGGTGCTAGTGTAAGATAAAAGCAAACATTGCTGTCTCATGTATTAGAGAATGTATGTTTAATGGAACTTTTTTCTCCTTTAATGATGTGCTTTGTTTTTACAAGGATTTCTGGTCTTTCTCTTCTAGTGCTATTCTTTCCTCTATACTGTTCCTTCTGTGGGTTGCATGGCTATTACGTCAATCTTCACTGTGCTCAGAAGAGAGTGTACAACGAACATGGGTTGTGACTCACTGATAAAGATGGATGAATCTGTGTTTATTTTTTAAGGGAAACTGTTGGGCCATTTCTTCAGCTCAAAACAGGGCTGATTTTGCTTTGACGGGTTTTGTGATCCCTTTTCTTTGTTTTCTGCAAACATCTGTCCAACCATTTTTATTTACAACAGTATATTCATGGAAAAGAGCATGTCTCAAATATGGAAAGGAAAAAGTGTGACACTCTGAAAGCATTTGCTCAGCTGTTTAGGAAGTTCTTGGTGGGTGTTGGAGTGTTTTTTTAATCAGTCAGTAAAAACAATGGTATGTAATTTAGCAGTTCAGAGGCCATTAACACATCTACTCACTATTCTAAGGCTGGAACACATTCAGCTAGTTTTGACCACCAAAGATCTACTTAATTCCTCAAAAACCAGCTTTATGAAGTTGGGTGGTTTCATTAATGCGATTTCTAAATGGAGCCCTTGCTGAATAGCTCACAAGCAACTCACATTCAGAAATAGTCATACAACATTTTTTTCCCCTGTAGGTCTTCTAAAGACCATGTTGTAAAATGCTTTACCATCAGTTCTTACATAGCCTAATTTTTAAAAAATGTTTGTTGTAGGGGAATAATAACAGGGGAAAGAATCCTGAAGAGATGGACCCACACAAATTAAATAACAACCCTCCACTGGGGTGAATTACACAGAGCAGGAGTACAAATGAAAGTAATAAGATGAGTCTCTGGGGGACCAAGTTAACATGAGATCACAGCAGTAGGATGAGATGACTACATTGGAGATCTTTAAAATCCAGGGAGTGAGTCTTAATTAGATTAAATGCTGGATGAATGGTTAGAAGTATAAAACCATTCAATATGTGCCTGAAAATGAGGGAGATTTAGTCCCATTTGTTGCAGCAAGAGATTGTTCTGTTCGTGGATTTGAGATCCTTACAAGTTTCTGAGAGAAAGGATTTGGGAATTTGTCTTTTACAAGGCAGAAACAATTTCAAAGTGCAGGGTCAAGATAAGGACAAATGCTAAACATTTTCTACAGGTGAACATGGGCAAAATTTCTGGAAAGGAAAAAAACCCCAGGCAATAATATCTTGTTTTCCAACCATGGGACATCAAACAGAGGTAATTAGGTAAGTGGTGATCAATAGAAGCAAGTAAGGTTTTATTAGAAAAAGAGTAAAGCGATCAGAGAAAAGACTGGATTTATCATCTTTTTTAGAGAAACATTATTCAGATACAAAGGCCAGTATTGGTAGCAGAGACAAAAAAGTTAGGAGAGCTTTGCAGGGAATTTTGTAGAGGCAAATGGGTGGTGAGTCCAGCACTCTGAAAATAGTATTGTTTTAAAACATGACACACCACCTAGAATTAGACAGCTGCTTGTGAAATGCTGCTTCCTTGGAAAGCTAGTCACAAGTGTCTCTTCAGCAACAGGAAATCAACATAGAAATCATTGCAACATTTATTTTTTAATCCAATAATACATGGGGCGATCTGCTTTTATAGTATGTCTCTACTTAATGTATTAAATAAGTGGTCATGCTCTCAGCAGCTGTTTTCCATGCCTCCCACTTCCTAGGATAAAACATGATATTATCTGTCTAGATACCATACCATAATACTAAAACATAAAACATTTCACATTTCAGCCTCCTTGTGATAAATTCTGCTCTCAGATTTAGCCTTGCTTTGAGTCTTTCTGCCTTGCAAGGAGAGGCATGTGAAGAGGGAATCGTATCCCTGAGAAAGATGAGATTGGTTTACAAAGTGTGAGATCTTTTTAGCTGTGTTGCCTACGCTTTGTTTCCTTACATGATCATACTCCTCTCCCCTCAACTTTTGAACCCACTGACTAATGTCAACCAACTTTACCAGAAGGGTAGAAAAGTCAAAGATAATTTTGTTTATGTAAGTGTTGGCAGTAAATTGTTGAGTAGGAGACAGAGAGAGAGCTTGTGACTGAAAGGAAAGATTGAAGTGTGAGTTCAGGTGTGAGTAGGTGGGAATGTGCCCAGGAGAGATGTTATGAAAGCTCCACTAATGGGGAAATGATTGAGAATCCACACATCCGATGTGGCTTGGTAGCAAACCAGCTTTCACTGCATGTTGAACTAGTAAAATTAATTGGGGGTGCTTTTGACTTGTGGCCTTTGAATTTGTAAGGTTCTCTGTTCTGCTTTCCTCTACAATCTAGCATGGTTTTTTTTTACCATGAAAGTCATCATTGTTCTACAGCTCTATGTCTTTAGAAGCTGAGCTGCTAAGAAAAATGCCAAATAAATTGAGATTAATGGTAAAATTAAAGGTGTTGACGCCACAGCAGAGGTCTTTGGAGAATCTTGGATTATAACAGTATGGAGGCCCAGAGGTGATGTGCGCCAGGAAATCTATGAATCTATGAACTCTCAGGAAACAGTTTCATGGCCATGCTGGGTAGGATTGATAGAAAAAAATATGCTTCCATATATACACTTCACTCCATTTCCCTATACCTTCCCATCAACTGACTTATTCTGCTGCCTCCCTGGATTAACTCTGAGGTTGCTTTGTGCTTCCTGAGATAGCTCAAGTGGCTTTAGAGATATTAAAAACTTGCCTAGACAAGGCCTTGAACTGTCTGAAGTGGGTGCAGGTTGCACCAGATGACCTCCAGAAGTTCCTTCTAACCCATATCGGCCTGAGAGTCTGATGTTACGACTCTTGTGACATTGCTGGCTCATTGTGGAACACCCCTTGAACATGTTTGCAAGCTATCCAGTCATCAAATGGAAAGTCAACTACTACTTTTAAAGCAGAGGATCCTCTTTTTTTCTGCTATGTCAATCTGTTGAAAGACAGGCAGAAATAAAGCTGACGAACTGAGCTGATGTATGCAATCTGACTTGCAGGCACCTGATGTCCTGTAACTAGAAGACTTGGACATTTTGAGGGAAATTGAGGCCAACAAGTTCCTCTGGATCTTGGTCTGGGTGCCGGCAAAGTTGCCAAGGGCAGAAGGCTGCTGGAGGTGCCAAAAAAAGATCATGGTCCTGCTATTGACTTCCTTATGACAGTGTCCTGGAAAGTGAAGAGCTGAGTCTATTATTTCTGCTGAAGGGGAGATGGTGATACACAGGGTTTGGCTTCTGTAGGAGGCAAGACTCTGTAGTAACAGCAGGGCTTTTCCTCTCTGACCATCTTTTATTCCCTTGTTCTGCATGGCTATGAAACCAAGCTTTCCAAGTTTCAGAGGGAAAAAAAAAGACCTGGAAGCTTCCAACAACCGTTTCCTACCCAAATCTCTCTTTTTTATCCTGAAAATTTTAAAAAGGGCCATAAAGAGAAAATTAGAAATGAGATGGGCCTTAGAAGAAGTCAGAGAGTTCTACGAGTTGTGCCTCAGGCAACTGACTTGTGAATCAGGCACTCTCAAACCATGAAGCTTCCTAAGTATTGTGAGTGAGTCTGGAAAAGTTATGCAGAAGTTGGGGTGTTCAGGAAAATAACCAAATGTTGAAAGACTCACCAAAAATGGCAAGAAATGGTAACTTGTTTTTTTGTAAGCATTTAATTCTCTATTTTGCTAGTGAGGACTGACTGTGAGAAATGTGACTAAATGGCCTCCAGAGTGTCTCTTTGTCTGACCAGGGCCTCTGATGTTTTAACTGAGAGTAAATGTGTATTTCCAAGATAAACTTCAACTCTCTTCCATGGTATGGTGGGGATTGTTACTAAAATAATACACCCTCCAACCAAAACGAGGAGGGACAGGGTGGAGAGGCCACAAGCAAGCTCTTGGTGACTGTGAGGAAAAACGCTGACTGAGAAAACTTGTCTGTGCAACTTCATTAGACACAAAGCTCCAGCTTCTGTAAATCAGCATAATATAATTGATGCTGAAGTAGTCATTTTGCCTTGCACCAAATGAGTCACTGGCCTCAGTCCTCCCTCTGGTGAGGATTTCCTTCATTCTTCTGGAAAAAATCATTACTGCAGATTTGCAGATACAGTTTTATTTCAAAGCCCTTTCTGTAAGTGCAGGCACGGGATGGGCGCTGTGTTCAGCCTTCATTTGGCCATTCTTATAGCACATTCTGGTAGAGCATTATTTTTGTCTTTAGATTAAAACCAGAAAAAAAACCCTCTATAGCTTTCATGATCCATTGACTGTGAACAATCTACAGATACTTAGGCTTTACGTCCTCTCTTCCCCACCATCTGACCCTTTCCTTATGGCCATGGGATACTTGGGGGTTACACAAGAAAGAGGAGAGGCATCAATTCGTTTGCTGCCACCAATGCCACAGTCATGCATTGTGTGGGTTCTCTTGAGCTATTTCTCTTCCAAGGTAGCTGCAGCTTTGGTCAAATTGCTAATGCTTCCCTCTGAGGCTGTGCAAAAAAAATCATGATATAGCTGCTAACAGAGGAAAGGATGGTCCTTGTCTGTTTTTCCCAAGCTCAGGAGCTAGGGTCTACTGCCACACCCTGCCCTGCCTGGAAGCTGTCTTTGTGTAAGATGTGACTGCCGTCGAACAGGAGACTACCACCCCCACATCTGGACACATCTGGACCAGTAACCTGGAACGGTTGTCTGTGGTTCCATTCCAGCCATGTAATCACCCTCTGCTCCACTGAACCAGGGTGTTTTACTATTCACCTCCCTGGGAGCAGGACATGCTGCTTAAAGAGTGATGGTTAGAAGTATGCAGGAGAATTAATAAAGTTGTTTGTTATACATTCTCCTGGTGGATTTCTCTCTTCCAGCTTTTCTTAATGGAGGGATAGTGAAAAAACTGGCTGCATGGCTGTTTTCTTTCATAAATGAGGGATATCGGTTCAGAAATTAGAATTAAATTTAGCCACAACATTCTTGTGACTAAGTAATAATTAAAATCAGATTAAAAATGGGTTGTAATAGAAGTAAGAGAAACACTGATGTTTCTAAAGGGTTGGATTAGAAATAAATAAGTAAATAGCATCAAAAATAAATAAGATGGTTTGGTAAACATAATTGTTGAACTGGATGAGGAGCATAATTTGAAACTGAAAACCCCTTCCTGTTACAATTGTTTGCCTCTACTATATTCAGGGTAAAAGAAAACTGGCTGGAAATATCTGGTCAAAGCAGAGTTTTGATGGAGAATGCCCATTTTTCTCAAGCTCATATTGTACGATTTAGGTGGACAAAGCCCTGTGCAACAGTAAGTCAGGGCTCTATGCATGGCAGGGGGCTTCGGGAGCACAGCCAAAGAGAGGGCAGTGCAAGAGGGACTGACTGAAGATACATGAAGACATGTATTCCTCTAGAATACATTTTAGCATATACTGAGCAAAATTTGAACCAAACTAAGCTTTGAATTTACAGGATCTCTTTAGTTGTTTGAGAAGGAAAGGGAAAAACAAAGTAACCTCAGCGCTCGTGTCCAGCTGCAGCAGAAAGCTGATGCTAGTTAGCAGAGCAAGCTCATTACTGGGATAGTAACCAGAGGGGAGGGAGAGGACTACAGGTGGGATCCGTGGTATGCACTAAGTGGTTGGTGCTTGTACCCCTTTAACTGGAGCAGAAGCTCTTTGGGTGGTGCTTTATAAGGGAGAATCTTCATTAGATATCTCTGCAGCTGTAAAGCCTGCAGTGGGTATTGGTGTTACTCTACTTGGGAAGAGGGTTATGCTATGCTGTCCTTTCTACTTTGTTTTCTATTGCTTGACACAATTTTGCATGAAGCTTCCTCCAAGCTTAAAAGGGTGGAAAATTTGTTATATTAGACTGTTGTCTTCTGAAGAAGAAATATTCTGTTAGAAGGGTGTTGTGTTTGTGTGGGAAGGGGGATTTCTAGTTGCTGACAACTTTGTCCTACTTTAATTATCTTCTGCTGCTATTAAAAGTTAAAAAGCCCTATAGATGGTTGAGCTATCTTCAATCCCCCCTTTGCATGAGAAGATGTTTAAAATGAGGAATAGTTAGTGTCTTGCGGCTTTCAATACTGCTTGTGCTTTCTGCTCCCAGTAACCACTGGTGACTGGACTAAAAACTTGTCCTCTTTTTTTGCCCTGTGTGCTTTGAGTAGCTCTGAAGTCTGAGACTGGCTAGAAAACTCCATGAAAAACCAAGCACAAAGATGACTTAAAGTGGGGGGTTTGTGTGCTCTCTTTCAGCGTTGTGCTTTCCTGTGGATGAACTTCCCTTTAAGACCACAAGCAAGTGGTCTGCTGCAGTTCTGACTGAGTGGAGGGAACAGCCTTAATGTGTGCAGCAGGTAATGACTTTCAGTTACCAAGTTGGTGGTGGTATTTGAGGGTTTTTTCAGTCTGATTCATTGACTTTTACCAGTAAGGCAACTATTCTTGGTGCTGATGTGCAAATGAGTGGAAAAAGAAGATGTAGCAGTAGAAATACAGATATTCTGAAATAGCTCTCCATGTTGCCATGTGGAGAAAATAAAGGCCATTCATAGTACAGAAATTTAAAGACAGCATCTCTTGATGTGTGTGGGAAAAGAGCAGATGGGCAGTGAGAGATTGACTGTGATGAAGAGATACTGAGTTAGCCGAAACATTGCCTGTGGTTTTCTTGGAAAAATAACATCGCAAGTATTGGTTCTATTTTCTTGCTTTTTACGTGACTAATGTAATGGAGTATTTTTTTCTCTGTATGCTTCAGACAGTATTTGAAAACTTCTTATTCGCAAACAAGAAAAATAAAATTACTTTCTCTCAAAAAAAATTTTGCTTCACCTTTGTGGCCCTTACGACAAGGAAACAAACTTCTTTTAAGAAGAAAATGTGTAGGGTGTAAATAGGAGTTTACTGTATTTTGTCAATTTTCCCAGTTCTAGTTTTTTTTTATTTTAAAAACCCTTCTTTGTTATTACATGAAAATGGTAAAAGTCTTGCTTTCTTATTTGGAGAAGTGTGAATATTTCTGCAGAAAATATTGAAAGTGCTTTTGTAAGGAGATCTAGACAGAGTGATATTTCCCTCTTTGAGCAGTGCACAGCCAGCCAGCCTGAGACAAAGCCTAGCTTGTTCATGGAGTATGGCACAGATAGCAGCTGCAAGCAGTTGCAAGTTAGAGGAATCCTTTCATAGCTGCTGTCTTCTCCACACAGACCCACCCATTTCTTAGACTCCTAGTCCCTGAGGAACAGGCAGAGTAAGGTAGTAATGTAAAACACTATTTCTTCTTACTCCTGTTGTTAGCAATATGTTTTGAGAACAGCATATGTTAAACTTAAGCAGATAATGGTCTGGGAACACAATACTTGTGAATACTCCCTTTAAAAAGTGGATAATGCCGGTACTACTAATTCCCCAAAAGCCCTCAAATTCTCCTCTCCTTGTTTGGGTAATTTTACAACCAAGGAAAGTAGGAGGGCTTTCTGGTGTTCTCAGTGTTCCTTCCAAAATGTATTTTTTTCTGCGTGCCAGTTTCTAAAACCAGGTACTACTTTGGTTTTGAGGGCACTTGGATTTCTGTTAGTGTACTTTTTTCAGCTTGGGTTAGATGTTCATTTGAGGCAAGCCTGTTCCTTAGCCTTTTGCTGTTGTCTTTGAAACAAATAGTGGTTGGCCAATTGTCAGAAACAGACATTCTCCTTTAAGGGAGGGAGAAAGGTGCAAAGGCAATGTATTCTTTTGCTGTGCATCTGGTGCTCCCAGCTTTGTCCATTCCACTTTTCCGGGTGAAAGAGCAGCATGGCTCCTCTAAGGTATGTTGTCAGCCTGCAAGGCATGTTTTGAGCGTGGGATGAACTGGCTACTCTCCATGTGGAGTATCTGTGAACAAGGAGCTGTGGTGCAAATTGTCCATGTTAATGACTCTTTTCCGGTGCTATATTTGGCTATGGTTGTGGTCATGTGAGCTGATGGGAAGCTTACCCCAGAATTACTAGACTTTTGGAAAGTGCTACAGTTCAGTCTAAACCACCAACGTGGATACCTCGTCTACCACAAAGGTGTAGGATCCATTCTGGAGACTTCTGGCATCCCCCTACCTTGCTCCTGGCTTCTACAACTCTGGCAAGGCTGGCTGTCAAGGGCTTAAGCAGTGAAGTGTGAACCATTGTCTTATTTGGTTTCATCTATTTAAAATGAAATGTGAAATTGGTACTTTTATGCAGCACGTGCAAATCCAAATTCTTACACTTTAGTCAAGTGCAATGATCAATGCCTTTGGGCTTCATCCTGTAGTTCTTTCCTGTTGTGAAGTGACATGCTGTGAGGGTGGTAGTGGTAGGTTATCAGCTTTATGCTATCTATCTAAAGCAGCATTCAGCTCACAGCTTGGAGAGGTTACAAGCTTGATATAACTAAGTACTATCTTTGTTTTTTTGAAGATAGAGAGCCCAGTCTGCCTTGATTCAGTTTACAGTATCTTGAGTGCGGACAGCAGTTGGCTAGAATAACAGACAGAATTAAAGCTCGCACTATTTCTGTGGTGATGGCAAACTGTAAAATCTTCCTGCTAGTAGGTAATTGGGAGATTGGGCAATTGTGATCCACCATATTGTCCCCTCTCCCTACTGCTGCCTCTGGCTTTACACCCATACAGCGGATATCTCATTTTCCGAACAGTGGCTGAAATCAATCATCCTTGCACCACATCAACAGCACAGGCAAAAAAGACTGGGGATTTTGGTCCAATATTTCTCATTTTCCTTCCACTTTTTGGATTATCCCAACCTTAACATTACAATCACTAAATCTTTGTATTTCTTTTCTCCTGGCCAACCCTTTGTTTTTTTGGCTTTGGCATTCTTTCGGCCTCACTTGCTGATTATGTAAGTAAAATATGAAAGCTGCATTTTCTCCATTTGATTGCTACTTTTGAACAAACAAAACAAATTCGACTCATTGGAAAGTTACCATGCAATTAATTTCTTCAGTGCACGTGTCTGACATCTAGCTTTTAGAAGCATTTCATTCCCTACAAATACAGGACAGTAGAACAGTGCTGTAACTTCTTTGAAGGTTATTATTTTAAGGACATGTCCCAGTGTGTGGGTTTTGTGCCTGCTCTCATGCAAATTAATTTTACTACCAATTCCCTGGTTCCATGTGGAAGAGTGTTGGTTACAGGAGCTGTTATTATTTATGTGCATAGTGCCAATGGTTTACTAAGTGGGAACTGCTTATGTGAGCAAACATTTTGCTGGTTCTAGCCCTAAGTTACAAAAACTCAACTGTTTATTAAATGTTAAGTATTTTTCTCAAAAGGCTGATGGAAATGTTTCATGGATACAGAGAGAGAGTACTTCTTGGCTGGCTGAAACCTACAGGGCAGCAAATTGGTGGCTTCAGTGGAGGTGTTGCCCATAAAATTACCACCGTGAAGTATGGCTTGTAGAAACTGAGATTGGAAACTTTATAAATTATGTATTTACAGGCTTTTTTCCCTTCATTTGTTGATCTAAAATAATTCTGAGGTGGAGAAACTGTGCAAAAATGGGGCTGAAGCAATAGGCAAGGAAGAAAAGCTGGGGTCAGTTTTAAGGAATATAAAGCATGTATTGCTGAATGTTTTACATGTACACAATGCTCTTGGTATGGACATGCTGATCATTAGTAGTCAAGTATGTAATCTTCTGACTCCACAGGGTGCGTTGTTCAGCAGAGGCTTGTGATGACAGCTAGGGAGGCAGGATCTTGAGAGCAAATGTGGCAGGAAGCCTTCTGACAGTTTCAACACAAAGAAAATTTATTTTAACAAATTCAAAACTTCTATGGTAAAATGCTGGTGTTGGTGTAGCTCATGTAAGCAAATGAAGATGAAGGATTTTCTTTCAAAATAATACTTCCACTGAAAATACGTTGAGTTATAGTGTTATCAAACTTCAAATCACCATTGCTTAGAAAAGTCTTCTCTATTTTATTGAAATAGAATGTTTTGGGGTTTTTTACTCCAGCAGACATTTTCCTGAGATGGTAATTTAATCATTGAAGCATGAAACTCCTCTAATTTGGGATTAAAACTGACTTGGAGGTTTTCTGGAGAACAGAAATGTCAGTTCCTATGTCTCTAATTGGGAGTTCTGAGTATGTCCAGCATATGGAAGGAAACTTTGAATGGCAGGGTAAGGGAAATGGCAAACCCAGTTTTAAATGTATACCTCCAGGAACGTGACTTTAATGAATTAATTCCTGTGTAATCCAGGACTATGTACCATGATGCTGGGACTAGTTCACAGGACTGCATTAGAAGTTGTTGGTGGAAGAGGAACTGTAGTCTGCTCTCTTCTGAGATCCTCGGGTCTGTACCTGGTAAGATGACATACTGATTTGAATCTTTAAAGATTATTCTAACTTGTTTAGCTGTCTTTGGGCTACATTTCCAAACTGCAGTGGAGTATTAAGGGGTGTGAAAATGACGAGGGGAGAGTGGAGTACAGAGAAAATGGTTTGCTTAATGTAGGAGTGGGCTGGGGACCCACTGTGCTAGGGGAAGCAATGTGGAGACTAGCTCAACCACTCCTCAAAATTTTGAGTGCCAGTGCTATGGACATGAGTAGGCCTTTCAGCTGAGCTCCTGTGTGGCTGAAGCTGGGGGTGTATTTAAGTGTTGAACAGACTGTGAATAAAACATCTGTAGAGGGGAAACAATTTAAGATACTGCTGGCATTGGGTTACAAAGGTAAGGGTTTCCATGGGGATTACTTTTTTAGCCAGGTCTGCTTCTGTGGAAGCTATGAAGGTAGCCACATAGGTGAAGAAGGGCAGACACCTGAAGGGAGAAACCATTTGGCTGGAAACCTCTGTTGTTGTAAAGGATTGCTGAGCGCTGGTCCCTGTGGTTCTCTCCCAGTCTACCACTTGTGTCTATAACCTGTTGCCCCAGGAGCTATGCTATTAAACCAGTCCTCCCTGATGCATGGCCAAACCTGCCTGTTAGGAATGCCACTAACTGAGCTGATGCTATGTGACTTCTTCCATCTGCAGCTGTGGGATGGAGCTGCTGGATGTTGCCTCATCCCAGAGCAGCTGACTTTCTGTCCCAGAGCATCATGGAGGGCAGGAAAGAAGAAATACTTGAGCTGTGTTGACTAAAAATCAGACTGCTGACTCATCACCAAAGGATGGAAGGAGATACGGGGGCCTGACATTGCAAACCAGCCTCCTGCTGCCCTCTAAGTATTGTGAGTCAGTGTTAAGGAGATAATTCCCTTAAAATATTTTGTATTATGTACCTGTCTCTTCGGCCAGCTGTCTGCCCTGGTCTCTGCTTGCCTTGAGTGAAAGGCTTCTTCCCCTTCGGATGGCTTTCTCCAAGGGGCCAGCTCTGTAGGGTTTGATAGTTAGGGGCACCAGCCTTTGCTTGTTCACAAGTAATGACTATTTGCTTTGAGGGAATAAAGCCTATTTAGGCAGGATGCTTTTGCAGCAGACTGGATCTTTCAACTACTCCAGACAAGAAACAGTGGCTTAATAGTACTGACAGAAAAATGTGGATGGATTGAAAAGTAAAGGCAGAAGAGACTTTCTGTGTTTGTTGAATAAAAGGGTCTCTGCCTTCTGGGTTATGATGTCCTTATGTCAGACTTACCACAAAAGAGGCAGTAGTAGATGAGGTAGTTTGGTTGCTAGCACAAATTGGAGGAGTTCTGGGACTGTTCTTGCTCTTTGCTGTAGTCCCCATAAAGCCAAGTCAGTATTGGAGCTCTGTGACATACAGGGAATGGCACACATTGAGAGGAGTATTCATTACCTGGGAAGTTTATCACCTAAAGCAGGAGGTGAGTATTGCTTTCTGGCTGATGTTGGGTTTTTCATACAAAACTGATGTTTTGTCAGTCGTGATGTGGGAAGAATCTTGTACCTCCGGGTCATAAGTATAAACCATGAGCTGTATCCTCCCTTCACTGTCCTTGGCTTTTCCAAAGGAGCTTAAAATAGCCAAGAAACCTTTTGAGGCTTAGGGAGAGAAGATAATTTGTCCTAGATCACAAGGTAGGTGACAGACCAGGAACAGACCTCAAATCTTGCTTTACAACTCAGTGTCCTCTCTATCTGCCGTAGAGCCTTGTGTGGGTTTGGGGCTAAAAAAATAAGATCTGGGAGCCCTCCAATACTTCTAGTGATGATTGCCTAGAAATAGCATTTTCTACCTTACTTTGCCCTGGCTATGCCCTGGACTCTGAGTGCTGGGAAGAGGGAGGAGTAGGTACTGATGCCAGTGCTGCAATAAAATGTTTCCCCACATCCGCAGTATTGGTACTTGGCTGGCCCTGGGTGGAGTTTAGGTCACCAAAACAAATCAGTCCTCCTGGGACTAGGGCTGATGGGGCCACTCTTGCAAGACTAGATGTAAATGTCTGAGTGTACTGAATGGAGTCAGTAAATGGCAAAATCTTGCAAGTGTTTGGATCGATCCTTAAATTGTTACGTCAGCTACAGCCCACTCTGTGCTGGGATCATAAAATCATGCTGAATCCTTGTTTGCCAACTCTTGATAAAAGAGCAAAACTGTCATGCAAATTCTTTGCTGATAAAGCTGTGTGTTTATGCACTTCCACTCTATAATTTAGTGCCTTTTTAAAACTGCTCAAAATTGATGACTCTTGTTGCAGCAGACACAACTTCAGTAGATAAATATTATTTCTAAGTAGTGTAATGGTGATTTGTTAGCATAACATCCAGGCAACTCATACTGGTCTACTAGCTAAAATAGTGGGAAGTCACTTCTTACTTTCTATTCAACATCTGAAACTTTCAGGATTGTATTTTTAAGCATGTGCGGAGCTGGTTACTGGAAGTGTAAAAAAACTCATTGGGCAAAACCCAATTGTGCTAGTGATTTAGGACAGACCCACTTCAGAAAACTCACAGTTTGATTCTGCTTGTAGGAGAGCTAATGCTAATCCAGTTTTTCACAGTCTCTACAAATTTGCCATAATGTTTTGGAAACAGGAATTTTTTGAGTAAAGGTGCATTTTGCCCTTACTCTTTTTTGGAAAATCTTTGAGAAGGAACCTTCTCCTTTCTTGCACTCTGTAAGCAAGAAGTAATCTTGCCTATTCAAAATGGGCAAATGGGGGCAAAAACCCAAACCCATTCAAATTCAGTTATTTTTTGAGCCTCCAAACGGTTTTGCTCATGTTCTGCTCGAGACATGGCTAATGTTTGAGGTGAGGAAGCTGTGAGGGCTGTTACAAGTGTATGTTGTTCCTTGTCATTACAGTATTCATCCTAAAGTGATTTCTCTTGACCACTTCTAGGGGAAAAGTATCTATTACTATTGTACTTGTAGACGGATCCTCACCTCTCACTTTAATGCATTTAGTTCTGGGTTCGAATATGCAGTGAGCTGCAAGATTGACAGTGAAAGTAAAAGGTAGGTACAATGCTATGCAGAAATGTACAAAAGGGGTTAAACAGCTTTGGAAAATGTTCAATGGGATGAATGCAAAAAGCTTCAGTGAAGCTTAGGGAAGAGAAATAAGTCACACCAAGCATAAATTTATTTTGATACAAAATTAAGAGTAATCCAAAGGGACTGGAATAAATTGATGGGACTTTGTTAATTAGAATTGATGCATTTTGCATCAGACACTAAGAGCAACTGATCATGTATGGTATTGGCTTGAGTTTGCCACAAAACTCAAATTATTAAAGTAACTTGAAGTCTGATGCTGACTTCTGAGGCTTTGTTTTCAGTTTGGAGTTCTAAATGGCTTTTAAGTTGCTGTTTCTAATTAGCTTAAAAGTCTGAATTTTCCTGTCTAGCTTACATCAAGATGTGTTGCACAGGAAATCCAACATAAACCTGGAGTACTGATTTTTTGAGGATACTGCGTGGAATAAGGTGCATGGTAACTGGGGTTTTGTCCAATAGTCATCAGACTGGGACTCTTTCTGAGGTTGGATCTGACATTCAGGCTTGAAAACACAACAAAATGTCTGATCTGAAGGAGGGAAGAGAGACTTCCTATTAGGGTGGAGTGTTTACTTTGTAAAGTGTTCATATGTTCTTTATTTCTTCTAAGCACTCTGTGCAATCATTTAAGAAACCAAAATGCTGTCAGCCTTGCTAACAGCAAGTCCTGGAAGCATTTTTCAAACCACCTCTCTGATTCATCCTGCCAGTTTTCTTTCAGGTATCAAATATATGTATGTAAACAGTTTATTTTTAAAGTTTCATGTTTTGTGCTAAAAAGGGTGTTTCTACACACACTTACAGCTTATATTTTTGTAATGAAGAGGTTCAGTTGGAACCAGTATAGTTATATTGGTGCTTTGTCAGTTTGTCCAAACAGAACACCTTCTGCTCAAACTTTTCCTTAAACTGCTTTTGGCTTTACTGTGTAAGGAACTCAGACTATTTAACTTACTTATTTAACTAATTTAGCTATATTCCTGTTGACACAGATTTTTGTACATATAGTCCTACTCTGGGCAAAGCTTGGAACAGTAGGAGGCCCAGGAGCCATGAGGCTGTCTTGTGTCATTTTTCCATTATATGAAGTGATGATGCTTTCATAGGGTGTCGTGGTTTAAAGTTGGGCTGGCTCTTAAATGGATGACAGATGCTCTTAGTTAACCCCCTCCCTCCCCAAAAGGGGGGGGAAGAGAAAAGGGAAAGACACTTACAGGTTTGAAAAGTTAAAACAGCTTTAATCTAACTACAATAATAATGTATAATAATAGGAAAAATAATAATGAAATATATACAAAACCAATATTGAGTGCCCCCCCACCGATGACGAATGTCACCCCAATGCTGCAGGGCATGCCCCAGGAAAGCCCCAGATTGGACTCCACAGCAGGCAGGAACTAGATTCAGGAATGCACAGATCGGGATTGAAGGCAGAAGAATCAGGCAGAGTCTTCCTCGGACACAGGCCATAGAATAAGATAGCGAGCCTCATGATCCCTCAGCCTTATACCAAGTATGACCCATATGGGATGGAATACTGCGTTTGGTCAGGTTTGGGTCACCTCTCCAACCCCCCCTCCCTACTGGAGGCTCACACATGTGACCTGCTCTTTCATTTCCGGTGCATAAGAAGTTTAGAAGAAGCAAGCATTGACTTTGGTCACCATAGGGATAACTAAGAGCAAGAGATCTGCATACCATTCCCACTGATGTTCCAGCACTAACTATAAACACCAAGCCTTATCACTGCTAGAAGCAGCTACTGTCTGGAAAAACATGCAGTTAATTTCAGGGAGTGCAGCTTCTCAGAAGAGACTCAACTAAAAAGTAAAGTTACTAAAACAAAATGGTTCTGTCCTAGACCAAACTAGGACATAGTTGTTTGGGATTTCCATCACATTCCCCCTAAAACTGACCCTGCAAAACTGACTCCAAAGAGATTGTGGTTGAAGCCTACAGACCCTGTTCTTTTGCAGCCACCTCTTTGTCTCCCTCTCTGGAATTCTTCCTTGATGGGATTTGAAAGGGCATGAGGTAGATATAGTTTCCAAAGGAACTATACCCAGCTGCTGCAGCTGCTCTGTGGGAGTGTGCCATGGGCAGCAGTAGATAACAAGGATCTCATCTTTATTTTGTATAAACAAAAGATGCAGTCAGGATGTTTTTCAAACTCCCCCTCCCCAGTAAATCTTGTGAACTCCAGCATTCTGGATAAGCTGATCCTGTCTACTGATGTCCCCTTGATCTTCACAGGTGCCATGTACTGTGTTTGGGCAAGACCAGAACAGTAAGAGTGTACTTTGGGTTACAGGAACTGGCGAGACTTGGCTTCAAGCTCCCCTGGATGTAGCAGGACTGTACTGAGCCTAATTATTTCACAAGCTTGGAGGCACGTCAGCCATTCAGAGCTGAGCCTGCCACTTCCAATAAGTGTGTATGACTCAGATCTAAATACAGTTTAATTGTGGGCTTGAGTTAAAATGAAAGTTCAGGGTGAAAGTAAGTAATTGCACTTTGAAGTTGGACAAGAGACATTGAGCATGCTAAAAAGAAATGCATTTCTACAGTAATGTCTGTCCACCAAGATGGCTAGTATAGTTCAGTCTGCAGAGCTGCTTAGGTAAAGCTGCCATATACTGTGAGAGAAGTTATTGCTCAACAATTCCTACAAAAAAGGTGCCTTTTTGATAAGATGCTACCCAGGGGCAGTGTTTGCATCTTTGCATTCCCATCAGAGCTGCTGCAAAAATGACCTGGTTGCACACAATGTGGTGAGCCACAACTCTTGCCTTTGGAGAGTGTGCTGTAGGTTTGCAGGGAGTCTTGGGGAAAAACTGCTCTGTATCATCAGATACAGTTTCAGCTTGCTGAGTGGATCAAAAGCTGCAAGGTTATTAGCCTGAGCTTAGCAATTAGCTCAAGCTTAATGCTAAGCTCCCAGAGTCTCAGGGTCAGCCTCAGAGCAAGCAGTTGTCAGTGTGACTAATACTTGGTGCACACAGCCACTGTGTGCAAGCAGTTAAACACACCTGACTACCAAGCCTGGGACAGTCCAGGTGCACCTTCTTGTCTTGGCCTTTCTGTTTCTACAAATAGCTACTGCAGGTATACTTCTAAATGCTGGAGGATTTGTCTTGTGCAGTTTAATGCTAAGTATACACACAGCTAGCTTGAAGTATTAGGTCTTGATCAGTTTAGGTGCTTAAGAGCAACAGCTGTACTGATGATACTGCATGGTCAAAGACTCTGCTGAAGGCTGACACTGCCCACTATACCTGGTATACAGAAAAAGGGAAGAACACAATAACTGCTGTCAGGTAAATCACTTAGCATATGACTAGTTCTGCTAGAGTTGTTGTAACCAACAAAGCATTTCAGCAAATTACCCCTGCTTCCCTCATCTTAAGATCATAATTTCTTTTGCCTCTTTGTTCTCCTAACTGCAGGGGGGCTTGGCTTTTATCTGTGGGCAATATTCAGGCTGAGATTAGCATGATGATGGAGGATAAACCTGAGGGAGGCTTAAGCAGTGACCAGCTCTTGTTCTGACCATTTCTCCTACCTGATAGGAGCTAGCTTCCTCCCACAGAAAACTCACAAACAGCAGCTAGTTATGCAGTAATGGAGATTAAGAAAAAGGAATTTGCTGAAGACTTCAACACTCTGGGAAGTCTCTTGTTTAAACTCTGTTTTGCACTTTACTATGGTAGTTCCCTTGAGTTATTCCAAACCCAGGGAAGGAGAAGGTGTGCTGCCAACTCACGGGTCGTTAATTTCCAAACCATGCTGAAAGGTGCAAAGTTAAGCATGTTTTCCTTAGTGTTTTACTGACAACAAATATTTGTGTTTGGAATATTTTTGTGAAAAGCGAAGAGCAGGGCTGCTTGCTGCCTTGGAGCTGCTCGTCGCACGAGTCTGTGGTGAGGTATTTGGCAGACCTTAAGGCTGTGTAGGACATTCCTAGCAGGCCATGGCAGTCCTTCTCAGCCGAAGGTTTACAGGATGATAACAGATTCTGAGTTTTTTTTGTCAGCCATGTACTAATAATTTTCCTTTAGTAAAATGTATCCCCTGCAGTTACTCAGTAGAAATTCTACAGTCTCCAGACTATGAAATTTTGGCGTATGTTCCCATCCAGTCCTCACTGAGCTTTGCTATGCAGTATCTCAGCTCTTGCAGCTGATGCTAATGATTCTCAAACCTCTGGCACTCTCCTGTAGGGTTTGCTGAATTAGGATAAAACATGTCTGGCAGAGGCAAGATTTTGACTTGTGAACATATTGCTGAATATCTTGTGGTATGCTTTTTTTGTGTAGAGAAACGATGTGAAGCCCAGCCCTGGACAGGGTTTAGCTTAGTCTGTTACATTCTGCCTTTCTGACTTCTCCTTGAACCCTTATTCAAATGTGATAGTTTTATTTCTTGGTTCCTTCTGTGGTGTAGAACTGCTGAACAACTTTATCCTGCTTCAGAGGTGTTTGTATTTCAGTGGTATATAAGAAATTTTTCATGCAGGCTCACTTCTGAGAGTAAACAAACTGGTGACTAATTTTAAATGAATAATCTCACTGAGTTGGGAATATTCTTATGAATAAAAGTCCTCAGGGGTTTCCTAGAATTTGAATCAATTCCACGTGTAAAGCTCTTTGGGAAGAAAGTTTCTGTACAAAATGCATTTCTAAATGTTTCTTTGTATTTACACAAAACTACATTCCTTCAAAGTTAAAGGAATACCTGTGATTTGTAGCTTAAACAGTGTAAACTATTCGTTATGGGTAGTTTCAAATATCTTATTTTCAATGCCAATTTTTATGATCTTACAGTTATGGTTTCCCTATAGTTAAAATACTGTTTTTTCTCCTTGTTGCTAAGAGAAAAACAAACAGAAAAGCAAATTAAATACAGTCAGTTTAACTGTTCATAAGAAAGCCGCATTAAATGTAAAAGCAAATAAAACCCTTTCTCAATTTTTGCAGTTTTCTCAATTTGCAGTACATGCGTATTTCTCAGAGCAACAGTAAGAAAGATTTTTGGACAGGAGCATAATTAAGACTATGCCCTTTAAGGCCATGGTAAATTGGGTTTGTAGGGCTGCACATTTAATACATGCCTGAGAAAATGGTGTGACTGTGGAGATGGCAGCTTGAAAGCAACTCTGTACATTGAAAACCATATCCTAGGTTTTATTTGATCTCGGATACTGCTTCAGCTAGGACAGTGTTGTATTTTTACATATCTAGAATGCTGTTCTTATGAATGTCATCATAAATAAAAGTTATTTTAAGTCTGAAACACACAATAAAAAGCCACTCACCCCCATGTTTTTAGTTACATTGCAGGCTGTAATTTTTTAAGTAATACAGTCCTAAGGGATTGGGAGGCATGTTATCTGTCATGTGGCTTTTATCTGGGTTCTGTGTGCTTCAGTGTTGGATCTTGCTAGTTAACAGTGAAGGCTTTTCACATGGAAATACCTGGAGCTCTGAATTTCCCATACTTTTTAAAAATAAAAGCATTAAAACCATGAAGCCTTGAAAACTTGGGAGGTGGAAGAGGAGACCTCAAAAAAATTATGTAAAAACTGAAGAGAAAAGGAAAAATGTTAGTTTAATGGAGCGAGTGTAGATAAATGACGTGTGTGCTGCATGCATGTCCTTCTGTGGGGGAGAGCACTAAGTGTGCTTATGAATGGGAGGGGCTATGCATTTCTGTGTGCATGTTTGATCGGGCTGAGTCTGCAAGCAGTGTGTAAGCATTAAGCTGTGTAATGTATAGATGTCCTCAGGAGGAATAGGGAGGCTACCTTGGGAGGCAGAGAGCCCATATGCTGAATTTCATTAGTAAGATCTTGAAGTTTGAGTGTGAGAATGATCCTGTCTACTTCACCTCATCCACAAGTGCAAGGGAGGCCTGGCTTACGTGGCCTGTGAAAAGACAGAGTTAATGCTGGGTATTTCTGGATCCAAAATGTGTACAAGATTTTAAGGTACATTATTTGTGTAACCCAGTTTATCAAAGTGCATTAGATAGAGATGGAAGTGTGAAAAAGGGTTTGTAAAGCACTGATCTCCAAAAGCCAAGAGGGTATTGTGGAAGATATTCCTGTGGCCTCGCTCTTTTCCTCAGCCTTCTCCTCTGTCCCCAAATCTGTTGCTAGCTGTGGTTAGAGAGTGGATACTGTGTTAGATCTAACATGACTGCTCTTGTATCCCCAAAATGTCCAAAAAGCAAGAAATGTGATTTATCTTAGTGCTTTATCAAAGGTGTATAGAAATAGGTGAAATTGTTGACAGTGTAGGAACATTAATGTATTCAGGTGTGAACGGGGAGTTGTCACAACAGCTGTAAACAGTGTGTAAGGAAATGAAGACACCTGTGCAGGGATGTTTCTCTAGTGTGGGGAACTGTATGCTTTTTATTGGAGGTTATGCTTAATTTGGAGACTGGGGTACAGTGCAAGGGCTTAGGCTCTAAAAGAAAGCATTGGCAGAGCTTGGCTCTGCAGGACTGCTGGGGAGTTTGTAGTTGTACAGTGCCTTCAAATGTGTGGATAATATGATGAAAGTATGGAATGTCTTCTAAATGTAACTAACAAATATGCACAGGCAAAAATCATGTATAACAGCAGCATATTCTTCTGCCAAATATGCCATCATGGACACTACAGATTTATGTCAACATGCATTCCAAATTAGGAATTTTGATTCACCTGGATTTTGTTCAGATTGGGTGTAATACAGTTTTATAAGTAAAATTAAGAATTTGAAGAACTTCCTTCAGCATCTCAGGAAAACATTTCTGAAACTAACTGAAAAACATCAGTTTCCTGGCAGAAAAGAACACTTTGGAAGAGTAAAAATCAAAACATATCCTCAGTTGAAGACACAATGCGCTCTTAAGACATGGCAGACATAACCATGCAGTTCACAGCTGTCCTTGCTACTTCTGCTGTGTTTCAGATATTAATAATTTCCTACATGTAAGCAATGGTCTAAAATAGAGAAAAGGTGGTATCTATTTGTATGACCATCAAGATCATGTCCTATGACTTCTTGGATGAGATGATGTGCACTTTGTGCAGGATTCTTTTTTCTTCTAGTTGACTGTCATGACACTAATTTTTTTCAATAGGATAATCTGTAGTATTGGGGGAGAAAGCCTCCCCAACAAAAAACTTCCCTGTAAACATACCTGTTTTGATGAAAAGTTTATCCTAAACCACCTCAGTTAAGGTTCTGCTTTAGAAGTTTATAACAAGATCTATATCACAATCAACAATCCTGTAGTTGAAACTGGCATGTAGGGCACAGTGAAGTAGAGCAGGGATGCAAGTAAAGATTTTGGGTAACCCTGAATGCCTTAGTCGCTAAACTAAAGCAAACAAGCATATCTTTTTCATAAAAAATCCTTCCTTAGGTCCTTGCTGCTTATTTCTGCTAAAACTTGTTATCTGTGTTTAGTTATCGTTTATGATTGTAAGACTAACAAACTTCTGTCTCGACAGTTCTGTATAAAGGCTTGTACTATTGTTTTGGTATAAAGAAAAATACACAAATTCTGATTGCCTTTTTCTAACAAAGCTTGCAGTCCTCAAAAGGACCAGTTAAGAGACACTTTAAAATAAATTCTGGGTTTCTCTTATTTCCGCTGCAGCAGTGAGAAACTTGCTGATGTAAGGCAAGACCCACACCACTTCTATCTTGTCCTAAGTCCTGTCTTCAAATACAGCCAGCTCCTTCACACCTGTGCTTTCAGGGTTGTACATTGACCTGTACATTTGTCAGGAGATCTTCCCTTTTGTCCTGTTTTAGAAGGCTTCGAGCAACCTTGCCCGAGTCCTTGTGCTGTTGCTGCATGTCACACGGATGCTGCTACCCTGTTTATTTTAATCTATCAGGGTGTTCCTTCCCTAATTTGTCATTAAATATGATTCTAGCATTTTCATGGCTCCAAACACTTCCAGAATATTCTGTTTTCAATAAGTAGTCCAGAGACCAGTCTTTCTGATGTTATCATTATGTAAGGAGCAAAATGGAAAAAACAACAAGAACTAAGTTGTCTTTTTAGAATGTGTTCCTGAGGATTTTGATTTCTATCCAGCCATGGTCAAATAATCCCTTGTTCTTGCAGAAAAGCAGTGAATTTCCAGTAGGGATGGTCTGAGGAGACTGGTAAATCCACGTGTAGTTTCATCTCTTCCAGGCATTTCTCCTTGCTTTTTGCCAGCCAGTGTTTCTCTTGAACACTTTCATTTTCTGGAGAAAGCTCTCGTTGTCCTCTTTCTAAGCTTCTTGGTTTTTCTTCCCCAGTCTCCAAATGTTTTTTCTCTTTACCCTAGATATTAAGTACACTGTCTCTTTTATCAGGTGCTTAAATAATTAAAGAAATCTCAATTCTAAAACTCTGTATAATTATCAAATGATCAAGTTGCTGATATTTGAACATTCTTACTTTTAAATTTGAGTTTTGAATATTACTCACATATTTGGAGCAACTGAGCTATGAACTGTATAAGCTCATACTCAGAGGATATTTGGGAGTCCTCACCACAGAGAGCTTTTTATAAATGGTCCAAGCTGAGGAAAAGCTATTGTTGAAGCTGAAGCTTGCACTTTTGATTTTTAGATTTCAAAGCTAATCAGGTATGAGGATGCTCCTGAACACACGTAGGGACAATTGGTGAAGTTGTTGTTTATGCTATGTGCCAATCTGGCTTCATGATTTTTTGAATGCTCTTAGAAATATTTGGTTTGCTCTTCTAAATATTAAATAGGTCAGTTACATACTGTGGTCACTAGTTATGGATATGTCCAAATTAGCATCCACCTAGCTAACATATAAGTAATCAGGGAAGGGCTATAGATCATACTTCAAGAAGGGTGATGCAAAACCCTGGGGCACCTAGTGTGTTATTTCCCTGTGCTAAAGTCCATGCTTCTGCACTCTAGCTGCTCCTGGTAACTGAGCTGGCTCCTTGAGTCCACCTCTTCTGCACTATGCTTTTGTATTAATATTTGTGTTATATTTAACCAATATGTTACAGGCAGGCCTCGTTTTTTTTTGTAGCACTTGTGGTAGACAAATTGTGCTCTCTTGCCATATTTGAAGCCTGTAGTCTTTATTTACAGCAGCTCTGTACCAATAAATCCCTGGTTGATGCTTAACTCTTAATTAAGAAGGAAAATAGCATTCTTTTTCAGTAAATGCTGTCAGAGTGGCTGTCTAGCTATACTTCATGTAGAGAAAGCTTTGACAGTGGGTGGGCTAAACAGCTGTTTTGCTCTTCCAGCCTTCAAGTTGCTGTGCTGCCTGGGGACCAGAAAAGGACCAGTGCTGTTTTATACCCATGCAGGAGGCTTTCTTACGCCGTCATGGCACAGGCAGCTTAATGTTTGAAAGCAAGTTGCATCAGATCTTGATGAAACAGGAATGAGGATGGCAGAGACTTCTGTACCATTCTGACAGCTCTGCCTTGGAGATTTCTAAATGCACTGGTGCTACTTTTTCTGGCTTTGGATTAAGCTGTTCCTAAATGTTTGGATCTGCAGGGATACCATCCAGCAGTTATAACCCCTTCCCCTCAGAGCAGTGTGTGTCTCCTCATGTGTCCTTTTTCAACAAGATATGAACAGTCTGAGTGTAAGAAAAGAGTAAATGTTCCAGATTCCCACATCTCTGAGAACTGTTGTGATATACACTTGTATAACATGGGTACATTCAAAGTCTATAGGGTATTATCTAGTAGCTGCCTTCTAATTGGTCTGAATCTGGGAAGGTGAGAGCTCACACATGATACAGGATGATCTCATCTGACTGTCAGGAACCTGTTTCTCTCTAGCCCATCTGCTTGCAAAACCCTTGGGTAAGAAGTATTAAAAAATACCGAACTACAGGATGCCTCAGGATATGATGTAGCTTCACATGTGAGAAACAAAGCAATCAGTAGTAAATAATAAATAAAATATTTCCAAGAGATAGTGCTAGATCCTCTGAAACCAGAAACTTAATTGGGAGAGATTTCCAGACTGGCATCAGCTCTCAGCAGCTTTAATTTCAGTTGTGATGAGATGTGGTCAAGAGGTCAAAATTTAGCTTGACAGTTCTTAGTAGTGTCAAATACCATACCCACTGACTGCAGTACCAGATTAAATGTAAAGGCTTGGGATTTTAACTTTCCTTATTTTATAGTTTTTGAGCTGAATTCCTCTTCTGTGGAGAAAGCAGAACAGCAGCTAAAACTTAAAAACCTATGTTGCTAGATGAGATGAGCTTGGAATAAAATTTTATTTGGGACATCTTGGTGTCTCCAGTTCATATGCCAGAACAGAAGACTTCAACAGGGTGAAACTTTCTGAAACACATCTCCAGGGAAGCTTTACTTTGTGTAGAAACAAAACAACAACAAAAATGAAATCCCAGCTGGCCAGGAGAACAGTGAGTGGATCTTATTTGTTTAGTGCTCAGTTGTGCCTTTTCTTTACACAGAAGACTGCTCCTCAGGAGTAAAAGGTGCTGAGCAGATGAAAGTGATTTGCCCATCTGGTAGGGGATATATGGAGTATTTTGAATCTGAGGAAATATGTGACTGTTTCATCAGAAGAGCTTAACTCTGAATCAAGGAACTAATATCATCCTGTTTAGCCTCTATCCAAATACAAGTGTGCCAAATTTTGAAATGAAGAAAACTATTGGATTGTTTTGGATACATTGCAAAGATGGGTATTGTGGCGTGAGAGACTTCCTCAAAAATCTGGACAGATGTGCATCAAAAACAGCTTTGGGTAGCGATGGCTTAGCTTGAGTTCATCCACTTATTTTGGCTTCTATTGCTGAAAATTGACTGCTTGCTAGAAGAGGCAAATTGTGGTTTCCTACAACGGGGATGTGAACAAACATACTTAGCAGGAAAAATCTTAACCCATAAGAACATTTGGTTTGCTTTGACACCTCTTCCCCCCCTCATCTGAGGTAAAAATAAAACTATTTTTGCTTCATAATTCCAGCAGAATAGATTGTCCTACTCGTCCTTCACAAGTATCTCTTGATGGAAAAACATACGAGCTTAGGAACAATTTTCAAGAGTGGGTGAACTGCATATGTAGATCATATAAATCAAATCTCTAATTCTGATTACCTTCAAGGTGTATAATGAAACCCCACGTAACACTTGACAAACATTAGGACTGCGTAATGGATCTTTTTCCATGTCAAACTTCTTTCTTGCTGAGCAAGAACTGTTGAATAAAGGGAGAATAAAGTGCATGTGTCTCAGTACGAGCTGATGAAGTCATTACAAATGCTCATTAAAGCAGAAGATGGAGGATAATACAATGAGTAGCGGGTGTTTGGAACTGTTTGAGTTCTGTTTTCTCTTTATATAAACTTGATTGTGAGACTGTTCTGATTAATTTTTTTTGGCAGGGATTCTGTGCAAAAAAGAAAATATGGAGGAAAGGAGAATTTTTCTCCTCAAATGTGGAAGAGGTGGCAAAAGTTGCTCTGTGGTGTGGGTGTCAGGTGCTTGCAGAAAGGCAAGTTTCACTATCTTTTTGCAATGCTGAGCTACCACTAAAGCTGATGAGACCTGTGGTTTTTTTAGATGTCTGTTTTTTTGAGTAACTAATTTTGCAGCATCTTGAAGGAAAGGGGATTTTCAGAGGTGTAATATCTTACATGGAACTGAATATGGGCACTGAAAAAACTGGTAGCAAACCTCCCACCCCTGCACCCATCAGTACCAAAAACTTAGGTCAGTGTTGCAAAAGTTTTGAAAGGCACCAAGGGGTTCAGAACTAATTTAGTTTGAAATTAGCTCAAATTTTTTGGCTTGGATATTCTCAGTCTATCTTTTCGGTGATGACATTCTGTTTCCAGTTGCATCTGTGACTGGAGCCCTTTCCTTTGAAACATACTGTGGATTTGAAGAACGAGGTGCCATAATCCTTGGGGCTCCCAGCAAAACCTTGAGACTACAGCATTGCAGATGACTACAACCAGAAGCCATTGTGTAGCTTGGAAACAGATGCCTCAGATAATGTTCTCTGCTCTGTTAAATATCTCGCAAGGTGCGAGTGATGCTATTTAAGTGGGAGCAATGCACAGTTTGAGCACATCTGGTGGATCATGCCAGGGAAAGAATATTGTGGGTACTGGTGAGACAGCAAACATAAGAATTAACCAGACTTCACTGGATCTTTTAGTCCTCTTAGACGTACTAAAGCATCCTAATGCTTCTCATTCCTACTAGCATCTCTTAGCAGCGTACTAATGGTAAGATATTAACTTTCTTTAATCTAAAGAATGTTTTCAGAGGGTGCTGGATGTTTTGTGGATAGTGGGTTGGGAGTGGACAAGCCCTGTGCTTCCTCCAGAGGAAGGAGATGGTGCTGGAATATTTCCTATTTCTCACCTCTACTTTTTCATTACGGAAATGGCAGATTGGCTTCTACTACATGCTGTGAACATTTACTCCAGTGGACTTGAAAGGGAGATGAGTAGTTGACAGGTCTTGAGGGGGTTTTACCTGGTTGAATATTATGAACTTTCTCCTCTAAAAGAGGTATCATGACTTAATTACAGAAGAGTAGATTAGCTACAATAGTGTGATATCAGTCATTCGAGGTATGAGCCAACCATTGGAAATGCTTGTGGTAGTGCTGGGGAACATTCTGCTTTCCTGTCTGGGAATGATACTGTTTTCTCTGTGGGAGCAGGGGAGATGAATTCATGCTCCTCTTCTTGATTTGTATCAAAAGAAACTATCAG
Organism: Steatornis caripensis; assembly: GCA_013398225.1. Classification (NCBI taxonomy): domain Eukaryota; kingdom Metazoa; phylum Chordata; class Aves; order Caprimulgiformes; family Steatornithidae; genus Steatornis; species Steatornis caripensis. Next base: position 192,511 of record VZSC01014410.1, read on the forward strand.
GACTGACGTGGTCATTTGTTCTACTTTAACTAAGAAGGTGCTGTGTCCTAATTGGCATCACTAACTTTAAAGCACTTTGTTTCTTACAATTATCTAGTCATGCCAGTTTGAGTGTGTTTAAGCAATTTCTTGATGAAGCTTTACTATTAAAATCCTTTGTTCAGATGTGGTGCTTTGTTTGCTTAAGCTGAGTGAAGCAATGATCACTTTGGTGTCCTTAAAAGAAACATTAGCCTTAAAGAAAAGAGTAAATTCCTGTCCCCTTAACAGCACCTCCCTTCCATTTCTGTTTGTTCTCTTTTCTAGCTCCTCTGAAGTTCAGAGGTTTCATAGTCTGAAGTGATGGTCATTTGGGAAAATCTTTATATAGAGAGGTTGGAGTTTAATATTTCTATCTCTGATTAAGTAAATTTCTCTAATTTCTTGTTAATGAGAATGTATCTCTTTTCTGTTCCCCTCTGGGAGACATTTTGAGCAGTAATGCTCTAAGAATGTATGGCTGAATTATCTGCTGCTGCTCTGATTTCAGTGGAGTTGGGCCAGCAGAGTCTTCAGCCCACTGTTTGTCTGCGTTTCTCAGAAATGCTTTTCTGAGCAGATTTGCATTGTTTTCCAGAGGAAGGCTAACTCCACTTAATGTATTAATCCAGGCAAGTTTGTAAATGCAAGAACTACATGGCAAGGTGTATATATGGGAGTGAAGCCTACCACGTGTTCAATTCTTTTAAGAGATTTTATAGTGCATGAAACCGTCAATAGTAATTCTTTCATCTTCGTGTAGTTATAAGGATCTGTAGTAGTTTGTCTGTCACCTGAATGTGTCTCTTCCCCTCCACAACTTTTGAGTGCACAAAACAACCTCGTATGTTATCACAAGACCAAACCAAATCAAGCGGTCAGAGGGTTTCCCACTTGGATGTAGTGAGGCTGAATCTGGCCCGTAACAAATGAGCTAAAAAGACAAGCAGGTGCTCGTTGTACACAGCTTACTTCAGCTCAGCTATGATCTGCTTGTAAATATATTATAAAGATTATGTAATGTAATAAGTAGGGTGAACTACGAGGCCCACGGGCTTCTGTAGTTTTTTGTGCTACTATTTGTTGTTGGTATAAGTGATTTCAGGACACTGATGCATCTTATTGGAAAAAATATTGATTTGTTATGGACAATTTGGAGCATCTTTGTGTCTAAATCTGCTTAAAAAGGTCAACTGGGAGGGGCTAGCATGATGTGTTACTGTTGTTGAACACTTGCAAAGCAGAGAAATATTACCATGCTTGCAAATTTAATCCACAAGTGCTGGGATATCTGCATGATAGAAACATTTGTAGTCCTTCATTGTAAAGTCACAAAATTTAGCAAACTGTGAGCACTCAGCCATATATGATCAGCCAAACCATGAAGCCAGGCCCATGTTATGGTGTTTTCCTTGGGCCAGTATTCCTCCTTGGTGGGAATTCTGTGGCTTTTACAGGACAGGATACTTGTCACTGAATAAGGTGACCTACTTGGACTGAGTTGCAGTTGAGGGGAGCAAGTCTGTCCTTGGAGTAACAAAGGGAATTGCAGCAGATTAAGCCTGCATGCCCATTACAAAATGCATTACAAGCAGCATGTGAGCTCCAGTGTATGCAAACTTCTTAGGGACATGGTTAACAGTTGGACTTGATGATCTTTAAGGTCTTTTCCAACCAAAACGATTATATGATTCTATTCTATAGGTATCTGACTTCCTTCGAGCCCCTACTTTATAGGGAATTACATTGTGGGAGTCTTGTCTTTGATCCTGAAGCACAGCTCAAAATCCAGGTGTTTGGATTGACAAAAAATGTTGCATCAGGTTTGAGGAGGGATTCCTTCCAGTTCTGCAGCTTTCAGACCTTGTTGCAAATAACAGGCTGTTTGACTGCATATCTTCCTGACAACAGGCTGAGTCGCTGGCCAGTTCAAGCGTCCCTTTTTGCACAGCTGGCAGTGTGTGTCTGCTTGCTTATTGCATGTGGAACAGTTGTGACATCTCTCCCTGCTTTGGACAGAGGCACAACATGGAGTTGTGGCTCTGTACAAAAGGCCACAGCCTTACTGGCAATACGCCATCGTATGAGTCACTGAAGAAAAATAGTATTCCAAGCTATCTAAGCAACTGTGAGAAAGATCCCAGTATGAACAGTTTTCTGAGTGCTAGCCTGACTGGATCTGTTCTTTCATGCTGTTTCCCATTTGCTGTTGCAGACAGACTTAAGAGCAGCTGACTGCGGGGCTAGAGGAAAAATTCCAAAGTGCTCCTAAAAGACCACCCAAACTTCCTACCCAAAGATAGGAATAGTAATTAAGGATGAACCCTTCTGTAGATGAGAAGAAAGGTTATGGCCTAATAGTGCTTAGAACAACCATATTCTCATCCTTTTTTGGGAACTCTTTTCATAGTTGTGCTGGTAAGAGGTACTTGCTGGAGACTAGAACATGTAACCAAAAGGCTGGAGGTAGATGTGCCTGCCGGATCTTCTGCAAACTGTTTTTCCAAAAGGGGGACTGAGTACTTGTGTGACTGAGCTGTCCAGAAAGCCTGGAAGGTGTGGGGCTGAACCCATTGCTTCCAAATCTGTCTGTCTCTTTAGCAAGCTTTAGTAAGAGATGAAGAAGCAAGAGGCATGATGATGGGGAAAATATTATGCTCTGGTGGATCTGTGCACTAAAGGGCTAGTCTAAAGCAGACTGAAGGGAAAAATCACGTCTTCGCTAAAGTCCAAGTTGATAAAGTACAAGTTATTTCTCTTGCACCTGTGCTAGTTCAAGAGCAGGGTTAAGACTGGCCCACCAGGTCTGTTTGTCCCCAGACACTGTAATCATTTACCATAAAACAGCAGCCAATGGAGCATCCATGAAACACTCTGAATAAATATTTTTTCTCCTTCGTCTATTTCTGTAAAAAGGGTCTTTTGATGAAAATATCATTAGTATGTTTGAAAAAAACATCCCCTGAGTAGTTATTTACTGAGTCTTTAAATACACAGGCTGAATAATTGACTCCTGTGAAAGCGCTGCACTGTAGACCAGGCAGAAATACCCTGTGTCTCAGTCCGGAGGCTCCAGTCATTTCCTCCCTGTGCAGCAGACAGTAATGTGGCTGCGTTCGTGTGGATAGACAAGGGGAGAACCTCTGCCACCACTCCCTGTCTCACCGACCAGCACAGGGCACAGCCAGTGTCTCAGACCTTGTCCTTTCCTGTGTGCCATGTACCTGGCTGTGCTCAGATGGTGAATGGGATCTTGAAAGATAAATTACAGTGTGAAACCTGCAGAAGATGTTAAGGGGAATTGGGAGGTTTTAATACCTTGTCCCACTGGTAGTGTGTAGGGCTGGAGTTGGTCTTATCCATCAATGTTGAGGCTGGTCTTTCCATCGGACAATAACTTTAATGGAATTTAAGGAGATTCATTGTGGCCTCTTGTATCCCCTGATGTGCCTGCCCAGAGAAGGCTGGTGGTGCTCTTCTCCCATCTAGCCGAGCACTCTTTCGAAAAGCCTCAGGTAGTGAAGTGTAGAGGTCGCCATTTATAATCAACAGGATTGTCTCCTCACTGAGATACTACTCAAGGTGAACAGCAGTATAGGAACTATATATTGGGAAGAAATCTCTGTAATGGCTGACTCAGCAAAAACCATTTTAGAATGTGCCTTTTGGTGAATGTGACCTATTTTGCTGCAAACTGAAATATGTAAATATATATTATATATAAAAATAGCTGTGAAGTTGAGAGGCTGATGAGGTTGCTGTATAACCAGTTGGTAAATTCTTGACCAATTTCACATCTTACTAAGATTTTTATGAGTTAGAGCGGTGAATCCTGATGACCAGCAACACGAGATGAATAGCTAGCTCATACTGGAGAGCAAAGCAGGAGCCAGTAAATGGAAATGGCCTTGGTTTCTCTTGCTGTAGGTGTTACAGACACTGTTTCCACTCGTGGTCTGCATCTGCTGTAATGTACTTGGGGTGCTGCAAGATCTTGCTAGCTAAGAATGGATCGATTTTTGTTACCTTATACTTGTCCTTACTTAGGAAAGGATGCAACTGAGTGTGTAGAAGTATACAGCTCTATCTGTGTTGGTGGTGAGAAAGAAGACAAGCTCCAGACTCTCCAGCTCCCACCTTTGTAACAGCATGCTCTGTGTCTGCATGTAGCCAGTGCTATGCATGTAGGGCTTGTTCTCTCTCCTGTCTTCTGTATGGAGTTTTTTGAGGTATTGGCACGCTAAATTCTGTAGGATTTGAGTTTGTAAGTGGAGCTGTTGTTTTACAAGCTGCACACTATATTTAGAATATTTTTTAAGCTACAATTATGCCTAATATTTCCTGAAGTTTAAACTAGCTCAGACAGGGAATTCCAAACTAATTATGTTCTTTGGAGGAAAACCACGAAATACTGATGAGCTGAATGAACTAAGGTTTGTTTTTTTCCTTTGTGTGCAATACATAAACTACAATACATTGGATGTACTAAGAGTCACTTAATCCTCCAAGTCACAGAGGTAGTTAATTGCATGTACTTTCAGTAAGATCTTAAAAGAATTGCCTTTTAAAATATGTGTCAGCCTGCATCTTGTGCCTAGAGTAGCTCTTGACTTGTTCCTGTGCTCCAGAATCTTTAAGATGTTTAGGTGTCTGCCCCTGCCTGCAGGTACCTAATTCAGTCTAGAAAAATGAGACTTAGGGTCCTAAACCAAATGGTGCTTACTGAAATATAACTCTAGCCAGATGCTGTAGTAGAAATAGTTGCCCAACCGCTGATCTCCAGAAGTTTGTTCTATTGCTGGTTTTTTCTGTTGTGGAAAAATAATTATTCATTTATCTAGAACCACATCAGTTCTGTAGTTGATTCAATTACCTGCCTAATTGTTCATTCTTGTTTGTTTTTTCTATTAATCAGGAGTATTTTTTATTATTCAGCTAGGTTTGATATTTTTAATATAATCTTAGCAAGGAGTTTACTAGTGTATTTCGGCTGTTTTCTCCATCAATGAAGAGGTGCTATACTGGTGCTATTGAAAATTCTGCAGTGCCAGAGCAGCATAAAGTCACCAGAACCGTCTACTGAGCCTTGCTCTGTGTATTCAGACATAGTATAGATAAAAACTGCTATGACTGTGCTGTTAAAAAGGTGAGAACATTGTGTAATCTGCAATAATTGTCATGGTGTATTTTTGGGGAAATCTGAAATACTTGGTAAAAGCCTTAATTTGTCAATATATTGCTATCGTACACGTGTTGAAACCAGGAACCTTTTGAGATTTTATATATGAAGTCTTTCTACATGATTCTGGGAAGGATTATTGAACAGATCCCTCTTATGCTACAAGCGCCAGCTAACAGCAAAGAGCTGTTAGTCTAAGCTGGCATTCCATTCCTCACATTTAAACATGGGAAGGGAGTATAGTATCTAGCTTTCTCAATAGCCTCAAAATCCACTTAGGTATGTACCCTAAGTTAGGAGACTGAATTGGAAATCCCGTTCCAACTTCACCCGCATTCCAAACACTTCTCACTCTGGAGCTAGATCTCTGTGGGTAGAAACTGCCTATTTTAAATATGTATTTGGAAATGTGTGGTTTTAGGGATGGAAATTGCCTGTTCTAGGCAATTTTCATTTTCCATAATTGCCAGGCTAGTCTCTTAATAAAATTTTGATTGTGCTTATATTTGGAGTGTTAAGGGGAGGGAGGGTGGCTTTGTACTCTCTGTTCTGCAGCTCATCTTTAGGCCACAGTGGTGGTTCAGCAGTGGCTGCACAGCAATATTGCTCTCTAATGATGTGTTTCAACACTTTAGTGCCCTTTTAAATTTTTTTTCACATTCATTTGTTGTGCTGTCGTGCAGACAGCCCTTATTCATTTGCTTATTCATATAACTACCTATTCTGTTGCTATTTCCATGTGAAAAGCAGGTGTGTGTTTTCTGCTGCTTAAGTAATCTTTGTGCTCAACAGAGCCTAGAAGAACTACATGTCCCATTCCCAATGTGGGCCCTTTTCATTTATCTTGAAAATGTTCTCTTTTGTATTACTGTAGTTCTTAAAGTAACAAAGCTTATGGTTGCGGGAGACCATGAATAAGATGCTCAAAGCAGCGAAGAGGGCAACCTGTATCTATTTCTTATAGTAGGCAGGGTATCAGTCATACCTTAGTGTCAGTGTTGCATGGATACATTGCATGGGACAGCCTCTTGCTGAGAAGCCACTGGAACTGCTAAAAAAGATCAAACCAGAGGCTAGTTGATATGATATTTATTGAGTAAGCCCCCTGCTCTGACTAGGTAAGGAATAAGCAGCTTCCCATGTTGCCAACAGTTTTTTTTGAAGAGGATCTCCTGAAAGGAGGCTGCACAAAGAGGTATATATGGGGAAAATGAGCAGAAACAGTATTAGATGTAGCAACGGTTCTTCAGAAAATGCAATGTTTGAAATGCAATGATTGAATTGCAAGAAATGCAATGATTGAGCATCAGGCTCAATGGGCAAAATGGCTTAGTTTATCTGGAAACACATTGAAAGTGGAGAGGTCTATAGGCTAACGTATGTCATAATTTTGTTAGCTTTGGGAGCTGCTGATGGTGATAGGAACGCCAGATGAATGTTGGTGCTAATCTTGCTCATTAGCATGTGTATGGTACAAATTAGGATCCTTTACATCTAACATGGGTGTCCTTGCCAAAGTTGGTGTATAAACATACATGTTGAGCTGTAGAAAAAACTAAACTGGGCTAGATGCTATGTTTAAAGTAGAGATGATAGTAGTACTTGCTATAGTTATAGGCTTCCCACAGTACTAAGGAAACACATGACAAATCCAAGCCAACTATTTTTCCAGATTTTGTGCCAGAGTTCATTTTGCATAGGTGGCAGTATTGGAAACTCTCCAGAGAAAGCTTTTTATCTGACCATTCATTTCTACTAGTTGTTCTCATCTTGAATCCCACTCAAGTTGAGTCTAAACCTGCCATAGCTGAAAAAGCCAATCACTCTGCTATCCAAAACAACTCACTAGTTTCAAACCTACCGCAGTTTGAGACAAGTGGATCTCAGATAAAGGCAGAGCTGGGCTTTTCTATTTGCTCTGCTTATCAGAGCCAAAAGCCCTTTTCTAACAAGTTGAACTCATACAAAGGATTTAAAAGCAGAATGTGGATTATTGGCTAGTTCCTTGCTGCACAAACATGTAGGTTTTTAATATTGGCATGGGCAAGTAAAAGATCACATAGTGTGCTGAAGCCCACCCACAAGGCAAATAGGTAGGCAAATGTGAATTTCCTTGTGGGCTGCTCTTGCTTGGTTTCAGACAGTTTGGAGGTGAGAGAGGAGGGAGCTCTAATAAGTTACCTCTGCCGTTGAGAATTGTGTCTACACCTCAGCTGAATGACTGACACCTCTGAGTAAGGGCACTAAGCAATTAATAATAAACTTTGTAATGAGCTCTCAGACAAAGGGTCTGTTGTAGTGAAACTTTGGGGAATTGGTCTGTTGTCCAGTATCTGGAGATACTGAATACTCTTGTTCCACAAAAACAAGAAAAATTCTGGAACTCTTTGATAAAATATGTATTCTTTTAGAATATACATATATATACATACTTAAATGGAAAATAATCACAATGGTTTTACTTTTGAGCAGCTCTACAAAGTGGCCCCCCACTCTGAGCCGTTCCTTTCTGGGAACCAAAGCTCTTAGAAGGTGAATCTTTTCATCTGGGGTGCTCTTTTAGCAGTCTTGGAAACATGACCTACTTCTTTCAGAGCAATGTCTTCTGTCTGTATCTGGAGGGAGCCAACAAAGACGGCCACAAATGGGGTCACCTCTGAAATTTGGAGTTGTGAGTGGGGATGGTAGACAGGGGTGAATCTATAAGTGGCTGAGGATGAAACAGTGTCCAGCAGATTGAAACCTCTTGTGCGTTGTATGCCTTTAGTAGTGCTAAGTAGTTACTGCTAAGCTCTCTGAAAATTGCTGAAGCCACTAATTATCTAAGGGCTTGAAGAGTCTTTGAAAACCTTTGCTGACTGATGTTCTGGAAACATTGGAAAACAAAGGAAGGATTAAAATCTCATGACTATGAGAATATCCTGATTTGTTCAAGCATTTTGAAAACTGAGGTTCCCCTCCCTTCCCAAGAATATTATTACTTTTTGCCAAGTTTTGCAAAATCGGACCACACTACATCCAAAAAGAAGAGCAGCTAATGATGCTGGGTAACTGGCTGACCTCAGATGTGGAGTCCTATGTGCAGAATCTGCTCCCATGGGATTCCCATTGGAGAGGGTTCCTGACTACAGCAGTAAACATAGTTTGAAGCATTCGATAACTATCTAGCATTCTTGTTTTCCTTTACAAGTGAGACATTGTGTCTTCTATATTCACTTGGGTCCCTGTGTTTGCTCAGTCTGTTTCTCTGGTTTTTTGGTTGTAGTAGTCACACAGAAAGCCATAAGGAATTTGAACTTGTGGGGAAGGAACAGCATAGCTGTATTCCACAATTCTGAAATGTGTGGCTGCCTCTAAACAGACAAGGCAAAAAAAAGACTTTTGTCATTAGGGCTTTTAAGTTGTAACATAGTGAAGATACAAATTAGTGTTCAGCTAAAGTCAACAGACTTTTAAATTGGGAAGATCTTGATAATGAGCTGGTGTCAGCTGACAACACATTGTCATTCAGTCAGCAGGCTGGGACCTTTTGATTACAATTTATTCAAAACTGCTGAATTTGCCACTTTAGACCAGCCTCACAAACTTACTGATTTTGTGAACTCACTAGTGGCTTTTCCTACCACCACAGCACCCTGCCACTTATCTTTTGACTTGTAGATGGCGGTTAAAGATCACTATCTTTTTAAGTGTCTGTCATAGTTATGTCTTGGACTTGCAGTTAAAGCACTTAAATACTTAGGTTTATGCATGTGACTGCCCTGTTGACTTCACTGCGAATTACTTGTGTGTTAGGCAAATGTTAGGTAACTCACCAGACTGGAGCTTAACAATGTATAAAAAGGTTTCATCTGTTCTCTAGTCCAGGAGGAGCAGGAGCTGTGTAAAGCTGGAAGGCATTGCATGTTGGAAATGAAGGGACCCCTCTTATTAGAGGCCTCATAAGCCTGGGGGTTAGAAAATTAAGCCAAAGCATAATAGGAGTATCAGCATAAGGTAGAATTTGCTGGTAAGATGTGAAATGCTGGCTAAAATATCCTTACAAACCTGTGCAGCTGGATAGATTGGAGAGCTTGATTATTCATCGTTTCCTGTCTAGACAGACCTAGTTTTTAGATTTCATTAAAGAAGTTAATACTTATCATGCTTGATGGCTGTCTTAGTGCTGGGGTGAGGTTTCATGAATTACTGTCAATATGATTGGAAATAGAGTTTAGGAGAGTACTAGTAAAATAGCCTTATGTTTTGCTGTAGCTTAGTGGAAGAAACATGTTCTTGTCCATGGGGATATAAAAGAGAGGGAACATCTACCTGCCTCCTTTTCAGAGTTTGATTACAGTGAATGCAGTTGGCATATTCTAGGCTTGCATTTTTGGGAAAATCTTATTCCATTTGCCTATAAACAAGAAACATTGCGTCATATGAGGTCATGGCATAAACCTGAACAAAAGCAAGGCTGTCAAAGGTAACAGATGTGTGGGGAAGAGAAAGTATATTAATTTGTACCTGGAAGACTTTTATAACTTGGGGATAGCATAGTTTGTTTAAAACTGTAAAGGTAGAAGGTGTGACCTGTGTAAGGTGGGCCCCAGGCTGTGTGTTGTACAACAACAGTAAAGATACCCACTTAACTCCGTGCATGCCCAGGCAAGGCAAAGAATTTATTTTTCCCCTTCCATCTGTTACTCTAGTTGCAAAGTGATTTCTCGTTATTGATGGGGAGAAGAGGGCATAAGGAATCACAGAGATGGCTGTGTGCTGAGCGATCTTTACAGGGGGCCACTTGTTGGTCCAATCACTTACACATGGATCATCAGAGCTTAAGAGCCGGATTTGAACAAGTCCAATGTGTTTTGATAGACTCCAACAGATTCAAGGGAAAAGAACATGAGAAATAGATAGGTTTGACATTGTCAAAACTTTGAATTTTGTTGGAGAAAAGGAGTTTAACTTTGAGGGTTTTTTTGTTTTCCCTTGATGTAGAATTAATCTGGTCAAAATGTTAAGAATTTTTCCTTGAAATTTCATATTCCAGAACAGGTTAAATTGTTGACAAACTGTTCAGCTTTTTTCTCAGCTTTTTTTTAACTTTTTATAATATGTATTAAACTGCTGGGCAAAATGTAAAGAATCTGAACAGACTGAAAATATGCAGGCTTTTTGCTCAGAATTTACAGGTGAATAAAGAAGCATGATGATATTTACCAAATGAATATTTTAAGGAAAAATAATGTGGCAATAAGAAACGTACCTCCTAATATTGCACTTAATAGTGTGAATTTCAGGGCTTTCACAAAAAGAGAAGTCGTAGCTATTTACTCAAACTAGCATATAAATCATAGTATATCATATCAATATAAATCATAGTATTAACTTAGTGCTTAGTGCTACCTATTGCAGTATTAATTAACTTCATATTTTAGTGCTTCACCTCTTTGCAACCCAGCTAATATTGAAGTCTGAATTAGAGACACCTGAGTACAATTCCCACTTCAAATGCTTTAAACAAGTAAGGTTGAGAACAGGAGAAATTAGGCCCTTTTAGCAGATGGGAAACCATAGGCAAATCTAAGATCTGGATTTGCAGTCTCCAAATCTTAAATTGGAAAAGAACAAGGGGTGCAAAATACCTGCAGAGATCAATGCTGAAAGGGCATGCATGCCTACAGCAGAATTGAGAGCTAACTGAGAGTCCAGTAATTAGCTGGATGCTCTTCCTAGATAGTCTGTAATTCTCAAGTCTATTGCAAAAATCACTGAGACACCATTATATGAGAGACCCAGCAGAGTACCAGAGATGATGCTGAGCCATACCAGAGTGTGAGCTGACTTCATTAATGGTCTGGTTCTGATGTCTTTTCACTGGCTACAAATTTTAGAAACTTCCTACTGCCATTTTTGGATACTGTAAGTGTATCTCATCCTGAATGCAAGTCAGATCATGAAAGTGACCTGGGAGAGGAGCTTTAACATGTATTTGAGCTGTTCTTTCATCTTTCATAAAGAGTGTTCAGCAAAGTGCTCTTTAGCTGCTGTTTCAGGGAGCTCATTTTAATAGAGCTGGACTCATTAGCATTCCAGATGCTGAAAATGTGCACAGCTGGATCACTGCCAAAGAGCAGGACTCATCTATGGCTTTCTGCTGGCCTAAAAATAAAGTTCAAACTGACTTTATTAAAAATCTCTCTATAGGTATACCTATATAAACATATGTATTTATACATAATAAACACACATTACAGCCAAGCTGATGTTTGCCCATTTCCTGCTTGAGGATAAAGTCCTGCTCTGTCCTTTGCTGGTGGACAGTGTCTGAGTGCAAGGACTATGTTCACATCCAGTCCTTGACGTGACAAGTTAGGTTTGCTTCACATAATGTTGGTGAGATGCTCTACTAGTTCCTGAGCTCAAAGAGGGCCTGTCACGTTAGAGTACCCTATTGCCTTGGTTAATATGCCCCTGTCTCCTCTGTGACCATGCTAGCATTTCACCATGCATATGCAAATCTAAATTCTAGTGAGCAGGAATGTTTTGAAACCCACCTTCAGCAAAAATGGTGATGGTCCTGTAGTCTAATCTATGGTATGCGAGTCCTCAAAGACAGGTAAAAACTTCTTGATTCAATAGACTGAAGCTGGAAGGCTGGCTGCAGTGTTGCAGAACTAACCTAAGAGACGTTATATCCCCTTAGCCATCATTTGGATTTCTATGCTCTTTCTTTTAAGGAGCTAGTATTCTGGATTTTATTTTTTTTTTTCTTAAAAAGACAATGAGGGCTGGGGCTTTAAAGATGCTTGGGCATTTTACTCCCATGTATTTTAGGGAATCTGTAAGTAATCTGTATCCTTATGGATCTTTCTGAAAAAGATCACCTACATTTAAATAGACCTGTATGCCTATGTTCATTTATGCTCTGTCAGCATATGTTCTAGTTCTTTTATGCTCTATCAGCAGAAAGTACCTTTCTCTAGCTACCTGCACTGGTAAAGGCCCCTTTCTTCACCATGCTTTGCCTGTTCCTGGATTTGCAGACATGTGAGTTTCTACTCACAAACGTAATAATGACTGGTCCATCCATCCAAGCAAGTCATTCAGTGACACAAAAAAAATGAGGGATGGGGGGAAGAGCTTCTTAAGTCACAGATGTGGACAGGATTGATTTTAGGGGAAGGGGAAGAATAGAGAAAAATCTTATCAAGTTTTGTACAGAAGAAGCAGACTGTGGCAGAACAGTGTCAATTAATATCATGCTAGGAAGGGGAGTGATGGCTGCAGAAAGTCAGCAACCTGCTATCAAATCACTGCTATGCTGAAAGATGAATTGGGCACCCTTCTGAATGGTGACAGTTTACTGGAGTATACTGAGCCACTGTGGGCTTTTCAAGCGTGTCTGAAATGGGAAATATCCTTCTACCATTTGTTTACCTATAGGTGGTGGTTCAGTGAGTATGCTTGCAAATGATCTCAGTTTCCAATAAGATGATGTTGGATGTAACCACTATTTCCCCGTCATAGTCTAGTTCAAATTTGGCCTTGTGGATTTATGGTTGTCTAGTTCCCTCTCAGTTCTGGTACATGGGCTCATTTTTAATTAAACACACATCATTTAAGGAACTAAAAACAGTTCAAAAGATTTGTTGACCAAAGTCTGAAAATATGAAATGTTCTTTGGGGGGGTTTGGGTGTGGATAGTGAGGCACATTTTAATAATACTTAGTATGTCATCTTCAAGCAATGTTTTTAAACCTCAAAACTCCAGGGAAGTTCTGTAGGCTTTAGCAAACAGATGTTAGCAGTCAGGAAAGAATTATGATTCCTGCCCAAAAATATTCCCTCCTGCCTATCGAGATATCCTGATGTGAAACATTTTCAAGATACGTCTCTTATGGAAGTGGGGACACTGTTTCTTCAGGTCTGTGAATCAACAGATTAAAAAGAGGTCTTGAGTACCTCATAATCAATCATCAAGGCACCATATCATTTGAGATGCCCTGATTACCAGAGCATGTGTGCATTACTGCATACTTTGTTCCTACCTGGTAGCTGCCTGAAGATGTTTAACTCAGCTGCCGCTTACGAGTTGTCTTTTAACTTAAATATGTGCCTGAAGTTCCTACATATCCAGAGTTCTGTAATCTGCTTCAGGGATCAATGAAAAGTATTACGTGTGAATACAGACCCCTACTGTTATGAAAACTGGGGAAGGGCTGGCCGTCATGTCTTGATGAGGGGAAAATGACAATATCCCCTTGACAAGAAAAGCTTATCTTCATCTCCATGGAACTGCATCAAGTTTCAGGCATTTTCTGTTTAAAGCTTAATGGTAAAGATATACAGAGATTCACAAGAGAGAGCAGGAAAACATGGCTTACTCATCCAAAAGGACTGGGAGCTTCTGCTGTTTTACAGGTAGTTTGACAGTGTCTTGGCATGGGGACATCTGTGTAAATGCTTGAAAATGAGCTGACATTGATTTCCCATGTGCATAAAGGACTGTCTCTACATTCCCATTGCAGAGGCACCACATAACACAACTTCATTATCTTTGGATTAATACAACTCCATGCCGAGTCCTTCCCAAGTGAGAGCGTAAAGGATACAATCGGTTCATTCTTCAGAGCTCTCATGCTTTAAGATTTAGTGGAGGCATCTGAAATCTTGCTTCAGATTTGCTTATTGTAGCAGCCCTCAAAGTGCTTAATACAGAAACCTGTAGACAACTTGCCTGTACAGCCAACTGTGAATCTGTGGCCTCTTGTTGCCTGTTGCCACCTAGGTTCATGACCCTGTCCCCTCAAAAGCTGAACAGGACCTGTACTGCCGTGCAGAAGTAGAGCTGTGTTTTTGAATGCAGAGATGGCTGGACTTAATCTCTGTAGATGGCTTCCCAGTTCTGCTGCTTTTTCCGCCCTTTACTGGGCTATAAAGAAAAGAGAAAAGAAGGGATCATGACTACTTATCCTTCTGCTTGCTTACTTGCTTACACGATTACTGTTTCAATGAAGGTGAGAGTCCCAGTTTCGGTATTTTGGGAGTTCTGTTTTTTGAACTTGTGGTGGGGTTTATTAATGATAATTTCATATGGAAAAAATAACTCTTTGAAATAAGCTCCACTTAATGTAAATACTAAATATAGGATCATGTTCTACCCATATTTACCTTAATAGACATGGCCACTCTTCACATGAAGTTTACCAAGCTTTTATATTATAGTAAGGCGAAACTGGCTGCCTGTGAAAAGTAAACGTCTCTGATTAATACACACTAATTTTATCTGTGCAATGTATATATGACCCTTCCATCCATGTTCAAAAAGCTTCCTGTGTCAGTACTACATTGTCTCATTTTACAAAGTGATTCACCCTTTGTGGTGGTGGGGGAAGAACATAGGGGATTCCCTAGGAAAATGTTGCATGAGCCATAACTTCAGGTTATTCTTGCCTAATGGAAATGGGTAATATGGTACATGGATCATCTCTTTGGAGACCAGGTCAAACTCACTTGGGTACTTGAAGTTCCCCTTGATTTGAGATCAGTGGTGGAACCGTTGCTTTGAGAGGTGTTAATTAAACTTTAGAGTATTATGATGTCTTAATTATGTTCATGTAATCACCACTAGTTTAGAATGAAGCTTGTCAGGAAGGCAGTGATGAACCTCAACTAGAGAACTGCAGATAGCATAGGCCAAATAATAACTTTTTCTCTGTGATACTAAGGAAAAGAGATGTTACAAGAGCAATGTTAATGGTAGTATTTTTTTTCCTAATTAAAAATCCATGAAGTCTTTGGAAAGACTCATTTTTACACTTTACCAGGCTTAGGATAATCTCACAGGGCCTCAGAAAATACATGACATGGTGCTTTGACTGAATGTGAACCCAAACATATGCTGGTAGATTTTCTGACTTAAGGTGAAATCCCTTGCAAACGGCTCAGTCAACCTAATAACAATCAACCAGAACTGCAATCTCTCAGTTCAGGAAAGTACAGCATAATTGTGATTATAGCCTTCTGCTGTCTGAGCTACTTAAAAATGAATGGCATGCTAAAGGTAGGTAGAATTTGCAAATTTATTTATTTGCCTTCTCTTCCTTAGTGGCTGAATGTAAAGATATGTTATATGATTGCAAGCCCAAGAGAGGCACTCCCTGGAATGTTTTTAAAAGCTTCCAGAAACAGGGTCTGATGAGCTTGGATTGAAAAGTGCAAAATTCCAAGCACAGAAGCTCACAAGTTTTGTTAGAGGCAAAGAAAACTTACATTTATACAGTTTCAGGCCTGATCCAACTCTTGCTGATGTCAATGGAAAGCCCTTAACTTAAGTTCTTCATAGCAAGGTTCTGAGCCCTGAGAGAAAATAGATTTATAGAGAAAGCTGTAAATAGGCAGTTTACACCTTTCACGCTGTTTAGCAGAAGGAGCTGAAGAAGATTAATCTGCAGCAGTTCCACTGCTGAAGGTATTTGAACCATGAGAAGATGTGACAGTGCTAGTAATGGGTGCTCAGGTGCTGTCATTTGCATTTCCAGGATTTTGAAAGGGTAAGCAGTGACTGCTCAAGTGGTGGACTTGGAAAATACAGTGTCTACCTTGGTATGTTAGGAAAAGCATGGTGTTTTTTCTTTTCAGGAGACAGGGTAAGGTATGACAGCACCACCACTGGGGCACTGGAGACAGGCCAGATACACATATTTCGTTAGAGAAGAAAAACAACCATCTGTCTAGAAAAGGATGTAAACATTAAATTTTAACTTTCTATATTAACCCCTTCTGCAACAGAAAGGAAGCCTTGTCTGCTGAGCTATTGAGCTATTCTGTTAAAAGATACTGTAATTCAGACTGTTGAAAAGGAGCAATTTAGGGATAGTTTTTTTCTTTTACTGTATTTTTCCAAAGGACAACTTTTTCATATAGGTCCCTTCTGAATTAAGAAGGGAGAAATCATTTGGAAGGAAATAAATCTCTACTGATAGCTACAGAGAAGAAAAAAGCAGCCAATCAACATGGGTGATCTAATATTAATAAATGCCACAGATGATGCACTGAGTAATCTCTCAGTTGTTTTTATTATGCTATTAAGTTTAACTTTAGGCTTCCAGGAACCACAGGCACAGTTACTTTTTTGAGGTGTGTGCATTTCAGTGAAACTGTGACTGGAGTTATCAGTACAAGCTAACTCCAGTAACATATCATGATTATGGCACAACCTGTAATAGGTGGGTTATAAGGCTGGAAACCTACTGAAAGCAAAAGGAGCATTGCACCCATCCAGTGGTGCAGGATTCAGCCTCAGAGGGGCTCCTGGCCAGGGGTCTGATGGCATTGTAAAGCAGGATAACTCCTGCCTGAAGAATGACTGAACTGCTGTCTAAAATAATTTACCACTACACAATCATGTCAGAGCAGGAATGAAGTTAGATGCAATAACTAAGGACCTGGCCCATTCAATTCATATTGCGGCTTCATTGTAATTTATCTTCAATCTGGTAGCAGAATACTGTAAATCTATTTGTTTGAATTAGGCTGAGTGCAAGCAATCTTCAAACAGAGGACCCTTTTCTGCCATGAGTGATGCTCCATATTGTGCCTTCTTCAATCCATCATCTTTGCCTCGGGCCCTTTTCTCATATCTTGTTAAAGCTGTTGAATATGAGACCATTTCTGTTCAATGGTCAGCTGCAGTCAGTAGTTGGATGGCTGATCTAGGCCTTAAATTGCAAAATTCCAATTTAAGACCTTCAGAATTTTATTGTGGACTTCTATGATGTCACTTTTTCATTGTTCTATATGCAAAGTAGGTAAACATGAATTAGCTGAAGCCTGCTATAAATCTGATTTAACAATTAATAGAAGAAAAGTGCTTCCCAATATAATACTCTGCTTTGACTTAAATAAAAGACAAGTAATTAAACTGTCTCATTCTCACTGCTGGACTTTAGTCTACAGGGACTGAAGAACATTGGATGTGATTTTTGGTGTTATTCTGTGCTATGAAATGGAGAAAATGAACCTGGAAAAAATACAAGAGAGGAAGAAATCTGAGGAGATGGTAGAGGAAGGCTTGGGGAAGGTATCCTAGGCTGCTTATGCAGTGCTGGGATATTGATAGGGAAGAGAAATGTGTGCTGGGAATATAAACGCATCCAGGTCCAGATCTAAGGCCACTAAAAGCAATGCAGAGGCTCCCACTGACTCTGTCTTCATGTTGGACCAGACTGTTTCCTCCACTCTCTATGCTGAGCCTGGGGCTGGAGTGCGTTTTTGCAGTTGAGTCATCCAGCCTCTCAAACTAGGAGCCTAATATTAATGCATCTGGAGCAGCAAGAGCCTGGCCAAGTGCCTACTCTGATCTGGTGAAATATTTTTGGCAACTACCACGCATTTTTAAATGAGTCCCTCATTAAATATAATTTTGTATGCCAAAGTGTGCCAGTTTCACTTCATATGTAAACTATTTTAAGGAGACTTGTGCAGATTTATATTTGTGATAATAGTAGGAGCTGCAGTGCCACAGTCAGGTCAGGATAGTGGTCCTCGGGGGATGAGAACTGGCACTTGCTGTGTCAGGCAATGTAAACACAAGTGCCTCTCATTTCTGTCATCTTTCATCCACTTCATCTATGTAAGCCCAGATCTGGCCAGAAAATCTGTCATGGACTCTCACTGACTTCTGTGGGGCTCTTCTGGCATGGAGGAACTTCTCCAAACCAAGCTCAAAGCACCAAGGCCTTTCAGGACATAGGCTGCTCTGTTCTGTGTGAATCCTAGCTGGTGTTTCATGTGTGATTGTAGAGCAACTGATGGCAATGCTGTTGATGGCTGCTTCTACCTTTATGGAGGGGATAAATGCCAACTTTTTAAAGTTAATTTTAATAAGCCAAAATCACTTTCCAGATTGTTTTAAGATGATACTGGTAGTAAAGACATAAGTAGCAAACTTTGTTTTCCAAACACGTTTGGAAATGCTCAGCACCCCTTTACACAGTACTGTCAGANAAAGTTAATTTTAATAAGTCAAAATCACTTTCCAGATTGTTTTAAGATGATACTGGTAGTAAAGACATAAGTAGCAAACTTTGTTTTCCAAACACGTTTGGAAATGCTCAGCACCCCTTTACACAGTACTGTCAGACTTGCTGAATTTGGCCTTCTGGAGCATAATATTTTGCTGTTGCACCTTAACTCCTCCACAAACTTCAGGGGTTAAATATAGTCTCCTTTGCAAATCCTTACTGTGAAGGAGAGGATGAACCCCACAGCAACACAAGGCAAGAACCAGCTTCACAGCTATCATCTGCAGTGAGTGAGTGGATGGAGAACTTTTAGTAGCATGAGAGCAATCCCAGGTGAGGGGAGAGTGACAGGCATGTTCCTCCTCATCCCAGCTCTTATGTTCTAGGAAACAAGGGCAGGAGCCACTGAAATCATCAGTTCTTGTCCTCCCAAGGGAAAGCAAGTTTGCATGCAGACAAGATCCTCCTTCGTCCTGGGCCAGCTTCTACATATGCTGAATTCTCCCAGTTTGGTGAACAAGATGCAATTCTCCTGTGCCCTCTGCTTGGATAGGGAAAGTGGCATGTGTCTGGCTGGTCCATATCCTCTCTTCCTATAGTGGAAGTGTGGAGGTAGCTCTGGATCTTGCAGGTGGGAATAAAGTGTGTTTGAGAGGCTTTAACACCTTCAGGTTAATGCATAAAAGCATTGCCTTTCTGGAAAGAGATCATTAGCTCTGTACTTGCCCATGCCCTTCTCCAAAAGGGGATATGTACTCCAGTGCCAGCAGGAGTTACTTCAAGGACAATATGTTTTCCATGTGCCTTACACTAGGTGTAAATGTGGAACTCATTTACTGAATGCAGGTTGTGACTGAATTAGGCTGGAATGGGGTCTACCCTGGGATGCCTGAGCTGCAGAGCTGGCAAACACACCAACAATGTGTGAACTCAAGTGTTTAGGTTAGCAAATGTGTTTACCCCAAGCTGGCACAGGGCTTCTCAGATGGGCAGATCAAGTAATCTTGTCTTCTAATTGTCAGTGGCTGGGGCTGCTATAGGAAGGGGCATGGGGAAAGGGAAGGTGCAGTAAAGCATCAGGGTGGCACCTGGGCAAAGTAAGCATAAGGCCTACAGCCAATTTGTTATACCTACTGCCTGTCTTGTCTGTGCTGATGTGGTCTTGTGTCAGTCCTTCATGCCTTCTGAAAGATGCTATGTTTATGCAGTGTTTATTTCCAAGCCCTTCAAATGAAGCCATTTCATTTCTGTATACATTACAGAATATACATTATACAAAAATACATTGCATGTATTTTTGTAGTGTACTGAGGGTAGTGTTGCTGACTACCCTACTTAAATGCACATTTAAAATAATTTCTTTTTCTTTCTCAGCTGAATGCAATGGTTTTTTTGACCCTAGGTGAGAGGCGTATGGTTCCTATTTTTCGGTGCACTCAAAATTTTTAAATAAATTTGGAAGGATCTGGAACAGAATACTGTGTTTTCAAGTTCAGCCAGAGAACAAAAACGTGATTATTTGCGCAGCTGTAATCATACTTCAAAGGAGACGTGACTCCTCCTGGAGCCCCAGGTGCATGGAGAGGGCACTCCAGCCCCTGCCATGAGCTCTGCATCCCTCCTCTCTGCATCCATGGATCTGCAGGACCACTGCCCGACTTTTATTTGCCATTGTAGCGTCCCCACTAATGGGTTGCATTTCACAGCAGGAAACTCAAAGTATATCTACACTATTTCATGAGCAAATGCAGCTCCTGCTTTGCTAGGGGTTGCTGTGCTGTGTTAATGTGGTGCTGACCTTGCCCTTACAACTCCATCAGTGTAATCCTCTTCCCTGTTAAAAATCTAACTGGTGTGAAGACACAGCCAGATGAGACTGTGTGGAGGTGAAGGCAAGGATGAGGCTGTACTTACGTGTGCACACCTGCATGGGCCCCAAAACATCTTCGTACAAATTCCTGTTTATAAATAAATATGAGCAGCTTTCATCCCATTAGCAGAAGTTCAAAAAATTGTGTGAAAATCAATGTGCTTTTTAAAACAATTTTTCACAGAAAGGTACCTCTGTGAAAGTTTTTATGACAACATTTTTTTCAAAGTTATAAAACTTCCAGCAGAATTGTTTATCAAAACATTTTTGTCTTGTGGTAGTCAGTGTACTCTTGATATTTGCATTAAAAACTTGAGGAACCTTCTTAAAAACCTTGGGAAGGCTTGAAAAAACAATGTTTGCTTTAAGTGCTTTCAGGAAAAAAAAAATGTAAATTCTGTTTATTTTTATACCAGCAAAATAGGTTTATGTAATTTAACCAACTTGTACCTTTGGCTTCCTCATACCTCTAGTTTGAGCTAGTGTCCCAAGGGATGTGGGCAGTAAGCTGCCTCGGGAGAGCACTGCTCGTGTGGCAGAGTGGAAGCTTTTTCTATTCTCTCTGGACCTCATCATCTTTATTTAAAAAAAGAATTCTCAAGTGCAGGCTGTATTTTAGTGCTCATGCTTACACATTTGCTTTATATGCGAGTGCACAAAATATGCATTTCTTGAGACGATTTTCTTTGCAGTTCTGTTGCAGTCTATTCTGCACAAACTGCTGTGATGGATGGTACCTGTTTGCTCCAGAGTTTGTGTATAAGGACTGCTTTGTCTTATGCTCCTTTCAGACAAAAAAAAGGGAGAAGAGGGTGGAGAAAAATGAAGAAAGGGGACAGAGGCAAAAGGTTCAGATAATTCCACAAAAAGCCACGTGATTCGATACCATTGGAGAATTTGGCCTGTGCAGTCTGTCTGCAACTGGGTTTTGGTGGAGATCGAACAATTACTGAAAGGACTGCAAAGAGGCAGCACAGCGAGGCGGCTCTGCAGGGTCCAGGAACGCAGAAGAGAAAGTTTACCAAGTTAAACCCATTGTGTTTGTTTTTTTCTTTAAGTTCTATATGTAATTTTAATGGGTATTTATTCCCAGCTTGCTTATAGATTGGCTATTAAAAAAACAGTCTCTTAAAAAATTACTAAGAATTATGTTTCTATTGGCAGGGGAACCTTTTTACAAACAAGGTATGTAATTACTTTTTTAACTAGTGAGTGACCTACCATTTCCTTTGGTCACTGACAGTGTTGCCTCTTTTTAATGACTGTGGGTGCAGAGATAATTTTATTAAAGCTTTTGGGAGACCCAAGCTTTAGCAAAAGTTTAAAGCAGACTGGAGAATTCTGGGGAGTAACTTCTCTGGCAAGGCTGTTTGAACAACTCTGGTCTGGGCAGATGTTCAGCTGGATGTATTGATACTTTGCTGGAACAATCCAGGAAAGTTTTGGTGCTAAGTTGTATCTTGACTGGCAAATCCTGTTCAGCAGTGGTTTGAGATCTACCTAGCCTGAGTTTTGAGCATTGCTTGGTACCATTTTTGTCCCACTTAAATCTGGGACAAGAATGAAAAGTGTTCTTGGATTGCAGCCTAATTACTGTCTTGTTTCTCTCTGATCAAAGACCCTTGAATAACTTGAGCTGGTGTTAGTATGTTTGGGAAATCCAACAGTGCCATGTGCCCTGGGAGTTAGAGATAGTTGATCAACCAACCTGTCACGTCCTAGCTATCTGTGTCTATAGCATCTTTCCACTTTAGTTCCCGAAGCGACCGAGATGGATTCCCAACAAGGGGCCGAGGCTCCAGTTTTCGCGTGAGTTAAGTGTCCATAGATTTTCCTTCAAGAAAACAAGTTATAATTTGGGGGAAAATGTTTAAAAGCTGCACTTATTCCCAAATCATTTTCTCTGCTAGAGTCCATTTGTTTTTATGTGCCCATATTTGTGTTGCTGCATTCTTAAGCGTGATAGCAAATACCAAATTGCACGCAGACTTGTGACAGGATGTGGCCTCAAGGAAGACCAAGGATGAGGTCTGCCTGCCAAATAAAATCTCTGTGAGGCTGTCTGGCATCCGTTAGACAAACGGAAAGCTGAGACATCTGCTATGCTGTTGAACACTGCTCACTTCGGTATCTCCTGCTGCCACCCACGTTCTCCTCATACATGTGTCCTGTCTACCTGCCCTGTCCTGACGTGTGCTTTTTACGTCTAGACAGGAGGCTGTGCATCTTCCTGACAGCTCAATGAAATTCATTCTCCTAGATTGTCTGGACACCCTGAAAATTCTTGCTCTGGGGCACAAACATTTGCGGCTTACCTAGAGCTGCTTTGTAGCCTTAAACCAAAAATATTTGTGTCCTGGAATGAGCCTTGTATTTACAAGTGTGTTGGCTAAAACAGCAATAGAGATCTAACCAAGAGACCCCTGTGCTACACTGGCTGCAGAGATGAGATCGATCTTCTTCTCTGACACATCTGCCCAGACGGTGTTTCTGTGCATGGCCCTTAGCAACATGTATTCACTTCTTGAGCAACTCATCACTAGCATGATACTGGGAAATTTTTAGGGATTTTAGGGGAAAGTGCATCTAGCAGGCTAACACTGGCATTGTCACAGGGAAGGTTTAAATGTTAATTACAAGTAACTTAACTGAGGAACACTAAAAAGAGTCTGTCTGCCAGTGATTCCATAGTTCAAAGTGATGGAATTGCCCCAGAAGAGACTGAAACCACCTGAATCCTGAAAGGGATCCCCACATCCTCAGTCAGCTGCTGCTCAATTCCAGAGGCAGATCCACTGGTCCTTTCCTCAGTAGCACTAGTAGCCTAAAGTATCCTCTATGTCCCCTCCCTTTGCCTGCTTGTTTCTGACCTAGTACCTGGCATACCTGTTTGGATCAGTGAACTGCTCCAGGCTATAAAATAATCCTAGAAGAAAAGTCTAACCTGGGTCTATTCCCTAATGCTGTGTCCTGTGTAGCCCTGAGATCAACTGCACCACCAAAGTGGAAGGGGTGATGTGATTGATGGGAGATGGACAAGGCTGAACCTCCTTGTGATTGCCATCAAGCACTGCACTGTCAGATGAAGACTATACAACTACTCCTTCAGCTGTTAAAGGATAAACTCCCAGGAAAGGTTTTGGGCTGGAATCATGAGTGGAAGGAATTGTTTGCAATTTAAGGTTAGGTGCCAAAGTTGTGAGAAGGGATTTAGGAACTACTCTGGTATGGTTCCCAGTGCAGGGCAATTCCTGTTCTGTGACAGTAAATCTGCCCATACAATTCACAGTGCATTTAACTTGGATCCTTGAGTTTCAGTAGGTGAAACACCACTCCAGATCTGTACACCACGTTAGTGAGAGGTGATTATATCTTTAGATGTATGATAGGAAATGCCAGCCTTCAACTATACTCAGAGCCCCTGGCCTGTGTGATTGATCCTCCTGCTCCAGGAAGGTCTTTTTGACCCTGAAGTGTTTCTACAACTGTTTGAAATTTGCTGTTGAAAAGCACTTTATGAAAATCACACCTGGCTTGTAACAAACAGTGGTGGCCTTACTCATTGTCTGGGAGGAAAAAGGAGAGGGAATCCTAGGGCTTTGGCATGAAAGGCATATAAACGGTACTAATGGCTTCATACATTCACCATAATCCTTAACTCTGGTGGTATAACTGCAGTAGCAAATAGGAGCAGTCCATGAGTGGAAAGACTAAAAGCTCGTTCCAATTTATGTGCAACATCTTTGCTAGTGAGTGAAGTGGTGAGTGGAGAGCCTGGGAAGCGAGTGGACACAGCTAATTGGTGCCTTCTCCCCACTGAGCATGACCATGTGTGGGTCTAAGGCCCTTCTCAGGGTTAAATTACCCTAATTGTGTCTTGTTAGATTTGACCGTCTCACCAAATAGCTTGATTTCATCTAAAACAGCTATTTTGCTTCTAACAAATAAGGAGGGCTTGTCATGGCTGAGCTATTCATTCTCCAATCCCTGTTTCTTTTTCCTTGGCTCAGGTTTGCTATAGTTACTCATGGTCTGCTTGTGTCAGTCTGTGGGCAGCATCTCTGCCAACCAGTCCCAGTAGGGACAACTCTGAACTGTATTTCCATTTTCATCAAGGTACCTGTTATTCTTATATATGGTGTTCAAAATACCTGAGCTATCAGACCGGTCTTTCCTCAACATGAATAGGCACATAAAACTGCTGTTTTGCTTGCAGTTTCATAAATAGGCAAGCAGATTGTGTAGAGTAGCTTTGTTTGGGTCCTGTTGACTGTGAGGCTTTTCGTAGATGCTTTAAATACACATCACTTGCTAGTAGCTCAATACCTAGTAAAACAAGCAGTTTTTATGGTTTAGTGTTACAGAAAGGAAGGAATCAGCTAATGTAAATAACAGTCAATGGATGAAGGAAGTAGTAATGATTTTTGTTTTAATGATTGTCAGAAAATGAAGTTGGGACTTGCAGAGTATCTTTGCAACAACCCTGTAAAATCTTTAGCACAGACTAAGTGCAACCATTGCGCAGAGCAGCGGGGACTACCTGTTTATTGAAAAGTTAAATTCTGCTAAAGTGTTCTGCCGGATTGGGCCTAGCATATGAATTTCCTGAAACCCTAATGGCCTTCCTTCATAAATATTTAATAGAGGCATCCTTATCATAGACTTACGCATCCAGAATACCTTGAAATGAGGACTAGAATAAGGTGTAAAGAAACCCAAGAAATGGACAGAAGAGCGCACAGAGCCAAATTCCTTCTTGCCAAAGTGCCTCCAGCATTGGAGCGTTTAGTGGACAATATTTAATAAAGCACTTGCATCCGCACTTAAGACTTTACACCATTAGCATTCCCTGCCTCTTTTCCTCTGTATCGTTTTTCTTTAGGTGCTATTGAAATTACACAGAGATGACCATTATAACTCTCAAGGTATTCGTGCTATTAGGAAGTAAATGTGTTGGGTAGTGTGTGTATCACCACTGCTGTTTTGAATGGGCTAGCCCTTTGCTGTGCAAAGATGATTCCCTGTCTTAACTCAGACCTTTGCAAAGGACTGAGTTAAGATGGAGAATCTTTTCCCCTAAAAAAAAAAATAATAAAAATCAGCATTTGCTTTTTTGCCAGAAACTAGGAGATTATGACTAAACACAATTTTTTAGGCGGGGATGTTTTTCGCAGGAAAAAAAGAAAAGGATTTTTTGTTTCTCGCAGGAAAAAAAGAAAAGGATTCTTTGTTTCTCGCAGGAAAAAAAGAAAAGGATTCTTTGTTTTCCCTCTGGAACTTAACAGTTGGAAAGGGGGATGGTTGAGATTGTGAGGATGTCAGTTGTGAATATAGAAGACAACACGGTGATTTTTTCCCTCCATCTTATGATGCAGAGTAGAGTGTAGCCAGAACTATTCTGTGTGGTGCTGCATGGCCAGGTGTCCCCAAGTGGAACAGCACTGAGTACTCTATTCCTTATTAATTTTGGACCTGAGTTTTGTGGGGAAATCCCTTCAGCCAAGAGCAGAACAATAATAGCTCTACTTCACATGCTGAGAAGTTTAACTACTATCTGTAGAGGGCTTTGAATGCATGTTAATTTTTTTTTCTAGCTCTGACAAGAGCACAAGCAGCTGAAAGGTGGCAGGGAAATGGTTAGCTGGTGGTCCAGAAGTCTTGCTGGGGATGGGGAGCCTCCCTTCCTCCACTCAGACGACGTCAAAAACCACCTTTGTCCTAAAAAATGAAACATTTTACAGTTGTCCATAAAGGAAATTGATTTGGACCACTTTATCCCATGTAGTTAGAAAGTTAAGAAGCTGTGTTTTCTTATTAAAACTTTTACCCAGGGTATAGTTTGGTGACTGAAAAATAACTAATTGTAGCATACCTTAAGAGGCAGTTTCCAGGTTTAATGAGAGTTTCTCGCTCCCTAAATGGAAATGCCCAGCAGGTCAGGGAGTAGTGAATGAAGCACAAGTCCTCTGTGGGAAAAATCAGTCGAGAGCAGGCTGTCAGGCTAATCAGTGATAACTGTGAGGGTCAGAGTCCTGTTCTCATTGCACAAAGAGCCTGCCATGGGCTGACTTAGAAATAGAATCACGTGCTGAATAACACGAACCTGGATGCCTACCCAGCTAATGTACAAAACTGGCAGCAACAGCAAAAATTCAAAAGATGTTATAAAACAGGAAAAATTTTAGAGGGTCTTGGCTCAGACATAAGGGTGAGGGTTATGTGCAAGTTCCCAAGCTCGGTCACCTGAATTTGAACACTCTACAATCATCAACAGATAGATGTGAATTTCCTCACTGTGTTGATACAGCCCTTAGCCATTCACTGCTGCTCATTGGACCTGAAAAAAAGGACATATCAACCACATGGTATCTGAGGCGGGTACTTTCCTGGACAAATGCTTTCCAGTTATGTTAAGTTGGAAAACTTGCAGGCTTTCTGTTGCATATTGGTGCACATTCCTTCCCTCTTTGTTCTGCACTAAGCTCTGAATATTAAAGAGCTATGTCTTGACGTATACCTGTACCTTGCCTAGCACACTGGTCCTGAATCAGAAGCAAAAACAAGAAGAGGGCAAGCAAAGTAGGGCTCAAACATTTGAGTTTAAAGCATTATGGTTGCTCAGAGCTGAGCTATTTCATGTGTGCCATTGAGACCAAATGGATACAGTGCTATTCCCAAATGTCTGACAGTCTTCTCCATCCCTCACTGTCGTTCATTTGCATTTTGTTCATCAAGGTGCTAAAGAAGCTTTATTCTTTATTTTTCAGATGGGAGAAATACAGGGCAATTAGACTTGCTTGGGGTCTGATAAGGGGCCCTGCCTGAGCTAGGACTGAACCACTCTGGCATGTTATTTATCGAAAGAAGTCCCTTGCTTGTGCTCAGATTTTTATATTTTTTTAATCCAGTAGTTGCATCAGGCTTTTTTTTTTTGAACTTAGAATCATCCATGGGGGTAAAAAATGCCTCCCTGAGTCTCTAGCTTTAAATGAAAGGTAAAACACATTCCTCTTTCTGTACATAACTTCTCCTCCCCTTCTTCCCAAAGCTGTAAAGTCACTTACTCAGGCTGCCCACCTCTGTTCTCCCTCTCACCCACCCTAATGCAGCTGGCGAGGCCAGTCCAGCTCAGTTTATTCCTCACCTGTCTGAGAGTTTTTCCCCTGCCCAGACATGCTGTAGCCGGTGTCCAGCACCTTGGCTGGCCTCTGAAGACAGAGGCACTCTTAAACTGCCTTCCTTCTGCAGCTGCCCTGGTCTCAAAGGCAGTAAATGCTGTTTCTGACCACAGCAAGCTGTCCAAAAGAAACAACTTTAATGTCAAAAACCTGACAGAAATTCAAGCTTATACCCCAGATGTGTGGCTGTGTATGAGAATCATGCAGATGCATAGTCAGCCGAGGGGCTCACCTGGCTGCAGTGCAGGTGCTTGATTTCTCTTCTTGCCCAGCAAACTGCCCTGGTTTAAGCCTGTCTGCTTGTCCACCCCTTTTCCCCCCCTCCTTCCCCAGGCTGAGCACTCGGTTGCCCTCGAGCACTGCTTTGTGATGGGTGTGGATCTGTTGGAAAACTAGCAAGCCAAACCTTTGGAGATGTTTTTCCAGGGGCTGGGATCTGTGCTGTACCTGCTCCACCCCGAAAGCATCTCATGGTAGGGTCACTGCTGCAGGGCGGAGCTGCCAAGGGAAGATGGTAGCAAAGGGCAGGACACGAGGGGTCCTGGGGTCTAACAGCCTTGATAGCAAAGGATGTGTCTGAGGTTGTTCAGCCTCTTTTTCTTTAAAGCATATAAGAGTTCTGAAAAGTGCAAGGGGAGTTAGTGATGGAAGCTGTTTTTCTGTTTGATTTTTTTAAAATGAGAACTATGAAGTTCGGCTGCTGGAATTTTGTCTGTATTTCTACTTTCTCTGGTGAAAATATGGAAGGGGAGGACTGGTGAAGATTTTGTCAACAGAGGAACCGTGTAAATAAAGCTGATGAGTCAGGAGAGGAGTAGAGTTTAACCTAAGCTGTTCGGACCCATGCTGCCTTAGGAAGGACGTGATACAAATCCCACCTAGGTCTCCAGCACCAGGAAAGTGGGATCCCTTTAGCTAAGGAGACCAACATTCCTTCTTTGTACTGCTCTCAAAGACACTACAGAACCTGGCGACTGGGTCTTTTGTTGGTTTATTAACAGAGAGGCTGAGGGAGAGAGATGGTGTTTGCATTCATAGATTGACCCTGGTAAGGGCAGAGCACCCTCTAAACATGCCCAAATCTTCCTGTGAGCCCTCCCAGCACTGCTTGCTGTAACACACCTGATCATTTTGATAGATGGCTTGCTGGCACAAAACCTTGTGATGGAGGAGCACTTTTAGGAGGCAAAAAGCAAAATGTCAGGTTTGCTTGATGAAACAAGTAAGAAATCCAACCAGCCAAAGCTTTTATTACCCTCTAGCCCAAAACTTCTGTGCCTCATCCTATGTTTTTCATTTGAGGGCTGTTTTCATATTGCTTTGCTCAGGGGCAAATCTCGTTTTGCTACCAACTGCAGGCCTGCCACAGAAACTCATTCTCCCTTTGCCCCTGCCGCCACTGTTCCTCTTTGTGCTCAGTCCCGTTCCCCCCCACCGCTTCCCCCGGAGGGGATGGGAAGTGCAGAGCTCTTGCCCCATGCATCTGGCTGCCAGGCATTTCCCTTCATTGACAGAATCCTCCGCTGCTCTTTATTAAAGACGGGAAGTGTTTTGCAGGCTGGAGGTGACTCTAGGTCTGCTTGTCTCAAGCTTTCTAGTGACTCATCTGTCTGCAACTGATACGATGTCGTCTGATATTTTTTTTGTAAACTGCTAACAGTGTTATGTGCTGAGGTATTGAAAGGCTGATTTCTGTTTTGACTGTTGTCATGTTGGCTTGCAAAGTGTAAGAAACATGTCCTTTTTTTGCGTTAACCATTCCCATTGAGCAATTTTATTAATAGCTTCTATGCTCATGAATGAAAAAAAAAAATGCAACTTGTTGAAACTGGAAGGAGTAAGAGGGAATTTCTCTTTTTTCCCCTCTCTCCTCCACCCTGTTTGCTATGGATTTCAAAGGCTTTCCCCAAAAAGAGGCTCTCACAAGAAGGCTGTGTTTCCTTCTGCCTCAATGCAGCCTCTCAGTTAATTACACCAGCTCTGACTTTGGCCCATTATGCTACATAATATATTGAGGCTTATGAATGAAACCTGTTACCCATTAACATGTTAAATATACAGCTGTAATGTTTGGAGCTATGTAGCAGTAGCTTAGAGGCTTAGAATTTAGAATAAAAGAGTAAGTCAATTATTAAGTCCGTTAAAGAGATACAAGTAACATACAAATTAAAGCACAAAATAAATAAATTTAAAAGGATTTCTTTAAAGGTATTTGTGTTTGGTTTTTGGTTTGGTTTGGGTTTTTTTTTCCATTTTAACTGCATTTATTTACATACCCTGTCCCTTCTGTGGTCCCTCTACTTTCTGAATAAAACTAACCTGCTAAGTAATTTGGATGGTATTTCCAAAAGCCTGCAGGTTCAGGAATTGTGCAGCTTTCAAATAAATATTTTATCATGCCATTCAAGGGTGGCCACATCTCGTGCCCTTCGTTGCTAATACAGGGCATTTTACACCATCTCTTCAGAAACGATGAGCTTGAAAGGGAAAGGATCTGAACAGGACTATCTCTTATTGCCTAAGTAACCTCAAAGTTACAGCTAAAGGTGAGATGCCATGAAGGTGAAGAGGCTGGGCTGGGGAATATAATTTCAGCTCTGCTGCACAGTTCCTAGTCCTGATCCAGTGCAATGAGAGCTGGCCTCTGACCCAATGGGCTGCAAATGATGCCTATAATCTTTGGTCCCTAAGTGCCTCACCAGGATATTAATAATTTTGTATGTCATAAAGACAGGAAATGAATTTATTAATCGAGGCGCTCAGATTGTATATTAATGAAGCTGCAGGAACAGACAGACAGGACTGCCTGAGCCACTCACTTAACAGATATAGAAGGATAAACAAAGGATGGGAAAACAGGGAAACAGCTGAAATGTCAGAGAGAAAGAGGAACCCCCTGAGATACTTGTAGTTTTTGTGCAATGGTGTTGCATTCCTCTCTCAAAACAGAAGTCTCTGAGGTTGAATTAACAGGAGAAAGCAGAGTACCACTCTGGAAGCCTTAGGCAAAGAGGTGGAGGGGCCAGGTTATCCCTCTGGCATTTTTATTGACTCCAGCTGCTTTTCTCCAGGCTGTTTCACCCCTGTCTCTAAGGAAACATGGGGAAGGGACGATGTTTCTTGCAATCTGGAGGGACTCACAATATGCCTTCAGGGCAGTGGATATATCAACAGAAGAATGAGATACATTACCTATGCTGTTGGCTTGTCCCTCCCCTTCCTTTGCTGACCTGTAACAGAACTTGTATTGAGGTGATTCATGCCCCCAAATTCTCTTGGTTTACTATGGAATACTTTGCTAAAAGCATGCATACATGACATAACCAGACATGCGTATATGTGTGGAAATGGTTATAAAGAGTCTGTGGTGGGCTAGTACAAAGTTTTCTTACTAACATGAATGAAAACACAATTGAATTTAAAGTAATTGCAAGATAAAATTTTATGAGTAACAGAAAAAAAGCCAGTGCCTGTGATTCATGATGGCATTTTGTTGAAGAGAAGTCCCTGGGAGACAAGTCCCTGAATATGTATATAATAGAAAAGGGATTATTGCTCCATGAGACTTTAAGATGCATTTCACTCCAGTGCAGTTAACAGGTGCAATGAAAGCGCCTGGTTTCTTTGCAAATACAGCTACTAGCAATTATATATATATATAAAAATACATGTAAAGAGTATCAAAGACCAGAAATTCTGCCAAATCAGTGTAGCTCTGCTCATTTCAATGGTGACTTTGGTTTAAGCAAGCTACAGCCTTAGCTGCATTTTTCTTAACCAAAATAAGACTGGACAAAAATTGCAAAGCTTCACCTGACCATCTTTATACAGCCTCGTATATCAGTACGTGTATCTTGGATGTTATATGTGTACAGTGTGTTATTTGACAGAAGGCTCCACATCCACTTAAGAACTTCTTTAGAGTTTATTATTAAACAGCACATACTAAATCACAGAGAGAAATGATCAGAGACCAGAATAGGGCTCTGAAGTTCTTGACTCAGTGTATTCATCAGATTTGTTGGTCCCAAACAGATCCTTAGTCTATACAGCCTCTATAGTCTTGTAGTCAAATACAAATGATTTCCTGAGTCAAAGGAAAATCTACTTAGGAGAAAATGGGGTGATGTTAGGGATATTAAGTACTGCTCCTGGACAAGTCTGTATGCTGGGCAAAACAAAGGTCAAAGGGAAGACCGTAAAAGGCTCACTGGTCATACACCACACTGTAATTGCACTCACCGCTGGGGTTTGCCCCTGTGTGGGCTTTAGGGGAGTGGGTGGAAGAGAAGTTGTTTGTCTGTACATTGAGCTCCTGTTAATGGTTACCCAAAAGCAAACTTACACCTGCTAAATGGGACAATGTCTTGTCCACTTGTGTGGGAGAACAGGTGACCTTTTATGCTTGGGTGGTGGAGGCAGTTGCCCAGGCCCCTATACTGATAAATGCAGATGCAAATCCCCTTGGCATTTCTCAGCTCCTACCATGCTGATTAGATCCTCTAGGAGGCCATAAGACAAAGGGAATTTCCATATTGTAAAGCTGATTCCTCCTACTTGTAGAGATCCCCATACTTGCAGAGTATGTGGATGCACTTGAATTCAAAAGCAATGCTACTGTGTTTTGCATCATGCAATACACAAATAAGTCTTGTGAAGGTGATGCTGCAGCTGGATCAGAGCTTGCACCCTGACAGCTCCACCATGCTCCTACTGGCTAACTTCAGTGCTTCCAACGACGAAGAACCCAGCTTGATTGAGCCTGCAGGGGGACCCCAGGGCAGGTGTGGCAGAAGGTTGAAGTTGCAATGGCATGTTGCTCTAGAGAGGGAGGCAATCAGTGTGAGGTGAATCACATAATTGCGCCAGCTGATGATGCAGAACTTCAGCTTTCATCCTGTCACAGCCATATCTCCAGTCCATGACAGGTCTCATCCACAATCATAGACTCTAAGGTAAATTCACAGGGTAAGGACCACCTCCACTCCCATGGTCTTTCCATTATAAGGACTAATAAGCACCTTTGGACTGAGCACAATTTGAGCCCCCGTTTAATGGGAGGGAGAAGGTGGACAGACAGCAGAAGAATGAGGAACCTGTTGTTGCTCACCTGTGCCTGGACCATGGGCTACTGTTTTGCAAACCATGGGCCACAATCTAGAAATCTTTGGTCAATAGCACTAGGTAGGTAAATTTAATTTCTGCTTGTAACAGCACTTCTGCCAGAGCAGAGCTCTGCAGAATCCTATGCTGTGGCATGTTAGTTTTGCATAAATTTTATTTTCTTACATTAGAAAAATTACCTATAAAAGCAGAATAAAAACCTCATCTAGGTAATAGTCTCAGTTAAACCAACCATACATTTATGGTAAGCCCTATGAACTAGAAGACTAGATTAAGAAATATCTACTATGGCCCATAAATGTGCTGGCTTTGTCTCAGTCTTAATTACTCTGTGCGCTGCTTTACTATGTACTTCTAACCCATGCAAAGAAAATACATTGGAGCTAGGTACAACAATTGCTCAAGATTTATAATTTTGGAAAAATAGATATATTTAATAATTCTGAACAGACAGGCTTGTCCTGATAGCTGGCTTTCACTTATTTAGTAGGATCCTATAATTCATTCAGATAAAATCTGAGACCAAGTGAAGTGTGAGCAATTCTGTAGTTGTGAACTTGTGAAGAAAATTCCAGTGCTACTAATTTTTGATTAATCTTGACCCTGCATGAATGTGAGGTCTTTATAGCAACATAGGAAATAAAATTGGTTCACTATAAACCCCAAAAGAAGTCTAAAAACTTTTTTTTTTTACAAAGTGTGTATTTTAAAGTCTGTTTTCATTTCCTTTTTTTCTTGTTTTGTTTGTATCTTTGCCAAGTATCTACTTTTCTGGTTTTATTGCATTTTCATACACCTTCCCCTCTGGAGATTTAAAAACTTGAGATGTTTATAGGCTCAAATAGTCTGATTTTATTGTCCCTCCAAGAGCTCCATGTATGGTTCAGCCTTACAGTCAGATGATGTTCTTCTCCATGGTTTAAAGAAGGCTGTTAAAGAAATGAAACTTCTAACAACAAAACCCCAAAAAGGTCATTTATCAGACACTTGACAGAATAAGTAGCGGCTCTGATAATGCTTCTGATGGGCTGAATGAAAGATCTCTAATCCCTTTTCTGTAGTAAATGTGGGCAAATCTGGATCTACTCCTCCTAGCAACAAATAATTTGACATACCCAGTGACTTCTTAGCAGGGTTTGGAGGGTGGTGGGGTTTTTTCTTTGCCCTGAAGATGAACTTCATTTGCAGTGGAGCTGCCAAATCCATTTCATTGTAAAGAAATTTGCTTTCTAAACTAGGTACCCTTAGGGATTAAAATTGTATGCAAACTAAGCCAAATCCAATTGCTTGGCTATCTGTATTGGTTGGATGTGCGTATAACAAAGAGTATCGTTCTTTGTATCTTATATTTACTAAGCTATTTATTTATTGGCTTCAGGCTGCATTCCTGGAAGCCCGTCAAGCTGCTAAAACTTGTGGGGCCTGTCGGAGAGCTATGGGGGAGATTCCCACCTTAAAGCAGGCGGCTGTGTTACTGGCTGAGAAGCAGATGTTGCTTTTTGCAAGGACCTGTCTTGTATCTCCTGGAGAATTTCTTGTTGCAGGCTGGTGCAGGGGGAAATCCCATCCGCTGGTGGGTGTTTGAGCCTTTGCGTGCTGCTTGTGATCTGTTCCTGAGGCTTTGCTGGCTGACAGTGGGACTTGCAGTTGGTTTTCACTCTTCTTTACATGCCAATATGGATGTCTAATCGAAATCTCTGTCTAGCCTTGAGGAAATCTCAGAGCAACAACAAAATGTGTCAAAGTGGTAGTGCTGGACAATTTTGACTTTTCCTCTAGGAACATAGTTCTGGACTAAACCTTAATGTTTTTTCACAACAGGAACTGAGAACGCCATTTCACTTGCAGGGTGGGAGAATGGGTTTGTCTGCTGGGTTTGAACCGACAGGATCCAAACTCCAAGGGGTCTGTAGGTGCCCCTGCAGTATAAACAAACACTTTAACACATGCTGCTTGTACCTACACTTTGGATTTAGATTGCAGCAGTAGGATATGTGGCAATCTTTTCTGCCTTTGAAAATCTGCCCCCTCCAGCCTGTCCACCTTCACTATTCAATTACAATCTAACCATACTAGAAAGGCTAAGTATAGTGCTCAAATTCACAAAAAAATACAGTCCAAAAGGGGAAAAAAATGTTCTCTCAGCCAATCAGTGTGGAGTAAAGAATGAGTCACGTCTGATGTATTAAAAATATATGGCCTATTCCTGTAATGTAAAACATTGCTACAGCTCGCTGTTCTAATACAGTGGAAATTCCATATTTATTTCTCATGAAGCCTATCTGTTACGTTATCCAATTGAGTTACTTAGAAACAGCAGTCACTCCAGTGTTTTAGCAGGGACTATAACCAAACTTTCCTTTGTGATTTCAGTGTAGGCTTGCCTTGGAAATCCATGAGGATGATGTAACCAGAAAACAGCCCATTAATCTCATCTGAAGCTTTAAATTCCAAGGTGCAATAAATCAAGTTTAAATGAGTTTCCACTGAACAAAAGTAAAGGGGCTGTGTGAAAAACTTTCATTTTCAGTGAGGGTTTCTTTTACTGCATATTATTACATAGTTCTTCATGCAACAGCTAGTTATGCTAAGGCAGGAGAGCACTGATGAATTTCTTCTTGTTTCTGCATCCTTGTAAAATATTTTGTTTTCCAGCAGCTTCTGCATCTGTTAAAAAAGGCAATTTCAGTGACATACTCTTAAGGGGAAAAAAATGCAGAATTTATTTCTTTATGGCCTATGGATAAGATTGATATATGTCCTTGGACAAGATATACTAGAGCAATGCAGAATTACCCAAATCAGCTGGAGATGTCTGAATGCTCAGATGGGTATGAACCTGTGAGCTCATTTTCATGTTCTGGCACCTCTGAAACACTAGAAACACAAAATTAGTTGTGCTTGTAGGCTATGTTTTTTAAAGCAATCATCTCCAATATTGAGTCTTGTTCTTTAACACACAAAATTTGGCAATGCTGTGAATACATGAAAGGATACAGCAGAGGTGTGTTAAAATGCATCTTTATGTGCCTTTGGATATAAATGCTGGATAATGTAATATATACAAATGCACGTGCATCTGCTTGACTATATACATACAGTTACACTAAATAAGGACTTGCCTTTGAGGCCGACTCATTTGGTGACTTTGCAGAAGTTGTTGGCTGTGTCTCCCTGTCTATACATGTATGTGTTCCTCCAAACCCCCTTCTTGTTCTCCCAGCTCCCCCAAACAGTGACAGGCATTGCTCTGCAGAGACAGATGTCAGCCAAGAGGAGGGGAAGTCTGAAAGGCTAGGGTTCTGCAAAAAAACACTGCGTTGACTTACCAAAATTTCCTTACATCTTTTCAGTACATGCCAGCTCCTGTGTGCTGTAGGATGCAGAGGCTCTAGGATTAGTAATGCCTGCACCAGCCCTGTCAGGCTCCGCAAAGCCTCCAGTCAGTCTCATCAGCCATTCAAGGCTTTGCAAAAGAAACAGGAGGCCCTGCAAGGGGAGTCGGAATGGGGAGGAAAAGTGCATTTACATCCTCATTGTGCTGCCTTTGAGGTTTTTGATGCAACATTTGTAAGCACAAATGGTGTGAAAGTAGGACTTGGCTACCTGACCCAATGCCTCCTGAGGATGATGGGAGTAGATCTCTTGGCTTCAGTGGGCCTTTAATTCTTTAGGCATTTTTTTTTAAATCCCCTGAACTGCATTCAGAAGCTAGAGCCACATTTGAGTGTTTCAGTTCCTTTTTCTTGTGTAGTTCGTTTTCAAAATGATGACCTGGAGCAGGGGGAAAAGAGAAGAATTCAATAAAGATAAGCAGGATCATTTTGCCTGCAGCAGTTAGGAAACAGCACTGTTACCCACAAAACTAAAAAGCCAGTAAGCTCTAACATTGGGGTGCCATCAGATGAGTGGGAAAGCGCTGGAGCAGTAACCTTTTCCCCCAGGTCAGCTATAACCAGTGCAGCATGCTCCCAGTGAAAGAGGAAGGAAGCCCTCCTGCGTAAGGGGCTTGTCTGGAATGTACAGAGCTTCTTGGTGACCTTTCTATGCCTGAATTTTCCTCTGCAGAAAGTGCAGACAGCAGTGTTTTCTCACCTTGCAAGGCTGTGAGGAGAATAAATTGACACGGTTTGAGAGATGTCCAGACACTACCACTGCCCAGGCAAGGGTTTTTAATTGGAACGGATGCCCAGCCCAGGAGTCCCATCATGGGAAATGGCTCTGCTGTGCCTGGCACAGCAATGGCACCAGCCCCAGGAAGACCCTGGCTTAGCCAAAACCGCATAGGAATTAAGGGGAGCTGCCTCTGTTATTTGGGCACATCTCTTGCACAACACTGAGGATCTGTGGGTACAGCTGTGGTGGTCTGAGGGTCTCCCATATATGTATTACTGCTTTCTAGCAGTGACTTTGTTTTTCCATGAGTAGCTTTATACTTTCTTGGCTTCTCCTTGCATAAAACACAAATATGTAGAAGTAGGAGAATCTATTAATTTTCCTTCGAATATAGTAATAGTAATATAATGTCTGGAAGCATAGCAGGTGTGAGAGGATAGGGAGAGGTCTCTCTGGGTGTCGTGACTAAACTGTGATCAGGGAGGGGAGGGCGACTTTGCTATGGAGACCAATCTTCCCAGCAACTGCTGAATGCCTCTATCCTGCCTGCTCTCTGAAAAGATTTACCTTTGATGGCAGGGCTGGGTAAGCCGCAGAAGCTGTGTGCTCTTTTGCTGCCAGAATTGCGAGCTGCTGAGGCTTCCTCCTCAAGTGCAGGGCTCTGCTTCCCATCTTCATGTGGGGGTGCTTGTGTCCGAGCATCCACCCTGACAGTCACCAAGGACTGCGGGAGCTGAACTTTTCTCGTCTCCTTCCCTTCATCCAGGATTTCTGTGCGAATGTGGAGATCTGCGTGGAGGTTGGTGATGTAATAGGAAGCATTTCTGACCATTCTCAGGAGTTTATGACCAAGGAAAACCAAACAAGCACCTGAGCGTAATAAATGCCTTGAATCACTTTCCACTGAATGGAGCAAACGGAGGGCTTTTTTTTGTTTTTTTTTTTTAATCAAAAGTGCATCAGGTTGGTGCTAGCTGAGCAGGCATTGAGTGTAAGGAAAAACTCATAAACCAGTCAAGCTGATACTTGTATGCAGAAGTCCCTTCTTCAGAAAATCCTGATAAAGTAGAGCTAACCATTTGAACAGAAATCTGAGTCTGCCTCTTTATCTGAATGATCTGTGAATTTTGCATGGTGAGAACATGGAAGAGGAATTGCATGTTGTCGCATTCCTTCTGCACTGATGACATCAAATACCATTTTGTTGGAAATCATGGCAACATCACGTGCTTTTACTGTTAAAGAGATGGAGCAGAAAAGCTGCAGAAGAAACACGTTCAAGTAAAACCATTTGCATGCTGATGTTCCTCTGTTAGGTCACAAATGTGTTCTTGAAAAAAATGTCCCAAGTCTGTAACAACCTATTGGGCCTGTTAGGGGTGGCTTAGGTAGAAAAGTAAGGTATTTCTGACCTACAGAGAAGTTATAAGGGAGGCTTACTAGCCTGGGTGATGGAAGAGGTGAAGATGTTTGAGTAAAGGTGTCCCTTCTGGCCTTAGAAAAATATACCAATCCATGACTTTCCTCTGACTTGAGCAAAGCTCCGACTGAACTGAGGAACAGCTGAAGCATGCAAAGGTTAGCTGCAGTATTTTTTGTAGTAAGTAGATGCAGTAAGAAATAGCATGAAAGGAAAATATGACCTAGGCTTATAGCCCTCTCCAGCACGGGAACAGTTCAGCTGGCCAGCAGCACAGATTTGTTGTCTACCTTACCAGGTGATCTCTTTAATTAAAGCCATGTCAGTGTGCTTCTGCTCCCTTCCAAAAAGTATTTTTAGACAGCTTTAGAAACACAATAGGTTTGTTAGTGTGTGTTCTTTTAAGCTAACTAAAGGCATATGTGAAGGCATGCCTTCCTTAACAAAATATTTAGTGAAAGGATCTACTTCTAAAATCAGCAGAGGCATTCTCTTGGGAAGTCTAGATTTCTACAATAAGAAACTCTCCTCCTTTTCTAGCTTTAGGACAATCAGCTTTTGTAGGTCCCTTGCATCTGCTTGTACTGTCACTTTTTCCTTTATTTGGTATAGTGTTTTCCAAGAGTGAGCACTGGGGATAGGCCAACATGTTCAAAAACATTGTGTTTGCTTTTGAGTCCTTATCAAGGCTGGGAACTTTTCTGTTAAGGTGCGTTCCTCTCCAATTCCCACTTTTCCCCTCCTAAATGCTTCTCTGTTTTATTACCTACACTGCAAGTATTTCACACTGCCCATTTCGTAGGCCTGGCTAGCCAGCTTGTGTTCTCTCTCAGGCACTGTGCAGATCAGACACAGTTTATGATTTTGATCCCTCTATGCTTCCTCCCCGAAGTTAGAACACCTAGAAATTTCTGCTTTTGTGTTTTTCTGAAAGCCAGTCCTTCCCTAGCCAGGTGCAGGTGAAGCATCTCCTTCTGTCCCCAGTCTTGCAGCAAGAGGACAAACAGGACAGTGTAGTCAGGTCACATGTGAATGGTCTTGTAGCATCAACAGAGGCAAGAGGCTTGACGAGTCAGCCTTGAGTCATAAACATCCAGTGCTAGAGTCTGGCTGGAGACCTCTGTTACTGGCCTCTGGGTGGGAGGAATTTGCACAGCCTTGAGTAAATATCCAGACTTCTAGAAGCCCACCAAATCTGAGCTCAAAACCACGTCCTTGATGGAATAAATGTTGAAACCCATATTCCAACTGTGCTGTCAGGGGAAGCATCAGTTTCAGGTAAAGGAGATTATAAAGGAACTTAGTTTATTCCCTTGAACATAATTATGAAGTCCAGGTCATGTATTGAAAGATGTGCAGGCTTTTTAATCTCAGCTTCAGGCTTCTGGAGGGATTTTAAGTCTCTTCAGGACCTTCTCTGAATGCTGTTAGGCTTCTGGGATTCTGGGCCTGTTGCAGCCTCACATTGAATTGAAAAAAACAACAGTGAGTGCAATGAATGAATGAAGATTCTCTCACACTCTGAACTTATGAAAGCCTACATATTTTTCCTTAATTATAAGCACTTCCTTCTCTCCTGAGTCCCCTGACAACAACCCACCAAAAAGCGCACAACCTCAAAAGATATATTAACTATTTCCCAGGGCAGGGAAAAAAGCCATGTTTACCCACGTATGTTCACTTACAAGGTGAAATATGAAAGGAAGATCTCATACTTCACTGTCTCTGTCTCATCAAGTATCAGTTGGTTTGTGTGCTTAAGAAGCTCAGAATCATGGGGTTAGAAGGATCCTCTAGGGATCATCTAGTCCAAACTCCCTCCTCAAAACAGGGTTGGCTACAACAGGTTGGCCATGACCATGTCCAGTCAGGTTTTGAGTATCATCTTCATTGGCATTTTTTTATGTGAGAAGGTATTTTATTAAACTGTAGTGGAAAGAAGCTACAAAATAAGACCTTTGCAAAGAGCAGGAGAGCACAAGACATTGGGCCTGTGCTTGGCTGCATCAAGTAGATTTCAAACAACCCTCAGTCTTAGCAATTTGTCAGAAAATTGTTTCTATATCACAGGGAGAATTGGAAGAGCTATTATCAACTGGTGAAGTTTCATGCTACCCACAAGCAAAGCCCAGCACTGAACCAGGGAGTAGTCCTGTAGAAAGCATAGATTTGTATCTGAGATCCCTTCTAGACGGTGGAGGAAGCCTTGCTTTTGGTCTTGTACTGTGTTTCTGGTAAGGTGGCAGGCTGGATGCAGAGCGTGTGCTGCACAAGAGCCTGCTGATGAATGATGTTAGGCCAGGCACAGTCTCTAGATAAAATAATTAGTAGTTAGGAATGGTGATTTTGTTCCTTTTTCCTCTACATTTTTCTCATTTTCCTTTTTTTTCCTCTCAGTAATCTTGGAGAAGCTCTAGAGATCAGCCAGGGAGACCAAGCTCCCATGTGAGAGTGCCCACCTCAGCATGGCTGAAGAGAGCTGCTGCAAATGGCCAGCTCCTCACGTGGGGCGGTGGTGGTGGGATGCTAGGTCTCTGGCATACCATGAACCAAGTAAACTGATTGGGTCGCTGTCTGTCTTACTCCAATGAGGAAAAATCCATGGAAGTCTGACATAGGGTAAAAATCACTGAGGGTAAACAAAATGTCAAAAGGAAAAGAAACCTCTTCTTATTTATGGCCAGGAAACCTCAAGGTTTGCAGGAAGCCGTGCTGGTGATTCAGAGGGTTGTATTCTTCCCTTTGAGTCAGTCCTGAATCCATGCCTGGGTGTGACCACATCTGAAATACGCTCCTCTGAAAGCACAGTGCCCACGAACACTGTGCTGGAGAACCGGCTTGTCACTGGATTTATCTTGGAAAACTCCCATCCAGGAAGAGTTCATGCTTGACCAACTTAGCCAATGAAAGTTGGCAGAATCACAGCAAAGGCTTTGTAGCTTTGCTTGAGCAAGCAGAGGAGTTCAGAGGTATTAGATCAGATCCTTGGTTAGTAAAAATCAGTATAAATCTGGGTGAATTGCCACTGCAAGCAATTGGTCTAACATCATTAACAGCACATGTCTGCTGATTAGATGGGCAGAGAGGAGAAGAGCTAAAGACCTTCTTGCTTGCTATAGTTATAAAAAGATCACTCAATTCTAGAAACCAAGTAAAATGCATTGTGAACAGTGAGGCAAAAATGAAAGAATATTGATAACAGTCACTGCTTGAATGAATTTTAGCTCTCTCTTTTTCCTGCCAAGGTTGAAAGAATTTTCTTCATGGCAAAGAGCAGCTAATTGGCAGTGGATCTCCCATCTTTACTGAAGCCAGTGATCCTACAACAGTCTGTTTAGACATCTGTGTAAAGTTGGTTTGCTGCAATGCTGTGGACAGGATGTAGGATGGCAAATCACTTCATTTGGCACAAATTCACAGCCTGGCTGGAAGGACCGCATAGGAATGGTTGGCTTGGAGGCTTGAATACCTTCACATGCCCAGGCATAGTCCCCACAGATCTAGATTCAGTCTTGACGAATGAAATATGTACAGATGTTTGTGCTGCTACTCCTCTGCAGTAACAGCAGTTCTGGTAGATTATTTCTGTCTATAGATCAGTCCATGCAGTGCATCATAGTGAGCAGAAGATCATTTAGCTGAAGAACTTTAATGCTTGGGAAGAACAGCAAATGACTAAGCATGAGACCTTTCGTGCAGTAAGGCTTTAATGTTTCCTTACAAAGAACCTATTAAAAAAGGCAGCTGAAGGAGGAGCATGAGAGTGGTAAGGCCTAAGGAAACATATTTGATAATAATATTCTATCACTTTATACTGGAATGCTGAGAACAGCTGAGAAGTTATCTTCCCTAAAAGTTAATACACCAAAAATAATGGGGCTTTCTGCTGATTAATGCTTTATAAAACACTGTATTCATGCACATGTAGTCCAATGGATGTCGATGGTGTGCAAGACAAATTTTGTTTAAGTGTTTATCTGGATGAGGTTGAGTTTGCAGGACCCATAAGAAATTCTGGAGCTGCAATGGCACTTAAACTTGTCTTATTCCACGTTAACTAGAGACTTACTGGGCTCCTAAAATACAGGGACTTATGCAATTGCCAGGTCATATAGCTGTGAGTCAAACAGATTAACGTTGAACTTAGTAGTAATACCTTTGGCTAACACTTGAGAAGACTTTGGTCAGATACTCACATACACGTGGATTGCACAGATATGAGTGGGAGGAAGGAGAGAGGGAGACAGAAGGGGAATTAGCACTGCTCCTAGACTTTTTTTTCCTGTTGTACTGTCTCACTGCTGGGAAATCAGGTATTTCTGGCAGCACCCCTCTCCAGAGATGTTACAGTATCTACAAGCCCCATTCTCTGAAACTTGCGGAGCTATCTGAATAGGGAGGGGACTCGCTCCTGCATGACCAAAGCCCCTTGTTCACACTTGAGCAGAGTCTAGTCTACAGTATT
Organism: Steatornis caripensis; assembly: GCA_013398225.1. Classification (NCBI taxonomy): domain Eukaryota; kingdom Metazoa; phylum Chordata; class Aves; order Caprimulgiformes; family Steatornithidae; genus Steatornis; species Steatornis caripensis. The sequence goes on from VZSC01014410.1 coordinate 234,894, forward strand.
AGTTTGCACTGGGCCACTCTACAAACACAGAGCTGATGATCGTTGACTGAGGAATGGGTGTATCTTCTGCAGAGTCCCCGTCTGAATACAGAGTGGATACTCCATCACTGAAGTGCAGCGAAGTAGCTCCACAGATTAATTCAGTCATTTCATTTCCAAACCCATAATGACAGATGTGGTGATGGTCAGAGCAGATTCGCTATACAAATGTTGGGAGCGTGCTGAAATGGATAATAGTTAGCTCTTTTTTTGTTGACAGCTGTTGACATAAACCATTTATCTGATCCTCAGATCCACCCATGAATATTATGAGCTCAGAAATAAGGGCTGTAGCCAAACTGTTCTTGGTATTCGTTTTGCAAAAGCAAACAAAAAACAAGTGATGAGGTCTGTCCATCTGTTTTTAACCCATTTTGAATTACAGCATGTTTTCTCAACATAATTAATTCCCCCTGTTGCCCTGGTGGGATCACTTAGATGGTCATCTGTCACGGTTTAAAGCTGGGTTGGCTATTAAGCGAACGACAGATGCTCTTTGTTAACACCCTCCCTCCCCAAAATGGGAGGGAAGGAAGAAAGGAAAAGAGACTTACGGGTTGGAAAAAGTTAAAACAGCTTTAATCTAACTACAATAATAGTGTATAATAATAACAGGAAAAATAATAATGAGATATATACA